>JARHVA010002685.1:37500-637500 GCA_037957365.1 Torreya grandis
ACTAGACTTTTAGTTTCCATAGTTATTAGGTGAGAGCAGAAGGTGGGATTTCATTTGTATTTTGTAACTTACAAAGTTTCAAAGTGTAACTAGAGTTCTACTTTCCACCAGGTATAAGGTAAGAAAGAAGTGGAGGTTTAGGTGCACTTTTAAAATTTGTAAGTTACAAATTGCACTCAAATCTTTAGTTTTTACTAAGTATATAAAAAGTGGGAAATACAGGTTTGGGTGCACTTTGTAACTTTTCAAGTTGCAAATTGAACTTAAATATCTGATTTCTACAAAGTATATAAAAAGTGAGAAGCTGAGGTTTGAGTGTACTTTATAATTTTCAAGTTACAAATTGCACTCAAATCTTTGATTTTTGTTTGGTAAAATAAAAAAGGTTTCTTAGACACTTTAAAGCTCTTTTCCAAAAAAAATACTAGGTCTCTCTTAGGGTATAATATATTTTGATATTTTTGGCTCAAAAATATCAATATTTTTAGTGACTTATATGGGGTTATTGCCTACTAATCAATTTTTTTCCATTAGTATTCTAATTCATTAGGCATGGAGTCATTTTAAGCTTTAACACACTTTAACTGGAGAAGAGCAAAACTAGTAAATGCCTAAACAATAATGAAACATGGAAAAACAAAAATAGAAAAAAAATAAGAAAACAAAAAATCCTAATAAGTTCATAAACTTGTGTGAAATAACTTATTTCAAGAAACCAACTAAACCTAATTTATACAATTTTTTGGAAAGAATTCCAACCTCATAATCATGCTTTGAGGTATATCCCATTGACTAGGATAGGTATCTCTGATCCATTGAGCTTGGATAGATAGAATGCATTGGATCTTTTACATTGAATTATGATGTATGGAACACTCCATATTGCATCAAACTTTATATGCTTGCCTGGTTTGGTTCTTTCAACATCCTATTTTAAAACCATGTCTCCTTTATTGAAGCTCCTATAAGATGAATTTTTGTTGAAAGTTATTTTTATTTAAGCCTAATTTTATTTCAAAACTTACATTGACTGGTTCCTAACTTCTTCTAAATCCATGAGTTCCACCAACCATACTGTCATTTCATCATTTTCAATCAATTTTAATTGATGATTGAGTTATAGAGATAGTAACTCTCTTAATAGTAGAATTCTAGTTTCCCTTATATATACCAACATGAATGGATAATTTCTAATGGATCTCTTGGGAGTGATCTTATTAGCATAAAATTTTGATTTTAACTTAGTGTTCCATGTCCTTTGGTTATCCTCCATTTTCATTTTAATAATCCTTATGATATTTTTGTTGGTAGATTCAACCAAGACATTATTGTTGACCATTATTGCCCAACAGGGCAAAAAATCAATCACCTTCTTCCCCTACTATTCAAGGCCAATTCATTTTTTGATTTTGCATAAGTCCAGGAGTTTCTACGGACCCTGAGGTGCTTGGTTCAATATTCAAGTTCTTCAGCTTTGGTTCAATCAGCTAATATCAATGCAGAGTTCAATCGGCAAAGTTTAGCAGACTGGTTCAATGCCTCCAGTTCAACGTGCAGGAACAAAAAAGGAAAAGTCTGAAGGAAATTGCCAAAGTAGTGATGTCCTAGAAGCTGTCAACTTTAAGGAAGCAAAATAGCCATCATTTTCCAAATAATGACGGGTGAGCAGATGTCAAATTTAAGCTATCAAAAAGGCCGTTGGTTTTTAAATGACCAAGCGCTAACCATGAAAGGAGCCCAAGCAATGCTGCGACCCACCCAGAGCTAGCCCTGAGGGCTGAAGGAGCCAGAAGAGACAAGATAGGGAAAAGACAAAAGTGTCAAAAGCATGGGGCTGGCAGATAGTCCAGGTGGCGAAGGGAGGCACCAATTCAAGAAGTTACTCTAGCAGGTGAAACAATGTCTGTGAATTGACAATTAGAAGGTGTGAACGACCAACCATGCGACTGGTTTTCTTTAATATGCACTACAGAGTAGGAAAATGGCACGGCTCATTAATTCAATTCCTAACAATAGAATGGCCATCACACAGAAGCAGACGGAGTGATCCAAGTGATGCAGGAAGGTGTCAGGAAGTTATTTCAGTAGTTGACACAATGCCTACCATGGTCCACTTGTAAAAGGGGCATCGAAAGGCCTCCTTTATTCTCCTATATATTGAGGACTTGTCATTTTTGTAATCATCTTCCACATTTGTAAGCCGTAGCCCTGGCAAAATTTTACCTGAATCAATAAATGCATTTTTTACCTCTATCTTGGATAGATATTTTTGTGTATGTCTTGAGTGTTAGTTTGTGTTTAGTCATTGTTTCTTGATGCTTTCATAGGTCCAACACCAACATATTTGTTGTCTATAAGGTGCCATTTCTGTAGTTGACAAGGAGAGTTGTATTTAGAAGTGCGAAAACAAAATAAATTACTTACAGTGTGCATTTCACAGCACATTTGGTGAATCTCTATTTTTAGTATTTTCCATTAAAGCCTCCTTGCTGAGTTTCTTGCAGCCTGGTCCTTCTACCAAGTCTAAAGTGTATGTATGTTTTTGTCTGATTCTAAGTGTGAATGTGAAAAGGTCAATTTTTTTATTTTGGTGCATCACCTCTTTAGAGTAGATTTGTTTTCCTGCAATCTTTCTCCCTTTTCATCCCCCCATTATATATATGTGTGTGTGTGTGTGTGTGTGTGTGTGTGTGTGTGTGTGTGTGTGTGTGTGTGTATGTATTAACACTTATTGGAATGAATCAAACGCATCAAAAGGAGCTAGCCCTTACCTAGAGACTCTCCCCTCCAGCTTTGCCAGTCCCATAGGTGAGAGGGGAGTTTCCATTATTGCGTGTGGAAGGTAGGAGCTCAACCTCCTTACCTCGGGTGCAATCCACTGCATCAACAGTTTTTGACACGCCCGGTGGGACTCACTAGGACAAGTTGTGTCTAAAGATTTGAAGAATTTTCGGTGTGTTTTTCGACCAACTAGCCTTTGGAGGATTTTACATCAAACACCAATGGTGACTATGAGTTAAATCATCTAGTTAAGTAGTTTCGGTACCATACCATCAAGAAACAGCATTCTGGTATGTATAATCCCATCGTTTTGAGCCATGGACCCTATTTTCATTGGCTAGCATGGCTATGATCATCACCAGCCTTATGTTGATCATTATCAGTTCTAATATGATTGGTCCTAGCCCTATCATGAGCTATATCAGCCTTATGCCTAGTCTTCTCAATGTGTCACTTCTCCCACTCAACACAGTCTCTTTGCCAATCGACCCATTTCCACCTTCAGGCAAGCACTGCTAGGATAAAAAAAGTATGTAATAGATCTTGACACCAGAAGGGGATGTGGCCAATAAATTCTTGATCATATCATCCATCAAGTGAGGAATGCACTGGATCAGGTTAAGAAGGAATGGGCTCCTATTAAAAGATCCAATTGGCACAAGCTTAAAAATGAGATGTTGGATGTGAGTGGTTTGATTACATCTTTGGAGGAGAAGCTGAGTATTCATGAGAGGCAGCCTTACCAAGTCCATCAACCTGCATACTCATTGCCCCAAGCATCATATCAGTCATATACAGCCCCTGTTTATGAGCCAAGTCAAGCCTGTCAAAGTCCTTTCCCCAATCATGTTGAGGAGAGTTCTGAAACAACAAATCTTGTGTTTAAGGCTAATCTTGATAGATAGATCGAATTGGTAAACCTTTAGATGCAGCAGTCTATTTTGGTAGCAAGGGAAGTGGAATCTAAATCTTCACTACCCTCTCACATTGTGGCCCCATTCCCCCCAAAGGAGGTGCCCAGTCCAAATTGCTTGAGCTAGAATAAAGTGGTTGAGTCATAGAATAGCAAGGAGGAGAAAGACATTGTCCAAGAGTGTGAGGTAAAAAATAAGGTTAGTCCTTTTCAAGTCTCTCCCACCTTTCCTCGGGAAGCTCCTTTCATTTCATGGCAATCTTCATGCACTCCCCATCTCTACGATGTCTCCCATGAGCTCTAAGAGGTACAAAATGAGGATGGTCTGGCCAGGCAGATTGAGGAATTAGAAAAGAAGATGAGACTGCTTAGAGAAAGAGAGATGGAGCTTTTAGACCCTGTAGAGGAGCCAATGCCAAAAATCACCCCTTCCACCAATCCACAAGCTAATTTCAATATTGATGAAGTGTTGGTAAAGTGGAGGGATGAAAACCAAGAAATTTTGGCCCAAGGTCTGCCCCCTCCTATTCTGAAGAAAGCCCCTTCTTGTGTGCCAAATCCTTTCTATTAGATGGCACTTACTCATTCTGACTCATCTGATGCATCTATCAATCCTACCCTCAATCCCATACACTTAGCTTTTCAGCATGCCTCTCTTCAGATAGATCTTCTTGTACATGAGAAGATTCTCCCAAATCTTCCCCAACCTCCTCAAGTCTTTCAACATGATCTCCAAATTTTGAGCTAGAAGAAGGAACATCATGAACCAGCTCAGGACCTTGAAGAGGATAAAGTTGCTACCTATTCATAGGAGCAAGATTCTAATCCCAAGATCATGAGTTGGAAGCAAATAGTGGAATCTTAGGGCAGAAAGGAAGAAGAAGAGAAAGGTTTTGCTCAAAACCTTAAAGAAGATGGGGTTGCTCCTACTCCTGATGATGATTGTGACTTCTAGGAAAGGCTTTTCCAGGAAGATATGGATAGGTGGATTTCAGCGTTGGAGTCTAGAGTAGGTCTCCTTAGACCAAATTACAAATTCTGTGTCTGAATACATTCCATCCATAGACCTCTAAGAAAGCTATCAGACCTTGCCTGATATAGATTATGCTTAGATTATGACTGACCAGGGAGACTTCATGAGTACGGATGAGGAGTAGATCACCTTAGATGACATGGAGGAGCATGGACAATCTCTTGTTCATGTTTTGAATGATTCATTTGAAGTCATTGAGGCAGGTTGCACTGTTCTTCAAGGAGGCTATGAGCTGGATAAGAGTGGAGAAGGTAGCATTGGGGTTCAAACAAGCATGCAAGCAATTTTTCAGATTTACCCCTTCAGGAGGTTAGTGAATCTAAAGATACTTTCTTCAAAATCATCAAGGAGGATGGTCATATCATGGAACTCAAGCATGAGGTAGAAGAGAGCAAGCCAATCAAGGGTGTGTATCAAGGGGCTTCTGGTGATGAGCCAATAGCCACTAATTTCTTGATGAGATACACCAACCTGAAGAACCAATAGGAGGCAAGCTTCCAAGAACAAATAGAGTACATATACGTTGGAAGCATGTTTGAATCTCCACTCAGGTATAAGCCAAATTAGGTGACAGGCAAGAGGAGAGGTCACTAGCTCTCCTTTTCATTCAGCTACTTACCTGGCACCATAAGTATTCTTGCCAGGAAGGAAACGTTAGAAGTTTTCCCTTTGATCCAGGAGGGAATCAAAAATACCTGGTTAGCTGTATATAGTAGGTTGCTTTCAATTTTCTTCCCCTATTTTCCCTAAGTGCTATTTGCACAAGTAGTTTTCCTAGCTTTGTATGTGTTTTTCTTTTCCTCTTGGAGTGAATCTGTGTGATTGATTCTAGAATTTATCAGGGTTGTTGATTTTAAAGTTACAATCTAACTCCGTGTCCAATGGACTTTTAAGGCAACTGGCTTCTAAGCATAGCAGGCATGCTTCCCCTAGGAGGTGCCAATCTGTTGACCATTTTTTCCCAATAGGGTAAAAAGTTGGTCACCTTCTTCCCCTACTGTTCAAGGCCAATTCATTTTTTGATTTTGCATAAGTCTAGGAGTTTTTATGGACCCTGCAGGTGCTTGGTTCAATCTTCAAGTTCTTCGGCTTTGGTTCAATCAGCTAAGTTCAATGCAGATTTCAATTAGCAAAGTTTAGCAGACTGGTTCAACGCCTCTAGTTCAACGTGTAGGAATAGAAAAGGAAAAGCCCGAAGGAAATTGCCAAAGTGATGACGTCCTGAAAGCTATCAGCTTTAAGGAAGCAAACTAGCCATTGTTTTTCAAATAATGACAGGTGCACGAACGTCAAGTTTAAGCTATCAAAAAGGCCATTAGTTTTTAAATGACCAAGCGCTAACCATGAAAGGAGCCCAAGCAATGCAATGACCCACCCAGAGATAGCCCCGAGGGCCGAAGGACCTAGAAGAGACAAGATAGGGAAAAGAGAAAATTGCCAAAAGCATGGGGCAGGTAGATAGTTTAGGTGGCAAAGGGAGGCACCAATTCAAGAAGTTACTCCAGCAGGTGAAATAGTGTTTGTGAATTGACCATTAGAAGGCACGAATGACCAACCGCGTGACTGGTTTTCTTTAATATGCACTGCAGAGCAGGAAAATGGCATGACTCATTAATTGAATTCCTGACAATAGAATGGCCATCACATAGAAGCAGACAGAGTGATCCAAGTGACGCAAGAAGGTGTCAGGAAGTTATTTCAGTAGTTGACACAGTGCCTACCATGGGCCACTTGTAAAAGGGGCATTGAAAGGCCTCCTTTCTTCTCCTATATATTGAGGACTTGTCATTTTTGTAATCATCTTCCACATTTTTAAGGCGTAGCCCTGGAAAAATTTCACCTGAATCAACAAACACATTTTTTACCTCTATCTTGGATAGATATTTATATGTATGTCTTGAGTGTTAGTTTGTGTTTAGTTATTGTTTCTTGATGCTTTCACAGGTCCAACACCAACATATCTGTTGTCTACAAGGTGCCATTTCTGCAGCTGACAAGGAGAGCTATATTTGGAAGTGCTGAAATAGAAGAAATTACTTACAGTGTGCATTTCACAGCACCTTTGGTGAATCTCTATTTTCTATATTTTCCATTAAAGCCTCCTTGCCAGGTTTCTTGCAGCCTAGTCCTTCTGCCAAGTCTGAAGTGTATGTATATTTTTGTCTGATTTTAAGTGTGAATGTGAAAAGGTTGATTTTTTTTATTTTGGTGCATCACCTCTTTAGAGTAGATTTGTTTTCCTGTAATCTTTCTCTCTTTTCATCCCCCCCATTATGTGTGTGTGTGTGTGTGTGTGTGTGTGTGTGTGTGTGTGTGTGTGTGTGTGTGTGTGTGTGTGTGTGTGTGTGTGTGTATTAGCACTTACTAGAATGAATCAAATGCATCAAAGGGAGCTAGCCCTTATGTAGAGACTCTCCCCTCTAGCTTTGCCGGTCCCACAGGTGAGAGGGGAGTTTCCATTGTTGTGTGTGGAAGGTAGGAGCTCAACCTCCTTGCCTCAGGTGTAATCCACTGCATCAACAATTACCTTATGGGTAATAAATGGATGAGGTATTCAAGTATAAATTGTACCTTACCACCCATTCACTCATGTGATTGCCCATAAAATCTTTGGTATTATTTGAGATAATAGTTTAAGGAACACCAAATATAGTGACAATACCATCCATAAATTCTAGGATAGATTCTTTTGTACTATCTTTCATTGTAACTACTTTGGTCCATCTAGTGAAATAATAAATTATTGTAAGGACCCATTTATGTCCTACACTTGATGGTAGGTTGATCATGCCAATGAAATCCAATCCCCACTAGGCAAATGACTAATTAGATTGGATTGGTTTGAGAGGGAGAGATACAAATCTTTGTTTTCCTACAAAGTAGGTGCATTTATCACAATTCTACACCCATTTATGGGCATCTTCAAATAGTTGGGCCAATAATAGTCTACCCTCATTATTTTGATGGTAGTGGTTCTATGGAGAAATGTCCACCCAATGAGCTATCATGAAATTCCTCAAGCACCTTGGGAATTTGTTCATGCTCAATACACCTCAACATAACTCCATTAATATCTTTCCTAAACAATATCCCATCAACAAGAACATAAGGATTAGATTGGAGTATGAAGTACTTTTTCATGGACTATTGGAGTTCAAGTAGGTATTTGTCAGTCTACAAGAAGATATTCATGTCACTGATCTAGTTGTTGATTGGATATGGAGTAGCTATTTGGAATGCTTGTTGAACATATACTACATCAAAAATATTTATATCAAAAGCAAGCTATTTACATAAGCCCTTTCCTCTTATGATCTTTGTTATTTTAATGTTCACATCATATTCTATGACTTTTGTGATCCAACTTGCTCTCTTCTCATTTATTTCTTGGCTCAATAGGAAATCCTTGATGCTTTTGGTGACTAACCATCAGATGAATTTATTTATTGGATGTCATATGATAAAACTTTTTGAGAGCTTTAATTATAGCATATACTTCTCAAAAGAATTGTACTTGTCCTCGTAATCCTTCAAGGATTGATTGAAAAAGATATAGGATGCTCCAACTATTCTTTATTATGTTGGGTGATAATAGTTGATACACTACCTTCCCCTCCAAAATCATAGAGAATGAAATCATTCTCATAGTTGGGGTTGACTAGGTAAGGAGCTTGAGAAATACCCTGCCTTATGGCTTCAAAACTATCCTTTCCTTCTGGTGTCCAGCTAAAACTGACCCCTTTCTTAAGCATGGTAGTAAGGGGCTTGGCCATGGAGGCAAAATTTGGAATGAACCTTCTTATGAAGTTG
This sequence comes from Torreya grandis, assembly GCA_037957365.1. Taxonomy (NCBI): domain Eukaryota; kingdom Viridiplantae; phylum Streptophyta; class Pinopsida; order Cupressales; family Taxaceae; genus Torreya; species Torreya grandis. Next base: position 46,038 of record JARHVA010002685.1, read on the forward strand.
ATCTTTCTTAGGAAACTTTGTAATCTTTTTGTATGGCTCAAATGCGCTAGTGAAGATATAACACTTACTATCTTTGGGTCTATTCTAAGACCCTCATTTAAAACAATGTGTCCCAGTAGTTTCCCCTCATGAACTATGAAAATACACTTTTTTGGATTGATGGAAACTCCAAATTATCTACACCTTTCAAAAACTTTCCTAAGGTGATATAGGTGGTCACTAGCATGTTTTGAATAAATAGTGACATCATCTAGGTACACCAGGATCATCTCATTTATCAAGCCCTTGAAAGCCATATCCATGGATATATGGAATGTAGAACCAATTTTGGTTACACCAAAAGTCATATTTTTATATGAATATATACCCCATTTTGTATTGAAAGTGGTCTTGAACTGGTCATATTCTTATACTAGGATTTGGTTATATCTAGAATAATTGTCTAAAAGGGAAAACCTTTCAAATCCTGATATAGTTTGAAGGATTTATTTTATGGGTGGAAGGGGATAATGATCTTTCAAGGATGCTTTTCTTATGTCCCTAAAATATGTACAAAGCCTGATTTCACCATTCTTTTTTCTTATAGGGACCAAGTTAGCAACCTCAAATGAGTGTTTGATAGGGAACATGATGTTAGCCTTCATCAGTTTGGACAACTCACTCTTCATCAAAGGTTATATTTTTGGATTGATTGGTCTCTATTTTTTTCTAACATGTTTGATATTTGGGTCAACTTATATTATGTGTTGGGCTAAGCTAGGGTCGAAACTCCTTAGATCTTTATAACTCTAAAAGTGAATTTATCATCAAATTCTTGACATAGTCTAATAAAATCTTGATTTTTAAAAGTATTACATACCTTTCCGATCCTCAATTCTTTGCCTTATGAGATGACTACTAGATCATAGTATTCTTCATTGACCATGATATTTTTTTCTCGCCCTTTAGCTAATCATTAGAGTTGAAGGTGCTTTCCAAAGTAACAAAACCCATGGGCAAAGTGTTTGTCTTCAACTAAATCATTTGATCCCCATATTGTTCTTGGATTCTTGACTAATTTTTATCTAAGAATTTAGCCTCATCTCGCAAAAAATTCACAATTTGTTGATCATTATCAAAAACTTGGAAGTTAGTTTCATTGTCAGGAATATATGGTTTCACTATAGTTTTAAATGATGGCTATCATTCTTCTTTATCTCTTCAAGCAAGTTATATTGATAACCCACTGACATCATGTGATCAGTATCCGTGTTCTATGTTCTTGGTACTGGTTGAATGTTTAAAGTGATAAAATATTCTAACATGTCCCAAACCTTATGTTTTTAAGATCTTAGCAAGTTATTCTTGGTTGTGCTTTTAGATCTCACTTGGTGAATGATTAGTTCACTATCACCAAACACTTGTAGTTATTGTAATTCCCTTTTTTTATCCAATTGAATACCTTGAATCAATGATTCATATTCAGCCACATTGTTAATATAGATAAATTGAAGTCTAAAAGAATAAAAATAACTCTATTTTTTGGGAGATATCAAAACAATACTTTCACCTACACCATTTATGTCTCTTGAACCATTGAATAATAGTTAACACATTCCCTTGAGATCCTCATATAGTTTCACAAGGTCTAGGATGATTTCATCATATTAATGAATACAATATGTACCCAATCTTATGTCCTTAACATAATCATAAGGATAAAATTTTAGAGCTAATCCCCATTCATATAAATGAGTGTCTAGGATTTCTTCCATGGGTGTTGCAACCTCATGGTCAAGTTCCTCCTCCTAATCTTGTAATGTGTAATTCATATCCATAGGGATAGGAGTGTATAGCTCAATATGGAATTTAAAAATTGGCTCAATTCTTTGTCACTCTATTTATACATATTATTTTGAGCAACATATGGGACCAATCAATAGATAGATACCCTCCAATTTTTGTAGTGAAGTCTCAGGAAAGGTAGATAACTAAATAGGGGTAGGTCAATAACTAAGATATCTTGGGATATTGATAATCTTGGAAATATATGGATGGTAAGGTTTAAACCTTTTATAGTCTCACATATTTGGATAGTATACCCATCCAATTGAACAACATCTGTTATGATTGATATCATTTAATACCAAGAGCATTAGCTATTTTTTTAGGCATAATAAAACCGCTAGCCCCAGAGTCTACCATACAGTTATGTATGAGATTTTTCCCATCTATTATTGAAAGGTAAAAAGGGGGAGGCTTACCATTTTTATTTTATTCTATGTCCATTTGAGGTTGACACAAATTAATCACAGCAATGGGTCCCTTATTTGAGACTTTATCTATTATTTGGAAGTTTTCTAAAGCTTCTTAAAGCAAGTCCCTCTGTGCTCGAATAGATAGTGCTTCCAAAATGGTTACATTCAATTTATTCTTCTTTATTTGTTCTAAAATACTAAAATTAATGTTACCAACCTTTATTGGTGCCTTTATGGGGGCTATATCTTCTTTCATGAGATTTGGGGTCAGTAATTTTGACATTGGCTAGCCTATCAGCACATTGGGTAGTCTTTGAACTATGTTGCATTTTACAACTATTTTCACTTGGATATGCATCCTATGAGGAGATTACAAAGCTCTCTTCATCCAAGTTTCACAATGGAATCACCTCTATTCTTGTGGGTATCCTAAGATTGAGGTGAGTCTCTAGATATGGCTAGCTCCCTTGATGTACCACTATAGATTACAACTAAGACTAACTTTGGGTGGGGGGGAGGGAGAAATAAAATGAAAGAAAATATAAAATAATGGATTTGATACAAAAAATTTACTAATGACTTCCAACCATATGCAACAAACCAAACATACACTCTTCCAATCTACAGCCTCTCACATCAATGTTACATTGTGAGGTCAAGATGAACATTTAGGATAGGAAGACTAGATAAGAGGCCTTGAATGGAATTTATTAAGACAAAAACTAAATTAATCCTTTACATATCTTAAAACACTTCATATTCCTTTTAAGAATAAGTTTTCCAACTAAATATAGGTTTTAAAAATGAGCTAACATGCTAAGGAAACAAGAGTGTCACTTAAGTAAAATCAATCATTCAAATGACACACACTATGAATAGTCATATAAGAGATAAAAATTAGTCATTTTATTGATCAAAATGTATATAAATGATCAGGGCTTTGCCATACTTAGGTGGAGAATTCAATACAATGCCAAAATGGCTAGTTCTTATAAAACTTATGTGAGAGAAAGAAGAAGAGAAGTCCAAGGGTCACAAAGACACTTTTAAAGTTTAGATAAGTAGTTATGTGTGCATTTTTATATGGTATGGTATGAACCATGCAATTTTAGGAGCTACAAGTGTCAATCCAAGTCACAAACTTTATGAAAAGTGGCATAAAACATTCCATTTTGCATAGAAAAATAGCCTTCATGATTCGATCTATTTGAACATCCTATAAATAATGAGAAGTAGTAAAAATTATTAGAATGGAATGGAAGTATCTCAAAAATTCCTCTCCATGCATTTTTTTTATGTTTGGTCCTCTTAAAACCTCTGAAAGTGAGACATCATCATCTATTATTTAGAAAATTACCCTTCCATGCACCCTGCACACTTGGCCTCAAAATTGGTATTAGTTGTCTATGAAAATAATGGGATGAAGTGTATGATACCTATAAATACACTCCATTACCTTAGAGGCATTAATAACACATTAAAATGATCTCACTTGAAGTTTTCCATCTTCTTCACTAGCTTGTCTAATCTAACAGATTTGATTGGTTGAGTTGAATCACCTAGTTGGGGAACTTAGAAGTTGTTTCAGGGAATTAAATGAATATGGGGAGTTATATTAATTCTTAATCATAACCCAAACTTTGTTTCATTCTTGACTCTTCTTGTAGCTTACACACAACACAAAATAGTGAGAAAACCCCTATTTTTTACCCCATCTGTATAAGTTCATACAAATATCTATAATGTGAGGTATCCTGAGGGATTCCTTTACAAATAAAAATAGGTATTATGTTCCAAATATTTCATTATATTTCATCTCTAATAGCATATTCACAAACTGGTCCTAGCTAAGGATTTTCAAGGGTTTTTGGGCAGTTTGAGCCCTTAAGCTTTGTTTATAAAGTTAGGACATTGGAACTACAAAAAAAATCCACAAGTTTATTTTTCATGACCCTTTATATATTTTCTAAACCTCTCTGGTCCCCATCCAAAGCATCATGGAAGATATGAGCATTGGAAATACTTTTATCGAGCTTGTTTTCATTGCTTATGCATGTTTAAGAGAGTATTGGGTTCAAGAATGGATTTTTTATGACTTCCCAATAAATTTAAATTTTTTATCACACCTTTATTAACCTTTTTAAAATTTTAAAATATGTTTTAATGCTCACTTCATGCAAAAGTGATATGGACTCCCCACCTGGGCACTAGACTTCACCATGCACTAATAGGCATGTTTTGATTTTGAAGCTCAAGGTGAGTTTTTATAGTTTACCCTACATATAAATTGCTAAAAAACCTATATTAGTATCCCTCAAACATTTTTCCATCCACTATAAAACTTCATTCATGTGAGAAGTGATAGTGACTATCAATTTGGCTTTTAGGTCTAGAAATGCCCATCATGCATGACTGTAATGTTAGGAGTGTAGTGTGATCTATTTCGTTTCCACGTTTATTAATTATTTATATATGTTTTTATGAATTTTTTTTAACTTATATAACCTTCATAAAAGTTCCTCCAAGCTTTTGATCACCACTCTTCTATCCTTTGCCTCCAAAACCTATTAGTTTCACTTAAGGGGAAGCGCCCTCTATCTAAGATAAAAGAGAGGGAACTTCCCATATTTTCCCATAACATTTGAATGTTTTATGATTTTATTCAATTCCTTTAGATTCCCTATATCAAATTTTAACCCTTGGTCATATGACTAGACCCTTCAAAAACACAAAAACCAAGATAGACTATAAGAACAGGGGTTGTTTACAAGGTTTCACTATATGAGTGTACCTTGCTTGGTTGGAACTATTTTTTGCATGATTATCATGGGATATAGCACCTAAATATGTTAATCATCATTATTAATATGTTTCAAACTCATATATCTTCACAATCCATTACATATCCTTGATAACTCTTAAAACCTCTCACTTAGTCAAGACTGAGTCTGAGTTGTGACTATATTTTATGGTTGTTTGAGTTTATTTTCTACTAAATATTCATCAATATAGTGATATTATTTTTATATATATTATTATTACTATGCTCTCAATCTATCTTGTCACTTTAAATCTCCAAACACCTCATACAAGCCATGTTTCCTAACCTTATAGACTGTTAGCTGAGATACCCTTATTTAGACCTGCCTAAAGGTATTCATACATAATTGTCCTTAGAAAAAATTTATAAGATTAATTTATATATTATAACCATTATTTCACTTTTGGTTACCTTGGTTCATCGTTTATGACTCTTAACTATTCACTATTTATCCAAGAGGCACAATCAATTTTAGGTGCAAATAGAGCATTAAGAGGGTTTATATAGGTTTGTTTAACATGTTTAAAGTCTTATTGAAATCATCATATCCATGAATATAATTGTAAAATTATTTATTACCAATATAATCTCCATTTGTCCTTCAACTTGCACCTTTAGTCACACTTAAGCCCTCCACTACCTGCAAATGAGACACCCCTACCTGCAGGCTTTATTGTAAGAGTTTATTAAGTTTGACTAATATTTTTATGATGTAAATACTTAATTAAAACCCCCTTAGGTCAGACCATACTTTAACTCATTTGTATGCTCTTTGGAAACACAAATTATGCTTTTTGTTTGGACTGAGAAAACTCCTATTGTCAGGGTCTATTGTAGGTACTTACAGCCTTGAATGAGATGATTATGGTATTGGTATATCTCCTTGAAACTTATTGAGTTCATAATTCACTTGGTTATTTTTTTATTCCACTTAAATATCATCAAACAAGCACCAAACATTTGTGTCTAGGTCCTTATCTATTCGCAGATATAGGTGCATGCTTCATGGTCTCTGATACAGACTGAGAGGGTGAATGGGGGGGTCAAAGATAGTATGCCATCCTTATATTTCATTGTATTTATTTTCATAATGTCATTTAACTCACAAAATTAATTAAAACCATGAATTATGCTTTAGCAACACTTATAAGTGTTAAGGTTACTAAACACTTTCAAAGCTTCTTGATAATATTGTCTGGTTTTAGTGGCTCCTTAAGTAACTTTAGGCTTTCAAACATATGCCTTATACTTACTTTATACCATTTAGACTTGCACAATTTTTTTTCCTACATAGTAGATATAATTTAAAACTATAAAAATGCATCAAATGCCCTTTCACCCTCATTATAAAGTCTCCACAAAATATTAAGGATCACTAATTTATCATTTTTGGGAAAGGATTCATGTATACAGTCAATTTGCGTATGAGATGGTTTACACACCTCATATACCAATCTAGTCCTTCCAAACAAGTCTTCTAGACTCCTTTACTATACCAAGATAATTAATAAGGCTCAGCATATTATTCAATCTCTCCATATGACTTTTAAACACTCTACTCAAGCCACCTATAGGTGGTGATTTTTAGTACACAGGCAAATTTAGCTTGGAAAGTGATTATGGAATGGATCATATGCATTGTTATAAGCTTATATAGGTCCAAGATATATATAAAAAACATAAAATTATATTTTATCCTTTCAAAAATATTTAAAACCACACTAAGGTTCTGATGACATCATCATGGAGGTTGTAGGTGCATTGGTTGTATGAAGGCAAGGTATGGAATGGAACAATAATGTTGGCAAAATGCCTCATGAGCAGCCAAACTCATTGTGAACTTATTAAAATGCATTAAATTCTCTAAAAAACCTTGAAACAACCTAAAACACATCCTTTCCAATGTAAAAACATTTTCAAACACCTAGAATAAGGCAGCCAATAAGTTGAATGATTGGTCTAGTATAGCATAGGCATGGGTTCCTTGTCAAATTATGGGGTCGTAAGACCAAAAATTGTAAGGAGGTAACCCTCATGGAATTTCAATATGAAATACACCATTTCCATTTCAAAATAAGACTCTATATGTAATCCAAACCTTTGTAAATGGAGAATTGACTGAAAACTGCTCATGGTGGTTCCTTCTTACAAAGTGAGCTATAAGCACATCAAAACCTCATGAAATATGAAAAAATGTGTGGGTAACATTGTATAAGTAATTAAAAATTATATTTAATCAATATCATCAAGTGATTTTTATATAATCTCCTAAATAAAACCAAAAACTAAAGGGTGCACAGATGAGCAAGCAGTTTTACACAGTCCACTTCAAATGGATGGTTCATGAAGCATATTTAACCATTTCTCAAAATTATTATATGAAAATTTATCTCTCTTATTTTACTATAACCCACCAAAAGTGTTTGACTTGAAACCCCTTGTGTTGACCATACCTAGTAAAAACTTGAGTGTCACTTCAATTTGCCAAGAAGGGCAAAAATGTATCAGAATAGTTTTGGGCCAAAAATGGTACTCATAGATCAATTAAATAATGTATATGAGTTTGGGGGATATGAAAATACACTTTCACATCTTTTTCAATTGGCACACTTCCTAAGGAGGTCGTACAAATGCCAAACTCACTCTTTTTTTCAAAAAAACTACTATTTTCTAAGTAACCTAACAATTTTTATTTAGTGATAGTTACTACACACCTCCTAAGACACATGTCACGTGATAAAAATATTTTAAACTTTCACATTTTCCAATAAACTTATACAAAGCATTAAATGCTCTTTTTTACCCTTCAAATGACCTAAAAATGATATAAAGACATAAAAACTAATTGACTAAAGCTAATATACCATTATTTGACATCAAATGACCTATTACACACCTCATGACATGATATTATACCCCCTTATAGGCCTAAAAATCAAGTTTTTTACTCAGGGTGCTCCAATCTGACCTAAAAATTAAATTTGGTCAACAAATTGGTGACTCATAGGGGTAGTATGTCTGCTATACTAACTAGACCAGTAGCCTTATTAGTCCATTGGGATTAGGAGTAATCTAAGTATTGATATAAACAAGAAAATTTTGACCATTGACCACAAACCTTTGATCAAGATAAGACACTAGTGATTACTTCTACCACACAAAGTAAAAGACACACACAACAAAGAAAGCAAACACACAGAACACACACATGTGCTTAAGGAACTTAGGGGAAGAAAATAAAAAACTAATATGTACAAATAATGATGATCATACCTCCCTCCTAGATCAAAGGGGAAGTTTAAAGCATCACCTTCTTCATGAGATGGAATATGGTGCAAAGCATGCTTCTCTTTGGATTGGATGGTTTATGGGTCAGACTTATTCTTTGGCACTTCAATTGTCATTATCTCATGTAGACCATATTAAAATAGGTCTCCAATGTATACATATTCCTCTTTCATCCAAACATATTCAACCTTGTCATGTAGATCTTCAATTTCAACTTCAAATGATGATTGAACAAGGCATACCTTCTTGTCTTCCATATTGCTCTTAACAAGATTAGGCTTATTCTTAGTTGCAAGCTCTTCTATCCTATCAAGGATCTTTGAAAAATATATACAATCTTTATCATTGTCTTCCATGGAAACCTTTACTTTCAACTTGTCATATGCTTGACCCTCAACTTGACAAAGCTCTTCAAACTCTTGAAGCAACTCCATTTACAGCTACCAATCATCCTTATCCTCTTTATCATCTAGAACCACTACCTCTTCCATCTTCTCTTCTTGATGTATGATATTATCAAGATGGTGTTCTTCAATCTCCATTACATCATCAAGTGGCTTCATGATAGTTGGTTCTTAACCATCAGAAAGAGCTCCATCCTTTTTTTTTATTTCACACTCAAGCTCATATTCATTAGACTCATCAATAAGATTGGGTTTATCATTATCTATGAAATATTTTGGAGAAGAAGAAATTTCAACCAACTCATCTAATTCTTTGCATATCGCATTAAACTTTTTCCATAGATCTTCCTCATGATCATCTTCAAGAGCTATTTCTTCTACCTTGGTCTCATGAAACTCATCTAGGACTGCCACTTCTTGAGAGATAACTTAAAAGTGATCAACATCTTTGATAAAACATTCCACTTCATGTTTTAGATTATCATATATAACCTTTTTATTAGATGTAAAATATTCTTCAAGGGCTGTAATATCTTTCATCTCCTTCTCATTCATGATGATGTCAAGACTAGGCATCTTGAAATCATTTGATCTAGCCCAATGAGGCTACCAAGGAGGTAAGTTTTATTCCAGCAAGAGTTATCTTTCTTTATTAACTAGTTGATTATCCTTAGGTTCCCATACCATAGGTTTATAAATTTAGAGGGTGATAGGGTGATGACAAGATGAGCTAGTTGGTGGAGGTGGTACATAGAACTTAAAATCAGGTTGAGGGTGAAAAGTAGGGGTTTTTCCATGGACACACATTTCTTCAAACATATAAACACTAGCTATTATGTTATCCTTTTGTTCACCAATGGGATTACCTATGGATATTTATTTTGTAAAATCATTCATGAGTGTCTCTTGATCATCCATGAATTGAATTTGTTCTTATTTACTTGTTTCTCTCAAGATAGGTTCCTCTTTGAGAAGAAATGAAGTGGAGGCTTGATGGATAGGCTCATGGATTTGGAGTGACATATTTGGAGTATGAGATGTAGTGGAAGGTGAGGGGATTGGAGATGGAGTGTGGGATGAAGGATAAGGCTTATGAATAGATTTTTAAAAGAGGAAAGCACTAGTGAGTTCTAGTGGAAGTGAATCTATGGGTTGATTAAGAGGAAAAACACCTACATAAGTAGGAACTTCACTTTTCCAATGATACCCTTGTGTATAATCCATGGGAAAAATTGGTGTATAAGACTCATGGGAATATTTTTGAGGAGTATAGCTTCCATGAAATGAAGGATAGGACTCATATTGACGCTGATAGACGGGTATTTTTTGGTAGTCATTCTAATAGGATTGTCTAACAACTTGATGTTCATATGGAGAGGTAAATGAAGGGATATATGACTACCATGGCTTATAGGGTTTTTGAGGGGAAATGTATGGTTCATATCAAGGCTTATTTTAGGATTGATGTACTTCATGACAAAGCTAATTATAGTCACACTAAGCCTCATTGAGAACTTGTTCACATTGATGGGGAATGGCACAAGCTTGGAAGGTTTCACCAACTTGTAGGGAGAAAAACTCAAAGCCAAAGTCAGCCATGAAACTTCATTAGAAAATAAGGACATAAGGAATGAATATAAACAATCTTCAAATGGAATACCTGGGTTGTTTGACTAGCTGATTCAACTTTGGATTTTCCATTGATGCTTTGAGAGATGCCTCTAAAGGTTGATTATTGAGAGATAACAAAAAAATATCTCAACCTCTTGGAATAAGAGTCCCACTAGACATGACAAAAACTATTTTCACTTAGATATGCACCATATGAGGAGGTGACAAGGCTCTCCTCATCCAAGTTGCACAATGTAACCACCTATAGGCTTGTGGGTAGCCTAAGATTGAGGTGAGTATCTAGATAAGGCTAGCTCCCTTGATGTACCACTATGGATTGCAACTACGACTAACTTTGGGGGGGGTAAGGGAGAAAGAAATAGAAACAAAGCTAAAATAATGGAGGTGATACACCAAATTGACTTATGACATCCAATAATATGCATATTACACTTGAGACCAAGCAACAAACCAAACATACACTCTTCCAATCTACAACTTCTCACATCAATCTTACATTGTGAGGTCAAGATGAACATCTAGGATAGGAGGACTAGATAAGATGCCTTGAATGGCACTAATGAAGAGATAAACTCACTTAATCCTTGAAATATCTCAAAATACCTTACATTCCCTACAATAATAAGTTTTCCAACTACAAATAGGTTTCAAGAATGAGATAACATGCTAAGCAAACAAGAGTGTCACTTAAGAAAAATAAATCATTCAAATGAAACACATTATGAATAGTCATATAAGAGGTAACACTTATTCATTTTATTGATAAAAAGGTATATAAATTAGTAAATATTCACCATAATTAGGTGGATCATCCAATACAATTCCAAAATGGCTAGTTCTTATAGAACTTGTGAGAGAGAGGGAAGAAGAGAAGTCCAAGGGTCACAAGGAAACTTGTCAATCTGAGAAAAGTAGTTACTTGTGCATGTGGATAGGGTATGGGATGAATCATGAAATTTTAGGAGCTAAAAATGTCAATCCAAGTCACAAACTTCATGAAAAGTGGCATAAAACATTAATATGGGGAATTATCTTAAGTCTTAATCTTCCACCCAAACTTGGTTTCATCTCTTGACTCTTCCTGTAGCCTGCACAACACATAAAATAATGATAAAAACCCTATTTTTTACCCCATCCATACAATTCCATAAAAATATATAGCATTTTAGGTATCTTAATGGAGTATTTTCCAACTTACAATAGGTATTCTAGTCCAACTAGTTCATTATATTTCATCTCCAACTCCATTTTCACAAACTGGTCATCACTAAGGGTTTGCAAGGGTTTTTGCATAGTTTAAGCCCTTAATATTTTTTCATAAATTTGGGATGTTGGAACTAAAAAAAAAATTTAGTTTTTTTTTTTTCAATACCCCTTATATCTTTTATAAACCTCTATGGCCCGCATGTAAAGCATCATGGAAGATATGAGCTTTGGAAATCCTCCTATCAAGCTTGTTTTCACTGCTTCTCATGTTTGAGAGATTTTTGGGCTCAAGAATGGATTTTTTATGACTTTAAATGAAATTTAATTTTTTTTAAATACTTATATTAACCTTTTTAACATGTTAAAATAGGTTTTAATACTCACTTCATGCAAAAGTGTGATGGATTTCCCACTTGGACACTAGGCTTCACCATGCACTAACAGGCCTATTTTGATTTTGAAGCTCAAGATAATTTTTTATAGTTTATAATTAATATAAATAGATAAAAAAACTCTATTAGGATCCCTCAAACATGTTTCCATCCACTATAAAACTTCATTCATGTGAGAAATGATAGTGACTATCAATTTGGCTTCTACGTCTAGAAATGCCCATCATGCATGATTATAACGTTAGGAGTGAAAGGTACCATTTTTTGTTCCCATATTTTTTACTTAGTTATATATGTTTTTATTCATATTTTTTAACTTTTATAACCTTCATAAAAGGTTCTCCAAGCTTCTGGTCACCACTCTTCTATCTTTTGCCTCCAAAACCTGCTAGTTTCACTTAAGGGAAAATTCCCTCTATCTGAGACAAAATAGAGTGAACTTCCCCTATTTTCATAAAATATTTTAATGTTTAATGAGTTTATTAAGGTATTTTATATTACCTATATCAAATTTCAACCCTTGGTCATATGACTAGACCCTTCAAAAACACTAAAATAGAGACAGACTACAAGAATAGGGACTGTGTGTAGGGTTTCACTATATGGATTGTGGCTTGCTTGGTTGGAGCTATTTTTGGAATGATTATCATGGGAGAGAACACATATAAATTTAATCATCATTATTAATCTGTTCCAAACTCATTCTTCTTCATAATCTATTGCATATCCTTGATAACTCTTAAAACCTCTCACTCTGTCAAGGCTGAGTCTCAACGGTGACTGAATTTTTTAGTTGTTTGAGTTTATTTTATAATAAATATTCATAATTATAATTATATTAGGTTTATATATATTTTTATGAATATTTTCTCATTCTATCTTGTCACTTAAAATCTCCAAACACCTCATACAAGCTTTGTATCATAACCTTATGAATTGTTAGCTGAGATACCCTTATTTAGACCTGCTTGAAAGTATTCATGCATAATTGACATTTTAAACAATGTATAAGATTCATTAATATATTATATTATCATTAACACATATATTATAACCATTATTTCACTTTTTGTGACCTTGGTTCATCATTTAGGACTCTTAACTATTCAATGTTTGTCCAAGAGGCACAATCAGTTGTAGGTGCAAATAAGGCATTAAGAGGGTTTATATAAGTTTGTTTAACATGTTAAAAAGATTATTTAAATAATAATATCATTTATTATTATTTTAAAATTATTTATTACCAATATAATCTCCATTTGGCCCTCCACTTTCACCTTTAGTCACACTTAAGCCCTCCATTGCTTGCAAATGAGACACCCCTGCCTGTAGGCTTTATTACAAGAGATTATTAAGTTTGAATAAGATTTTTATGATGGAAGGACTTAATTTAAACCCCATTATGTCACACCACACTTTAACTCACCTTTAACTCATTTTTATTCTCTTTAGAAACACAAACTATGCTTTTTGTTTGGACAAAGAAAACTCCTACTGTCAGGGTCTGTTGTAGGTACTTACAACCTTGAATGAGATGATTATGGTATTGGTATATCTCCTTGAACCTTATTAATGTCACAATTAAATTTTTTATGTTTTTATTCCACTTAAACATACTCAAACAAACACCAACCCCTCATGACTAGGTCCTTATCTATTTGCAGTTGTAGGTGCATGCTTCATGGTCTCTTGTATAGACTGAGAGGATGTATGGGGGGTCAAAGATAGTATGTCATCATTTTATTTCATTGTATTTATTTTCATAATGTATTTTTACTCAAAAAATTAATTTAAACCATGAATTATTCTTTATCAACACTTTTAAGTGTTAAGGTTACTAAATACTTTCAAAGCTTGTAGGCAATATTATCTGGTTTCAATTGCTCTTTAAGCAACTTTAGGCCTTCAAACATATGCATTCTACTTTTTTTTTGCCCTTAAAAATTACAAAATTTATTTTCCTACATAGTGGATATAATTAAAAATTATAAAAATTCATCATAGGCCCTTTCACCCTCATTATTAAGTCTCCACAAAACCTTAAAGATCACTATTTTATCATTTTAGGGAAAGGATTCATGTATACAGTCAATTTGTGTTTGAGATGGTTTACACACCTCATATTCCAATCTAGTCCTTCCAAAAAAGTTTTAAAAACTCATTTACTATAAAAATACAATTAATAAGGCTCAACATAGGCTTCAAACTCTCTTGATGACTTTTAAACACTCTACTCAGGCCACATATAGGTGGTGATTTTTAGTATACGGGCAATTATAGCTTAGAAAGTGATTATGGAATGGATCATATGCATTTTTATAATATTATATAGGTATAATGTCTCTCTAAAAACCTTTAAATTATCTTTTCACCTTTCAAAAAGATTAAAAACCACACTTAGGTTCTGATGACATCATCACAGAGGTTGTAGGTGCATTGGTTGTATGAAGGTAGTATATGGAAAAAGGCCTCATGAGCAGCCAAACTCATTTTTAACTTCTTAAAATACATGAAATTATGTAATAAAACCTTTTAAAAATATCAAACACATCCTTTCCAACATAAAGACATTTACAAACACCTAAAACAAGGTAGGTAGTAAGTTGAATGACTAGTATAGTATAGCATAGGCATGGGTTCCTTGTCAAACTATGTGATTTTGAGAAAAACACTTGTAATTAGGTGACCCTCATGGAATTTAAATATTTAATACAACATTTTATTTTCAAAATAAACCTATATATGTAATCCAAACCATTGTAAATGGAGAATTGACTGAAAATTGCTCATGGTGGTTCCCTCATGAAAAGTGAGCTATAAGCACATAAAAACCTAATGAAACATGAAAAAAAGTGTGGGGAACATTATATAAGGAATTAAACATGCTTATAAATTAATTTCATCAAGTGATTTATACTGAATCTCCCTAATAAGACCAAAAATTTAAGGGTACACAGATGAGCAAGTAGATTTACATAGTCCACTTCAAATGGATGGTTCATGAAGCATAATTAACTATTTATAAAACTTATTATATGAAAATGGATCTCCCTGATTTTAATATCACCTCCCATAATCATTTGACCTTAAACCCCTAGTGTTGACCATACTGATCAAAAACTTGAGTGTCACTTCAATCTGTCAAGAAGGGAAAAAATGTAGTAAAATGATTTTAGGCCAAAAATGCTGCTTCCAGATTAATTAAAGTAAGGATATTAGTTTGGGGGATACGAAGAGACACTTTTCCATTATTTATAAGTGTTACACTTTCCAAGGAGGTCATACAAGTGCCAAACTCACTCTTTTCTTCAAGAAAACTACATTTTTCTAAGTAACCTAACAATTTTCAATTGGTGACAATAAATACAAACCTACTAGGACACATGTCATGTGATACAACTCTTTGACACTTTCACATTTTCTAATAAACCCATATAAATCATTAAATGCACTATTTTGACCCCTCAAATGACCCAAAAATGATTTAAGCACATAAAAATTAATTGACCAAAGATAATATAACATTAATTGACATCAAATGACCTATGAAACACCTCATTAAATGATATTATACCACATTAAAGGCCTAAAAATCAAGTTTTTCACTAGGGGTGCTCTAATTTGACCTAAAAGTCAAATTTGGTCAATAAAAACCTCTTATACAACTTTAGAAGTTATACCCTGCTCAACCCTAGTGGGTTGATCACATTTTATTTCCCTCTTTTTATAACATGTATTTTCTGCCATTGAACTACCACCATTGGTTAGTGCTTCCTCCTAATACATGCCAAAAAAATTCTCCTCTTGCTAGTTCAAAAGAGTGGGTTCCTTTTGTGCAAGCTCTTGTGCATATTCCTATTGGGAAGTAGATTCTTCTTATTATCCTTAGGTGTTTGATATGATTTGTACCATCAAGGCTTGATTGATGACACCATTAGGATAAGCATTCTAATTATATAGTTGAGCACAAGGATAGCACCACTCATATTCTTGAGCCAAGTTATTCTAAATATGAATGATATCTTTATAAGTATTTGTTTTAGGTAGAGCACATATATTTAAAGGCTTTTCTTGCATGATTTGACTTTGCAATTATGATTTGCCTTGGTATGGATATCTATTGGGCTAGTATGTTTAGTTAGCTTGTTGATAAGGCTTACAATTTTAGGACTACTACCTTTTCATAACTACCACCTCATTACCAAATATTTTTAGTGACTTAACTTCATATAATTCATCATAAGATGTAGGATTCAAAGTTGGTGCATTGCTTATGGTGGGAATTGGGGGTACAATGGGTTGCATGGGAGGCACTTCTAGAAATAACAACATTAGAAGTTGAGGAATAATTTTTCCAACTTTAATGAGGCAATTTTATACTCTTATTTCTATGTTATAAGCATTAGTGAGAGTGATTTCACCCATTGTCTAAATCATGACATCTATATCACTATTTAAATATCTCAAGTAATACAATAAAGTATTATTCGAGGTTGGATTAATCGACACTGAGATTATATTCCACATCTTTTGAAATCAAAAATTGAAATCACTTGTGAACTCATGAGGAGCTCTTTTAATAGTGGTTAGTTGTTCAATTAGTAAAAGGTGGTCACTCTTATCCTCAAACTAGATACATAGGGCAAACCCTAAATCATCTCAAACATGGATGGAATTGGGAAGTAGACTTCTATACCATTGTAAGGCTTTACCCTTAAATGAGGAGGCAAGAAGTCTGATTATAGAATTTTATTGTGCTCTATTATGAACTAAAAAATGTTATAAATGTCTTGTATATGTTCAATGGGAGTATTGGAAGTTTCACCAATAAAATATGGAAGGCTTTTCAGATCTAAGGTGGGTATATCATCATACTAGGCTAACATAAGTGGGTTGCATCCATTGAATGCTGGGAAATTCTAATTTTTTAGGTCCAATATTCGAGGTATGAAACAATTGTGGGTATTTTTAAGAGATTCAAATAGATGTTTATGATTTATTATAGTATAAGGTACAACTGATCTTGATTTCTTTCTAATTGGAAATGATAGTTCTTTCAAATCAATTATCTTACCTTTAGAATATGATCTTGTTTGCATCTTTAGCATACGTAAACTTAGATTTCCTAAATTTGTAAGTTAGTGGAGTCACTAGGTGCTCTTGAAATTTGTATGAGGCTCATACAAGGATTTTTTATAATAACACCAATCTCTTAATTATGATCTTTGGGTCCCAATGAGCATGTCAAAAATTGTTATCACTTGTATTTTGCACATGTTTTATATTTGTAGTATGATGAGTAGTTTGAGTTACAACACATGTAAAATATAATGATGAAATGGGATCACCTCCAAGCTATGAAAACTTGGTGAATTAAGGTAAACCTCTAGATAAGGTTGGCTTCCTTTCACTCAACTTCGTGTAACTGGTATATGACTAGTTCACATCAAACTAGTACCTCTTAGTGATATTTTTCCTAACTAGGGTTTGAATTATGAAGAAAAGGGTTTTAGAATGAATTTTAAAACTAAAAAAATGGTGATTGTACCAAATAGTATAGTCAAAATTAATTCTTTCTTTATTTGAACATAGTTGAATGTTTAATATGTTGAGTTTATTAAAGCACAATCTTGTACAAATATGAGATCAAAGGTAATATGAAATCTTTATCAGATAAAGAATATATTTATTTATTTTTGTCAATAAGCTTTTAAAAAGGCATAAATAATACCATAGATGAATTGATATGATTGAAACAAGAACCAGAGCATTGAAAAACTTAATAAATAGTTTTACATACACAAAGATGACACAACACAAAGAAGGTGAAACTTCACGTTATTATCTTTTTCCAAGTTATAGCATATAAATCAATTCTTCAAAATGCAAAATAATTTATCTAATAGAAAAAATATAGATGGGTTATGTTGGGGTGACCATATTTATATAAAAATAGTCTCTTGAAAGAGAGGAAGATAACAAAACCTTACACTCAATTTTAGAGCAAGAAAATTTAGGAAATTTTTATGCAAACATCCTCCTCTTTAGCTTGAAATGGCATCCTTAGTGGATTAGATGGTTGGAAAAGAATCATGTAACTATTGGGAACATCAACAAGTGATGGAGGAGTAGATAAATCCATTGAAATATTCCAATCAAACCCTTTCTTCATTGAGTTATGCTGATGTTATCTCTACAAAGATATAACGCACCAAAATGAACCATTACTTGGTAAATATTGAATGTTTTTAGATATTTTAGGTTATAACTTGCAAAACCTAATTTTTAATTTGTAGTGAAGACTTTTAAAACTTATTTTTCATTAAAATTATCAAAAAGGGAGGTATAAATTACAATATGAGTTTTTACAATTGAAGTAATTCAAAAATTATTGAAAAGAAAAGTGAAAATTACAAGTTTCACTTTTACAACTTAACGCCTGACAAAAACATAATTACAAATTACAAGTGGCTCTTTCTCAAAAAGAGTTGTAAAAATGATAGTTTTAATTTGTAATTTGAAATTTTACAATATATCATACAACAAAGAATGTAATTTATAGAATGCATTTTACAATTAATTTGAAAGAATTAATCCACAATAATGACCTCTGAAGATTCTTTATCATTTTTCACTTGTATCTTCTCGATATAAGAGTCAAACCTATTGAAGATATCTTTAAGTCATTATTCATTAGGGCCAAGGGTGTAAAGGTTGCTTTCCCACATTATAATATCACTTTAGATAGTTCCCTAGATGTATCTTTGTAGACTTGAGTGTCTTTTCCCATCTGATTAATGTATTGTGATACCTTATGAATCGGTGGATGGAACTCAAGTTGAAGTTTGTATCTTATGTTGATTCTCTCTTGATTACCTCCTTGAATTTGTCCTAAATATATTGAATAGGAAGGGTTTGATCTTGATGATATATTGATTCACATAATAATTTACTAAGTAAATCTTCAATGTCATAGATTGTATATGTGGCCTTATCACATATACTTTTGGTCTTATTAATACTCTTAGTGAGTATCCTAATTCTAAATTGGGCTGCCCTATCCAACTCTTCATGCTTTGAAAAACTATTCAATATATTTTCTAATATGAGGGTGTCAGTCTCAATTAGGTCAATGGCTTGAAATTTTGGAAAGAATAGGTTCAGTCTTTCAATCTCTTCATCATATTTACTTATCTCTGCTTTCAGAGATGCATGATCATCCTTCAGAGTCTTGTAATAGTCCATTTTCAGCTCTATCACTCTATTTCCTTTTGTTCTGAGTTCATTAGTGTAGTATTTTATGTCCCTTCCCATGGTACCTATCTTTGTCATTGCCTCAAATGTTTATTTGTCAGGTAATTGAGTAAGAGATTGAGTTAGTTGGACTACTGGCTCAATAAACTTCCTCAAGGCAGTTGTTAACTACTCAAATTTATTCTTCAATTTATCTTTAGTGACCTTATCACTATCCATCTTATCAAAAATATATATAATTATTTATTTAACATTGTACTTAAGTCCTTCCCTTGTCGGATGACCTAGGTGCACTTTAGATATTTGATAATTCCCTGCCATTAGATTTTCCTTTTGTTTTTTTATGGGGGGACTATTATTTCTACATATATTTCCCCCATAACATCATATGATATTATAGAGATGATCTTGGGGCCTACCTTTGATCTTTTAGATGCCTCCAAAAGACCAAAGTCTAGAGTGTTGGGAGACATCATTTATTTTTATTTCTTCAACATTGATTGTGTTAGCCAACTTGGAGTGGTAACTTGTAAATCTAGCATTGTCATATATGAATCTATAAAAAAAGTTGCTACACTAGTGGTTACTATGACAAGTGTTGTATATATCACTAATGTTTCCATTAAATCCTTGGCTAATGATTTGGCTATCTCTTTCTCATTTACGGATTGAGTAGCCACATTTGTATAATTCCATCATGTCTCCAACTCCTTGGTGGGGGATTGTGTTATTATGGGAGTGTAATAAATGGGTACTTGAATGGGTGAAGTGGGTATAGATGTGTTTATCAATGGTGTGGATGTTGGGAATGACATGAGTGGAAAGTTAAGCATATGTAGTTGGAATAGGGGAACTTATGAAAGAGTATAATCCAAGGTAGCAAATGAATCAATCAACATGGTGGGAACAGTCAAAACAAATAAAATGGGGAGTGTGATGAAATATAAAACTAAATATGTATTTATCCCTATGGTTGGGATGGCTAGTGGGATTGAATTCAATGAGCCTCCCCCACTCAAGATAGAGTTGAGTCCATAACCATGTACTGTTGGGTGGTATTAATGATTAATGGAATGGTCATGGATATTTGGGATGAGGTGGAAGTGATTGTAGAAGAGGGAGGTGAAGGTGGAGTTTGAGTATCTAACTATGTTTATTGGCTTACTACCAAAGGAGTTACTTGCATAGGTGGTTTAGGTGAAGGTATAGTTACACTAGTGGGCTAGGGTAAATATGAAGGGTAACTATTTGAGATGACTAGGTAGTGGAAATAGGAGGAGGGATTACTATGCTTGGTTAAATAATAAAGATAGGTGGGGGAATTATCTATGTTGGTTGAGAAACTATTGTGTCCTCTATAGAAGTTGACATTGGTTGATCCATAGGTTGGGTTGTTGGCTCTTGGCTACTAGAAGGACCTTTTTTTCTTTGCTTCTACTTTCACTTGTGTGACACAACTGGCATGTCTACCTAGTCTATTTGGGTTCCATTATTGGGACCCTCTACTAATGTTTCCATACCCTTTTCCTTCACTTTTCTCAACCTATCTTAAATACTTAGGGCCTCTTTGGTTATTTTGACCCCTTTGCTTCTCAACTAGTTTACTATTTTATTTATGACCTGGGTGGTCCTATCCATAAATGAGAAGGATTCAAGTATGGACCACCTGACCAGTGGAAGAGGTTGGAGATAGATTTTATTATCATAATATACCATGTCAACTGGTGACTCATCATCATTCAAATCCTTTATGATTGGTACCATGTTGTAGGTTTTTTTCATTCTAGGGTCATTATAGAGTAATCTCTCAACCGTAATTCCTCTTCATCCTATATATCTTCCCAGTAATATTCATAAAAATGAATGTGGGAATATGTGGTGACACCTACTATACTGGAAATATGGCTAGTCACATCATATAATGGCCTTGCTTTAATATCTCTTAAGGTCATTTAAGTCATATTGGCATTTTCACATTTGGATTTTGATAGGGAAGGGTAGGTATACCTCCCTATGCTTATAGGGAAGTGGATCCCTAACTTATGTTTGCTTGATAAGATCTTGTGAGTTTCCATAAGTTGCCTCACCAGTTCCATTAGGGCCCATTTGACACTTACATACCTAGGAACGGTTTAAGGATACCCTCTGAAACCACTAAATCCAATATATGAATATGTTTGGAATTAAATGAAATGTGAGCCCCAATTTTTTATTTCAAATGTTATAGCATCAGAAAACCTTCTCCTATCTAGCTCCTCTTCAAACATAATTATGATGCAGTATATGAAAACATCATTGACTCTTTTAAAATTTTATTTGCTTGCCTCAAGGGTGAGTTTAGGGTAGTAGTTAAAGACCTTGTTGACTTTATTGGGCACTATGTTCAATCTTGGGAATGACCTCCCTTTTGCTAATAAATAGACTAGGTATGAGGTCATATAAAACTTTCATGTAGTTTGGATCTCCATCAACTATTTCTGAATAGATTCAATAATCAATTAGGTCTAGTAGATGTATTTTTTGTTTTGATGGATTACCTAGATATATTGGTACATCCAATCCTAATAATTCTTGGTATCAAGAACAATAGGGGACACACTAAAATGAGGTGAAATAAAAGTGAAGTGAAATAAATGGGGGGACATAAAATTAGATTATGACAAAGCATTGGGATAATGTGAAATAAAATGTAATGAAATTTTTGGGGAAAGGTAGTTTTATATAACAAAATAAACTATAAGATTAATATATTATTCTAAGTTCCTAATATAAGTACCTGGTCCACTACATTGGTTTGACCAATAGAATTTTTTATGGTAGGTTGTTAATGGTACTTCATTTTAGATCCTTTGTCAATATCCATCAATTAGATGAAATTCAAGCATGTAGGAGAGTTGAGAGATTATGATAAAAAATATCCTTAGTGATTTTGTCTTGAAAGTGATAAAGAGAGGTTTTGTTGCACCAATGTTATGAGAAAATTTTTATGGGAATGTTTAGTTTGAATTTGAATTCCCAAACCTTAAAATTGTGAACTCTTTGTATATTGAGATCATCATGAAATGATAGAATCCATGTAAAGACAATTTCATGTGGTCAAAAAATAAGTAACTAGGGGTGGAAGTTTGTAAGTTATTGGAAATGATAACTTTTCAATAAAGAAAGAGATAGTAATGGGTGAAACTACATTTTAGGAACTTAAAGTAACTCATGCATACACAAATTTTTTTAACAAAAGAGAAACAGATATGTAGTCACTTCACTTTGATATAATATGATATAATAAATATTGGAACTACTATGGGAATAAATATCTATCCTATTAAAGGACCCTTGTAGATGTTGCAGGTTAAAACAAAGTTTCTTATAGCAAGTTGAAAGTATGATATGCATAATTATGGAGGTTGTAGGCATAGATGTTTACCTATGGATTTAGATGTTGTAGGTTCATATGTTTACCTACAAGTTTTGATTTTTCATGTTTATATCCTTACCTACATGTTTAGATGTTGTAGGTGTATATGTTATAGGTTTGAAGTTTACTTATAATAATGGAAAGTGTACCTATAACAACTAAAAGTTAGTAGTGACTTATATCAAATGAAATTTATTGTTATTTTCCTACCATGGGGTTAACAAGATAATTTTACACCTTGGTCTTTATGTATGTATGTATGTATAATCATGTGTCCGTACAAGCTAGTTTTCCACTTAGGCCCTTTGTATGTAGTTTTGGCCAGTCAACAAGTTAGTTTTTCAACTAAAACTACCATGTGTGATTTATTTACCCTAAAAAAATGGGGCTGAAATGTCATGTCCAAACTTATTTAAGTTCTAATGATGAACCAATAGGATGTTTAGAGTGATTATCTATTATACAGTTGATTCTTATGTCTATTCAACATTGGTATTTTGTCATAAACTTTTGAATGAATTCCTCTTTGGAGATAAGTTTATTTTATAACTTGAGATAGTGTCCTTTGAATATAAAAGATAATATGACTAGATCAATTGTGCATGGCTTGGATTCTCTATCATCAAACACCTTTTCTATCTCATAAGGACATAACCATCTGTTCTAAAGTTTGCCTTTGTGATCCTTATATTTGGAGTAAAAAAATAATTTGTAATCACCTAGCTGGAACTTCCTTGTTTTAATGAACTTGTCATATCATTTGATCCTTTATTGTTGACTTGTTTTTGTGTGATGTAGAACATCTATTCTCATTTCCTCAATAGATTTGAGTTATAATACCTTTTCTTTTTATGCTTCCATAAAACCCAAGCCATGTTTTGGGGTAGTCCTTAGATTTTTGAGTTAAAACTCTTTAATAAGAACAACCTTCTTACCATAAACCAACTCATCAGGTGTGAATCTCATCGTTATTTTCCATGTGATCCTATAAGCTCATATAGCCTCTTGAAGATGTCTTGCCCAATAATGGTGGTGTAAACTATTATCTTGGTAATGATGTTCTCTAATTCCCTATTATTGACTTATACTTAACAATTGGATTGTGGATGATATGGAGTGGACTTATTATACCTAAATTCTAATTCTCATACAAGGGTTACATTTAGATCATATATGAACTCTGGACCTTAATTAGATATTATCTCTCATGGAACTCCATATCTTGTAAAAATTTCCACAAATAATTTTTTCAAGATTTATGTGCATGAGTCAAAGCTCGAAATTCTACCCATTTGGTGAGGTAGTTTGTATATACCGAAATATACTCTTTGCCTTGAGAAGTTGGGTTTATTGGACCAATGAAGTCAATAATATATTTTTCAAAAAAATTTAAGGCTAACTGAGGCTGAAGTGGCATCTCATCTAAACATGTAAGTTTACCTTTTCATTGGCATCTATCATATTTGTGAATGTATGTAATAGTATCTCTATGAAGAGTAGGCCAATAGTAACCAATGGTAAAGATTTTTTAAGATAACCTCTTTGATATAAAATGACCCCCATAGTTTAATTATAACATTCTCAAAGGACACATCTTATCATGATTAGTTAAGCTCCAATGTGAAAGAGGTATCCAAAAATCCAGTAATATGGGATGCTTTCAGCCACCAAATTATGTTTTTCCTTAAGTGAAAAATGTGTAAGAGTCTGACTTGACTCCAAATAGTTATAAATATGTACAAATTGAGTTTTAAAAATAAAATTAAAGATATTTTTTTCAATAAAAGAGTCATCTACTAGTGGACTAGTTTCATTAGGATGTAATCTAGATAGAAAATCTGTAACTACATTATCTTTACCAAGGTTGTCCATAATTTTATTGTTAAATTCCTATAAAAATAACATCCATCTGATTACCCTACCTATTACTATTGTTTTTTTCATTAAATATTTAATAGTAGCATGATAACTATGAATAAATATAGGAAACTAGTAATGTAATATCATAATTTGTTTATGGCAATCACTACCACAAGGAACTCCTTTATGACTATGTAGTTCAGCATTACATGTTGTAGATTCTTAACAATGAAATAGATAGCATATTTGAGTGACCCTTATTTTTTCACAAGGACTTCCCCAAGTGTTTTGTTTGATGCATTAGTATGAATGTGGAAGTGTGGCTTCTAATTTGGACCTCTTAACATGGGTGTTATCAAAATTAAGTATTTGAGAGTTTAAAAGGCTTCTTGGTGTGGTCTATTAAAAATTCGCATATTTTCCTAGAAAAAATGGATTTTTTATATTTATAAAGTATTTGATAAACCTATAGTAACATACAGCATGTCCTAGAAAGCTTTGTATATCTCATTATTTTTGTGGTGTTCACAAGATTTTGATTACCTTTATTTTAGAAGGGTCTACCTAAATTTCTATGTTTTGAATATGGTGTCCCAATACAATTCCTTCTTGCATGAACATGTAAAACTTCTCATGACTCAATGAAATTCTATTATATTAACACATTAAATAAATTTTTCAAATGTTGTGAGGGATTCATTGTAAGTTTCCCCATAGACCATGAATTCATCCATGTATATTTCAACACAATCATGAGATATATTAGAAAAATGCTTGAGACCTCATTTTGAAAGGTTGCATTAGCATTGGGTAGCCGAATGGTAAGACTGAGTAAGCATAAGTACCCAAAGGGCATGTGAATGTTGTCTTATCTTGGTCTTGGGGGGAAATTATGATATGTTTTTATTCATTGAAGAACTTGGGAAATGAATGGGAGAGGAAATTTATCTCTCCTTGTGGAAATGTTTAACTCTTTATAGTCTACACAAATATGTCATTTGTCATTCTTCTTTAAAATAATGATAAGTCAAAAAACCCATTTGTAGTTGGATATGGGGTCTATGAAGCCTACATCTAGGAGTTTTTTAAATTAGTTTTTACAATTTCTAAAATAATAGAGTTTACCCTTATTTGAGGTTATTTAATGGGTTTGCACTCTCCCTTGATGTATGTATGATGAGTGCAAATATATGGGTATATCCCCTATATATCATGATAGTCTCATGCAAATATTGTTTTAAGCTTTTAAATCATGGTGAATATTTGGTTTTCTTATTAGGAATCCAATTTATTGTTGATATTAAGGGATCTTCTTGGTATTATATCTACTTGTTTTGATAAGGTTGCCTAGATTCAATGTTTCCTAAAAGAGTGAAAAGATAACAATTGTGTGGTAGGATATGATGAAAAGTATTAATATCCTTTTTTATGTCTGACTTGTCTTCTTGAGGAAAAATATTGGAAATGGGACAATTTTTTCATAAAATAATGTTATTAGTATGTTAGTTTGTTGTGTACATGTTTTTATGGTGTTAGAAGTGATTGTGTCTTTCTCTTGTTCTTGCAAGAAAATATTGCATTCAATGGTAAGCAAGTTGTGAAAGGAAACATGGTCATCATCCTCTACTTCTACTAATAGATATTTTTATCCATCTGATGAAGATTAGTCAGGAAGATACAAAACTATTTTCTTTATGGTATTTCCATTGTAAATGAGCATGTTTCCATATTTGTAGCCAATGAAAACATCAATTATAGCTAGCAAAGATTTGCCTAAGATCATGGGTATATATCTAAAATTTATTTGAGTTTAAATATGATTAAATTAGTGGGTATTCCCTATGATTCTATTTTTATAAAAATTATTCCCTATGATCCCCTCAATATTTATAGTTGATGGGTTAGCCATCCATAAAATAGTTAGTGTCTCTCAAAGGTCTGTAAGTTTCAATTTTCTCATGATTTATTTGATCATGACATTAATGGTTTCTATAAATTAATCAATTTATTATAAATGAGGATGTCATTAATGTAAAATCCACAACCAAGCTACCTGGATAAGATTATTTGGTTGGGATGATGTTTTCCAACATGATATCTGCAAGTTATCTAAGCACTTGGATAATCTTCAGATACTTTCATTTATGACTAGGTTTATTAAGGTAGAGTTGTCAAACATACTTGGTATAAATGGTAGCATCCTTAAATGCTTGGAAAAAAGTGATTTTATGTTGATAAGTGTTTTCATTAATGTCAAGGTTGATGTCATTGATGTCAAGTTACATATGGTAAAGATGCATAGTGAGTGGTCTATGTGACATGATTTATGTGACATGAGAGAATTTGAAGGAAATCTGATGTATTCCTATTTAATGAGAATTTTTACTAAACCTAATAATTATTCTAAGGTTTATTTCAAGTTTTAGGTCAATATAAGCATGTTTGAGTACTAGTATTTGAGTACAAGGTGTCTGGAGAAGCCTAGTCATAATAAGCATAATCATATCATGAGCATATGTCTGACGAGAATGAAGAGGTATGTGAATAGTCATGATATTTTTTAAGGATTATTAAATTAATTTTATAAAGGTGTATAATCATCAAGTATTTTTTCAAGGTCAGTTGTCAAACTTCAAGTGCTTGAGAAGCCTAATCATAACATTGATAATTGCATAAAGAGACCCTATGAGAAGGTATGAGCTTGGTGGTATAATGAGATAGATGAACAGAGGCATAAGATGTTTTATGAGGTTATTTTATAATTAATTTTATTAATTTTACCACTCATGATATTCTTAAAGTGAGCCTACATGGAAAGGACCTACAGACCTATCATGCAATTAGACTAGTTTTAGACCCTGCCTAACCTAATGAGGTGTCATAAGGTATTTTTAAGGCCTATTAAGGATTTTTTAAAATATTTTGGAATGGTAAGATGTTTTATGACATGTATATGATGTTTTTACATCTTTTTTAGAGGCTTGAAAGTCAGTTTCAAGGCCTAATGTGACTTGCAAGTCAAGGCCTAAAGAGCAAAGAGAGATATGGTGGCCAAATGGAGTATCAATATTAGTTTCCAAGGAAAGTGTGAGTATGTGAGAATTTAAAAAATTAATTAAATTTATTTTAATCATATTCATGAATTTTCAAGTCATGGTTTTCAAGGAAAGTCATGAATAATAGTTTTAAGGTCTCTCGAGTACATAGAATGAAGGGTTCTAAACCTGAGAAGAACTGTCAAGTGTTCATTGGCACATGTATCCTCTATATGGGAAAATTATTTATTTAATATATATGGCTAAGGGTTATAAATAATATCTCTAGGCATTAGTTTTGTAAATGAGGGGTAATCCTTTATGAATAATCATTAACACTAGAAATAGTGTCAACCCTCTCTAAAACCCTAACAATGACCAGATATGAAAGATATTAATATAAAGTGATTATAATGATTTGGTATATATATTTAAGTTATTTTATAATGTATCTACCTCTCCAAATCACCTCCAAGTGTGATTATTTTTTCAAATGAGTGAGTGTACCCTAGAAGAAAGGCCTTATTTCTTAGAGATTTGATGTAGCAGTCAGATTTGACCAAGTTGAACTTAATAAATGGATTAATATTTAATATTTATACTTTTATTTTATTTACGTGGTGTTTTTTTATCATTTTATATCCCTTAGGTGTGCTAAAATAGCATACAAGTTGACCATCGCTAACAGGCCTAATGGTGCAAATAGTGAAAAAACTAGGTAAAAGTGAGAAGGTGATTAGGGATATATTATCATGGATTATGGATGAATACAAGTGCATGGAAAAAATTTTAAATACATAAAATTAATTTTAATGATGAATATAAGTTTTGGATTCCTGTGAATATGATTGAAATTTACTCACAAGTTGACTTGTCTAGCTCATTGAGGTTTATACATAGTGAGGTTATGAGATTGGTCTTCAAGACCAATATTTTGATTTTACCATGGTATAATTATATTTTATATTGGTATAATTGTCTCATAATATTATCCATATCCATAAAAATTCTTTTAAAGTGTCTACGTAGGTGTTGAAGGTCATTATCACCATGACTATGTTTGAAGTTAAACTGGCAGATCTAGGTAAGCAAGTTGCAGTGATGAGTTGGAGGATATTTATATTAAGATAATGTATCTAATCCACATAAAAAAAATTGACTTTAATTACCTATATATTCTTTTTATAATCTTTTAATTTATTTAAATTGATTGGAATGTTGAATCCAAAATGGGTTGACTAGTTCAAGTTTGACTATGTATACTGAAGACAAAAGATTGTTCTACAAGACTAATATTTGGCATTATAAATTGTGATATGTGTACTTTATAATTTTAAAGATATGTCAAGTAATATATTCAAGGTTTCATATTTCATATTAATTATTATTTCATGTGTTGAAGATCAAGTTTGCATGACTTTGGTTTAAGGCTTATTGACAGCTCTAAGTGGGCTACTTGCAAAGAAGGGTTTGAGTAATTTTGCCCTGAGTTATAAAATATAATGAATATATTAATTAACTTAAGGTAATTTATATTATTTATATGTTTATTTTTCTATTATTATTTTTAAAAAGTGTTTTTATGCTTCATTTTTATAAGACAGACTTTTTGGATATGCACAGACCTAATTGTGAATAGTACTATTGGCATGCTTCAAGTAGTGGTTTGGGATAAAATATGTTATGGAGCCTATATGATCTTATAATGGATATATTTTAATTACATATGATGTGTTTATATTGTATTTATTTTTTGAAAGTGATTCAAGAATGTCAAAGTGTAACGTGTCCTAAATAGACCTAATAGGATTAGGTCTCCATGAGACCTGAAGGTGAGATAAGGCCTAATTGAGATAGGTCATACCTAAAAAGACTTAAATAACATTTGATACATGTATATGATAAGTCCTAAGATCCATTTCATTTTTGACATAATAAGGTAAGGATGCTTGGCCAACTAAGAAGGATATGAACAAGAGACTTGTACAAATACTAGGCAATTTTAGGCCTATTGAGAGTAGTGAAGAGTGCAAGCGAATGGAATAATATATTACATAGTATAATAAGGTCTTATATACCATAATATGAGTGTATATGATTAATTATTAAGGTTATATATATATATATATATATATATATATATATATATATATATATATATATATATATATATATATCGTGCATAAGTATCAATATTATATGACCTAATCAAGTCAAGAAGAGGGCTAGTTGAGTGAAGAAGGCTAGAGACCAGCTTGAGAGGGATAGAAGAGAGATAAGAGATTAAAAAAGAGATAATTCTCTATTGTATGAGAAAAAATTGTTCCAAAGGTGATCAAGGGTTTTATATTTTTATTTGGTGTTGATTCATCCATGGGGTTGGTGCCTCCTTGCAAGTAGGTGCTTGGTAAAGCCTAACTGAGTTGGTGCTTGGCTAGTTGGGGTTGGTGCTCCATGTGAAGTGGGTTCTTCACTAAAGATGATGTTTTTCTTATATTAATATATTCCATTTGTATATATCGGTGGGTTTTCATCCCCTTAAATTTTTCCTAAATATATGGTGTGTTGTATTGTGCAATCTTGTTTCATGTTTGTATAGTTGATTGTTTATGAGTTACTTGATCTATATGTTGATGATTGCTTAAGTGGAATTGATAATAAAGTTTTGAAGATTGATTCACCCCCCCGCCTCTCAATCATTTTTCTTCCAAAATTTTGAAACACATTTTTTAACTGGCCTAAAAAATAAAATTTTGATTATGGTTCTTGTTTTTATAAATTGAGTCTCTATAGAAAAGGCTAATTGTTGTTATTTTTTTAGTGGATGTGCTTGGTTCAGGATCAAGACTATTATTGGATGGTTATGGATTAGTTTGTGTGTTGGATATCTCTTTAGGAGGATCTATTATTATGTTTTAAGTGGGATTTAAAATTCTTTTTTCTAAATGAAGTTGAACATTATCAACTTCTACCAAATAAGTGGGGTAAGTTATCAAATCATTATTATATGTCAGTTGTATCAATTTATTGTTAGGATTGGGTTCATGTTGGGAAGGTAATTATGGATCTATTGGTGGAGGTGGAGGTGGAGTGGTAATATTTGGCATTAATTCCAACTATTATTGCAGGTGGAGTTGTGGAAGTTGTTAAAATACAATGTTTTGATTGAGCCAAGGTTGATTCCCTCACCATGACTACTGCCATTGGTTAGAGGTTGGATTCCATTGATATTTATGATTTTTTCGTTGATGTGGTTATTGTTTCTACCAATTTTTTATGGATTTAGGGTTTTTCCATTATCAATTATGATTTTAGGATTGTGGTTAGGATGACTAAATCTAGGAAGTACATACATGCCAATTAGAAGTAAAATGTTACATTCTAACTCATCCTTAACAAAGAATATCTATTTTTTTAAATGATGTGATTATTTATATTACATTTTGAAATTAGATATACTTATTTGATGGGTTTTAACTATTATGTGTTTTAATTATATCATTTATTTTAGCATTGTTGATCATCTATGATGAGATTAGTGTGTATAATATGATGCAGGTTGGACGGTACTATTATAAATTAAAATAATTAATTCTTTGTCATGATTTTGGTGATGTAATGGATTAAATATTATTTTGTGTGAATGAGTTATTTGCATTATTATCTAACCCTTATAAATTATAATAGAGAGAGTATCATCAAGGAGGAGGAGGTAGATTTCAAAATTTGGTGACAACAAGAACTTATCCTAAACACATAAGTACACACATTGTTGCATGTTTAATTTTTTAATAGTTGATGTTAAAGGTACAATCCACTGAGAGGGGGGTATGAATTAGTGGTGGAAACAATCCAATTTAATTTCCTAACCCTTAAAAATACTTAAGCATTCTATGCAATCATTCATGAAGCATATAGATCATTCATAGCAGTGAATAATGAACATAAAGCAAGATCATATACACAACACAAGATCTATGTGGAAAACCCTCTTAGGGAATAAAACCCACTCTCAATCCTACAAACACATAGACTACTATCCAATAAAATTATCTCAAACAAGAGTCTAATCAAATCCTTCTAATCAGGAACCTTGGTCAAGTCCTTCTGACCTAAGGCATTTAGTGAAATAGTTGTTCGACAAGGAGCATCTGACCCTAAGATGATCAAATCCTTCTAACCACCTTTTAGATCAAGTCCTTCTAACCTAAAACCTTAATAAAGTCCTTTTAAACAAAGGCATTTATTGAAACCATGTTTCATAAGAAGAAATTGCCCTTAAATAAGATCAAGTCCTTTAGACCCTCTTTGAAAATAGCACTTCCACCTTAGAACTAATGTCTTTAATGCTTGATGATGGACCTCTAATTATATAACCCCTACATAAACTCTCTCTTTCTCAAATAAACCTCTCACATAGGCATGCCACAATCTCTTTCCTTCACTCGAACAGTCCTCATATGCACAATCAAATTTCTTTGCACAATTTCAAACTACAAGAACACTATACTATCATCAGAAACATGATCTATAGATCATACACATAGTCCTTAATATCTTCTTCTCATCAACCCAATAGTTGGGCACTCTCACTGTCTTGGGCTTTCCTTCACTTTCCAACTCTCTCAAATATTCCACTCAAAATCTAGAAATCATCATCTTTGATTTCACTGTGTCTGTGTGTGTGTGTGTGTGTGTGTGTGTCTGTGTGTGTGTGTGTGTGTGGATTTGATAATTCATGATATATACATATATATATATATATATATATATATATATATATATATATATATATATATATATATATATATATATATATATATATATCATGAATTATCAAATCCATATTAATCCTTGTTGTCCATAATACATGCCTTCACCCCTAAGGCATCTCATGTGGGTCACACTTAAGCACAACATGCTTTTAAATAGGCCTAGGTCACTTTTAGGTTTTATATAGAACCATTCAGTGCTTTGACACTTCTTCAATCATAATAAGAACATAGGACCACTTAAAAATAGATAGGTCCACTCCTTATGTCCTCTAAGATATCTTAAAATGATCACAATCACCTTTGCTCACCTCTATGTATTCTCAATCAACTCAAACAAAGAATTTATACATAGGAACACCATTACTAAACAAACAGTCAACTTCTTAACCATTGTTCATATTCAATATAGATTGATCACACCTCCAAAATCCACATAGAGCATCCTCATGGAATCTAAAACACTTCCTAATATCCAATTCATCAAGATACATTGAAATGGCATTGACACAAGCTTAAAAATCCATCTCAGGTTACTTTCAGAATAAGCACGAACATATAGTCAACTTAGAATATTAATATTTTTGACTATACACACTTTCAGATCTTCAAATTAGGTTCATTAGATTCACCATGGAGTACTCTTCATCTTTGATTTTTATAGCACCAAAAAATTTGAATTTTATTGAAATATATGGATAAAATATAGATCTCTAGTTTTTCCCTGTGTTAAATTAAAATATTTGAATATCAACAGTCATAGTTAAACCTTGGAAACTTTGCTTGCATCTCGTGTCATCTCAGATTTGTATCGATATCACATCATCAATCTTGTCTAAAATTTAACACATAGTCTACCAAATCCAAATGTTAAATAATAATCACTTTAACCTCATCTCGTGCAATCTTGAAATGTTGACTCAACACACTACATCGATCTCTATAGATCAATCAAGTCTTTAGAAATCAACTCTCACCATTCGATCAAATTGTATGAATACCCACTCATCATTAGATCCTTATCTTATACCTTTACTCAGTCATTAAACATCATTCACCTATCCTCATGTCACTACTTCCTAACTTTTTTGAGTAATGCACACTATCGATCTTGCTTGAACTTTAACTTGTGCAAAAATGACTATGGGAACCTTGCTTATCTACCTGAGTAGCCATTTTTGAACCTTAATCAATTTTATGCTTAGATTCATGATCTTAAATTTGGACCAGATGATATCCTTACATAGGATAATCCAACCATATAATAAATATATCCTAGAACCCTCACATGTGTGAGATATAAGACTATAAAAATGCCTTCTCAAAAACTTTTATCACAGAGCCAACTATGTCAAAACCTGCCTGAGAGGCCAACTTTGAGCATGCATAACTTTTGCCATGCTTCAACGCATAATCTAAAATTTAGAAAAAATAAACTAGGATCAAAAATAAATAAGCCTATAATATTATTTTATCTTGACACATTTACACATAAAAAATATACCACCATCAAAATTCTCACTCAGCGCTTCTTGTCATATTGTAAAATTGGCTAAGTATGGGAAAACACAGTCAAACTACCTAGGATCCCAACTTTGCATATGCATATCTTTTGACATGATACATCACATGATCTAATATTTATGGAAAATAAACTAGACACAAAAATTAATAACCCCATATGATCATTTTTTCCTGAGACCTCCAATCGTGCAAATTTTGACTTTATCAACATGCTTACTCAACTCTTTCTAGCCACATGCAAATTTAGGTAAATATGGGAAAACAATGAATTCTGATTGAGAAGCCAACTTTACTCCCTCATATATTTGACCACACTTCGATGAATGACTTGAGATATAGTGTATAACAAATAGGGACTAATTTTATCACAACTAAATGACCAACTCCCCTTGACTCATTCTCACGTGGCAATGGTGATGTCATCAAATTGCCTAATCATATTTTTTGCCACTTGACCCAAAATTTCTAGATGAAAACTATGGACTATTAGATGAATTTCACTTATGTACACAGGCTCTAAAATCATAGATAACATATTAAGGATTTATTTCACATTCTTAAATCACCATACTCATCCCTAAACATCTCTAATCATGTCAAAACTGAAGATCAACCAAAGCAACTTCAAGCACACTAGGACAAGCATATTGCACACTTTGTCATTATTACTTAGGCTATAAAATAACTTCATATAGTCACAATAACACATCCATGACATCACTAAAAACTCTCCAAAAATCTCCCCCTTTGTCATTGATGTCAACAAACATCATTTATAGCAATATACAGCTCACTTTCTCTATCTTCAAAACACTTCTACAATAGGAACTTTCTCCCCCTTTGACATAATGACAAAGTAAGCACCAACTAATCTTGAGGACCTAAAAATACCATCAATAGTAAATTAAAATCTTATAAATATGATACAAACCCCCCCCCCTTACCTTGATCCTCCCTCTTCTTGCCTTGACACCTTCCTCTTACTCCATGCCAACACTTTCTTCAACCAAGAACTGCAACTAATGAAGAAAAAAAACATAAAAGGATATAAAATTTGATGTATCTCACCAAAAAACATTTTATATGGACTCCCCCTAATATTTTTGATCAATTTCTCCACTTGATCATCTTCAAATCTCCATACACCATGAAGAACCACCATACATGCTTACTAGCCTTCACTCTCAAGACACTTCCATGACCACCAACTCTGCATCTGCACTATACCAAAAATAAAATATTTAATAAACCAACCTAATAAATCACCTTTAAATAAACATACATTGTTATTTCGGAGTAACTAAGCAAAAAACACTCTTCTTCACACTAGGCCTATCTTAGACTCCTTATAACCCTACCTGAAACTTGCAGAGCCCACACCTTTCAATAGACACAAATTTAAACCTTGAAACTTCATATATAGAGAATTATCATATTCCCCCTTGATCACACTAATTTTCAAAAACTATCTCATCTTATGTAGCATACTTCCTTCGCAAACCTACTACCCAATTAGGCCTCCAACTTGACAAAAACTTGAATAACTTGAGAACCACAAACCTTCAAATCTCTATGAAGCTTGATTTAACAACCCATTTGGCCCATTAAACCTATTAATAATCCTTAGACCTCAACTCATAAGGTTAACCACTTTTCTAATAGAGCACAAAATCCTAGAATCTCAAAACAAACAAAGTCAACATAGCACCTTCCAGTCAACATCCACCTCTAAAACTTCTTGTGTACCTAGAGATAACCATTACACACTTTGAGACCAAGATTTGAGATTCCACACCATTTGAAACCTTGACTTCCTATAACCCATTTTTAAGACCTTGATATATCACAAATCCTTTTTTGCCATCTAAAAACCTTCAATTTGACCTGCAGACTATTCCAACTAAAAAATACCACAACAACACTTGCTTCTCCACTTGAAATGAGTCTATTAATAAGAATAGATAGAGACACCCTCTATACCTCAATGTTCTAAAATAAAAACAACTACTCATATTCATCCTCCTTGCTCAATTGATACTTATAGTTCTTCTTCTTCTTTGGCTTTAGAAAAATAGCTTCCTCAACTAATACAACATTCTCCTTTTCTTTTATGATTGGATTATCAATACATGGACACAACATAGATTCATGGCATACCTTTTTATCTAAATAATCTTCCTTGTAGCTTGGATCCTCATCACTAGGCACTTGTTCAATAACAACAGGATGTTTACTTGGATCCATACATACTCTAAAACAAGATTCAACCAGCACCTTGGTATTTTCTTTAAGCTTGACCACTTTATTTACAATATGAGTAGACAATGATACCTCCTGTGAATCTTTAACTTCTGAAGAATTATCCACCATATCAAACATATTACTTGGACCTACATACTCATCATAACCATTAAAATCTACATACCTCATGGCATTTGGTTGTCTGATATGTTTTTTATTCATTATACTAGCACCTTCATTCCTTGTTTGATGATTTATCTTCAAAGTTTGATTTTCCTAGTTTATATTAGTCTTCATCTTGTCTTGAGTTACATTATTTTGTTCTTCATATCCAAGACCAGTTCTATCACTAGCATGCTTTTGACCACTCAAAATATTATCTAGATCACATGAGATCTTTTCAAATATCACAAATGTCTTCACATTACTAGATGTCTTCTCTAACTCAAATTTCAAAGACTCATTTTTAGAAACATACCTTGAACATTCATCTTTTAGGCTTGTAGACAATGTTTCCATTTGAAAACTAAGATGCTTGATCATATCTTCATACTCCTTGGTATCTTCATTTAGTCTTGCCTCATACACATTGAACTTCTCCTCATAGTCCTTGAGTTTAGATTTCATCTTCTTATTGATCTTCTTCTCAATATTTAGATCTTCAAGAGCATTCATCAATACAAGTCTCACAATCCACCTCATCTTCATCATTATCTGAATCACTCCAAGTAGACTTATTATGATGTGAGAAAATTCCTTCTTCAGCCATGAACAGAGCTTCATCTTCAACAAGACCAGCATCTGATGATCACATTCTGAGTCAATATCTTCACTCTCATCTAATGAGTTGAAATATTCTTTGGTATATAGACTCTTCTTGTCTTTAGAATACTTCTTGTTATCAAACCTTCTAAATCCCTTTCTATTTTTATCAAACCTGAATTATCTCTTGCCATCATCATGACCTTGATCATGCTCTTCATCAATATCCTTCTTGTACTTATGAGGTAACTTATTATAAAAATATCTTACCTCTGCATAATTGAAGAAATTGAAAGGTAGCTTACCCTTATACTTACCTAAACTTGTTTTCAATTTCCTTGTAAATAAAGTAACTATTTCATCCTCATCAATATCATAAATTCCATCTTCTTTGGATTTCTTACCTTGTAACTTCTTCTTAGCCTTCATCTCTATCTTGAATACATCTTCCTTCTTTGGTGGTATATCATCATTTACTCTCATTTCATATGTAGTAAGGGTGCCATATAATTGATCCATATTCAACTGAGTAATATCATGACTCTCTTCTATAGTAGATACTTTTGGATCAAAATTGAGAGATAGAGACCTTAATACCTTTTGAACTACAGTAGCCTCTTCAAGGTTCTCTCCAAGACCTATGATGGTGTTTAAAATCTCATCAACTCTTTACAAAAATGATGCCACATAATCTTCTTCTTTCATTTTGAGGCGCTCAAATTATCTTTAATGAGTCTATAACTTTCTCAACTTAACCTTTGAATCTCCTTAAAAAAGAGTCTTCAATTTATCCCATATTTCCTTGGTAGATGTGAAATTAATTACTTTGGTGAACTCAGTTTCTCTAATACCACAAGTGATGGCATTCATTTCCTTAGAGTTGTTCTCAAATAGCTTCTTGTCTACAACACTATATGGAAGAATAGCAGTAGCAACATAACCATCCAAAATATAATTACATACATCAAACCTTAGGGACATAATTTCTGTCTTCATCATATCACTCCAAAATGCATAATTGGATCCCTTGAGCATCAATGTTTGCTTAGTATTGAAACCACCTTGGACATTCTAACTAGCCATTATACCTTGCATGACCTTCAAGTTGTTAATCTTTTACCAAAGGACCTACTCTGATACCAATTTTTAGAGGTACAATCCATTGAGAGGGGGGTTGAATTAGTGATGGAAAAAAATCCAATTCAATTTCCAAACCCTTGAAAATACTTAAGCATTCAATACAATCATTTATGAAGCATACAGATCATTCATAATAGTGAACAATGAACATAAAGAAAGATCATATACATAACATAAGATCTACATGGGAAACCATCTTGGGGAATAAAACTCACTCTCAAGCCTACAAACACATGGGTTATTATCCTATAAAATGATCATAAATAAGAGAATATCAAGTCCTTCAAATCAGAAACCTTGGTCAAGTCATTATGACCTAAGGCCTTAGTGAAATAGTTATTCCACAAGGAGTACCTACCCCTAAGATGATCAAGTTCTTTTGACCACCTATTTGGTCAAGTCCTTCTAACCTACAACCTTGATCAAGTCTTTATGACTAAAGGTCTTTAGTGAAATCCTATTTCATAAGGAGCAACTACCCCTGAGGAAGATCAAGTCCTTCAAACCCTCCTTTAAAAGAACAATTTCACCTTAGAATTGATGTTTCTCACACCTAATGATGGACTTCTAATTATCTAACCCCTAAAAAAACTCTCTCTCTCTTTCTCAAATAAGCCTCTCAC
Organism: Torreya grandis; assembly: GCA_037957365.1. Classification (NCBI taxonomy): domain Eukaryota; kingdom Viridiplantae; phylum Streptophyta; class Pinopsida; order Cupressales; family Taxaceae; genus Torreya; species Torreya grandis. Next base: position 84,644 of record JARHVA010002685.1, read on the forward strand.
ATAGGCATGCCACAATCTCTCTCTTCCTTCACTCAAATAGTCCTTATATGCACACTCATATTTCTTCACACAATTTCAAAATACAAGAACACTATATTGTCATCAAAAACATGATCTAAAAATCATACACATAGTACTTAATCTCCTCTGCTCATCAACCCAATAATTGGTCACTCTCACTCTCCTCTGATTTCCTTTGCTCTCTAAATCTCTCAAATCTTCTACTCAAAATCTAGAAATCATATTTGATTTCACTATATATAGAGATATCATGAATTATCAAGCCCACATTAATCCTTGTTGACCATAATACATGCCTTCACCTTTAAGGCATCTCACATGGGTCACACTTAACCACAACATACAAATACATAGGTCCACTCCTTATATCCCCTAGGACATTTTTAAATGGTCATAGTCACCTTTTCTCACCTCTATGCATGCTCAATCAAATCAAATAGAGACTTTATACATAAGAACAAAATTATCAAACAAACAATCAACTTCTTAAGAATTTTTCATACTCAAGATAAATTGATCACACCTCCAAAATCCACACATAACATCCTCATGGAGTATAGAAATTCCCCAATAGCTAATTAATCAAGATACATCGAAATAGCATCGACATGAGATTAAAAATTCTTCTCAAGTCACTTTTAGAACAAGCACGAACACACAGTCAACTTGGAACATAAATATCTTTGACTATACACACTTCTAAATCTTCAAATTAGGTTCATTAGATGCACCATGGATTCCTCTTCATCTTATCTTTTTATTGCATCATAAATTTGATTTATATCTAAAAATATGGACAAAATACATATCTCTAGTTTTTCCCTATGTTAAATTCAAATATTTGAATATCAATGGTCATAATTAAACCTCAGAAAATTTTCTCGTATCTTGCATCATCTCATCTTTGGATAAATCTCACACCATTGATCTTGTTCGAACTTCAATGAATAGTCTACCAAAGCCAAATGTTAAAAAATAATCACTTTGACCTCATCTGATGTAATCTTAAAATTTTGACTCAACATACTCTATCAATCTCTATGGATCAACCACATCTTTAGTAATCAACACTCACCATTCGATCAAACTGTATGAACACCCACTCATCATTACATCCTTATCTTGTACCTTTTCTCAATTATTAAAAATCATGCACCTATCCTCATCTCATTACTTCCTGACTTCTTGGATCAATTCAAACCATCGATCTTGTTTCAACTTTAACTTGTGCAAAAATGACTATGGGAACCTTGCTTATCTACCTGAGTAGCCATTTTTAAACCTTAATAACTTCTTCTAATTTTAGATGCATTATCTCAAATTTGAACCAAATGATCTCCTCACATAGGAGAATCCAACCATATAAAAAATATCTCCTATAACTGTCATTCACATGAGATATAATGCCATAAAAATTCCTTCTCAAAAACTTTTGTAACAGAGCCAACTATGTCAAAACTTTCCTAAGAGGCCAACTATGAGCATGCATAACTTTTTTCGTGCTTCAACGCATGATTTTAAATTTAGTAAAAATAAACTAGGATCAAAATTAAAGAAACCCATAAGATCAATTTCTCTTGACACTTCACACGTGCAAGATATGCCACCATCAAAATGCTCACTTGGTTCTTCTTGTCATATTGTAAAATTGGCTAAGTATGGGAAAACATAGTCAAACTACCTGGGAGCCCAACTTTGCATATGCATATCTTTTGATGTGTTACATCACATGATCTAAAATTTAGTTAAAATAAACTAGGCACAAAAATGAATAAACCCATATGATCATTTTATCCTGACACATCCACACATCTGAATGTTGACCTTATCAACATGCTTACTCGGCTCTTTCTGGCACATGCAAATTTGGCTAAGTATGGAAAAATAATGAATTATAACTGAGAAACCAACTTTTAACCCTTATATCTTTGACCACTCTTTGATGCATGACTTAAGATCTGGTATATAATAACTGGGGACTTATTTGATCACAACCATATGACCAACTCCCCTTGACTCATTCCCACATGGCAATGGTGACATCATCAAATAGCCTATTCATATTTTTTGCCACTAGACCCAAAGTGTCTAGATGAAAACTATGGACTAATAGATGAATTTCACTTATTCACACAAGATTTAAAAGCATAGATAACATCTTAGGATCCTCTTGCACATGATCCAATCACCATACTCATCCCTAAACATCTCTAATCATGTCAAAATTGAAGATCAATCAAGCTAACTTCAAATCACACTAGGACAAGCACATTGCACACTTTATCATTGTTACTTAGGCTATCAAATAACTTTATCCACTCATAAGGACACCTCCATGACATCACTAATAACTCTCCAATAGTTGATTGTTTATGGTATCTTATGGAGTGTTGTATGTTTGCTTTGACTACATGATATTTTAGTTATTATTGTTTGAATTTATATTGTTGTGAGTTATTTTATAATATTGATAACTACTTATATTAGGACCTTCATTTACAATATTTAGTGATTATTTAAATTAATATGTGAAAAAGATGAATAAATGCTGAAGTCATAAAATCATGTTTTGGTTCTTGAGTTATATGGTTTAAATATTGATTTGGATTTCATTATTGGTTTTGAATGTGTAAAGGTAAATTGGTTGTGATTAAGCCATTTTTGATGCCTAGAGTTCACGGATTTCATTATGTTTCATTTAGTTTTGAATTGAAAATTAACTTAGGAAATTGTTTTGATTGTTTATATATATATATATATATATATATATATATATATATATATATATATATATATATATATATATATATATATATATATATATATATATATATATATATATATATATATATATATATATATATATATATATATATATATATAATACTTTCATAGAAGTCGACATAACCTAATCATTATTTTTTGGTCAAAAGATAGATATTTTATTATGATTAAAAATGTGAATTAATTGGGATTGGTTTGTCACTAAAGTTTGGTATGCACTATTTTTACATAAAAACTTGCATGAAAGGATTCCATGCAGCCATTATGATAGTTTAAACAAGGTATAATGATGGAATTTTGGCATTAAGTTTAGCATGTAAATGTGGAAGTTGAGTTTTATTGGGTGAATTGGTATCAAATGAAAAGTAATAAATAAGTATAGGAGATGGATGAAGAGGAAAAGGGAGGAAGAAGAGAAATAAAATAAAAGAGGAGAATAGGAATTCATGGAAGCAAAAATTAAAAAGGAGAAAGTTGTTGCCATTTTTAACAGCTAAGAGGTCATCTTACATTGAAAGAGGTGTATTGAACTTGGAAAGTAATGTGATTATTTTGTCATTAATGCTTTTGATTTAGGATTAATGGGTATAAATATGAACCGGATATATATATTTTTTTGTTTATGAATAAACCCTTGAACCTGGGCAAGATGTATAGGTCTCTTATATGTATAGGTCTCTTGACTATTAGAAAAAATAGTTGTTTTAATCCATTCATGGATATTCCTCTTGACCATAGGAAATGTTATTTAGGGTTTGGTATTTTATTTAAAAAATTAATACCATTTTAATATATAATACTTGCCAATAATCATCCATATGACCCTAGGGATGGAATATATTTCATCTTCATGCCCATATGTGGTTACATACAAACTTATAATAGAAAAAATATTAATAGGTCATGTTATATATAATCTATGAACACTATCTTTGTGAATAGATTTCTCCTTGATTAAAGCTTTAAAGAAAAAAAAGAAAACCTATCAATTTAATGTGGATTTTTGTAGCTAGTTGACTGTGAGTTATAGGAGTAAATAGATTCAATCTATGTTGAGATATATAGGATACTTTGGCATTAAAATGGCTCTTCACTTTTATTGTGTAATAATAAGCATTGGTTTTAGGTGTTTGATTTTGGGTTTTTTTATGAACTAAACTTGTTGGAGGAGTTATACGATGTTGGAATTTAAAACAGTGTTTCTTAAAGTAGCCAATAGCTATTCCAAAACATATAAAAAGAGGTTGTGCAAAAATATGGAGAAATAAGGCTCATTTATTTTATCTCTATAAAATTATGGTTGTAGGTGGCTAGTATGGGGTGATTGTGAATCCCATTTTATTGTGTGGGTTATACTTTTAGGATGTATAGTTAATAGTTATTTTTTAAAGCATCTATAATTGTTAATATTTGAACACATTGGTTATCCATAATATGAATTAATAGGGCTTTCAAGTTTGTTTAAAAAGAACCTCCAATAGACATATTGTTTTTAGGTTCATTTCCTCAATCGAAGTCTTTTCCAGTCATAAAATGGTCTTATTGTTTCATTTTATAATTGAATGTAAATTATAGGATGTATTTTGTTGAATTGTAAAAATTTATTTCCTTGTTTTAATATGGTCATCTTGTTAATTATCGGTTGTAGGATTGCCTTGTATTGAGTCCTTATGCATTCCCACCTACATATGTCGTATGATTATGATTTTTAGAATAATATAAGGATGTATTCGTGTATGGTAATAACTATAGGTGATATTTATGATTGGTTTATGTCCTGGTGCATTCCCAGCTAGATATGTGGTATGATTATGTTTGTTAGAATAATATAATGATGTATTCATGTATGGTATTAATTATAGGTGATCTTTATGATTGTTTGATTTATCATTAAGAATAATTAAAGAGGAATTTTTCTTAATTTTTTATATGGCCTTGGTTATATATTGAAATAAATAAGTTTTATTGAATATTTAATTCTTTGTTTAGAAGAATTGTGGGAAGCATGTTTATATGTATGTGATGGTTTAATTATTCATTACAATATGATATCAAAAGGATTATAAACAAATATGAGGATTATATATTGGATGCATGTTGATTTAAATTTTTAGGTTTATGGTGTTTAAGCCCTATATTGTTAAAGGGTCTAAGTATAGTAAATCAAAGTATAAAATATGCAATAAATACAACCACTAATTTGTGAAAGAACTAAGCTAAACTGATATTTATATTAATATCAATAGATATCATAAATGAATACTTATTTGTAAATAGATTTAGAGAGAGATTTATATGATGAAAATTGGCTTAGAAGTCGATCAAGGTGTCATAAACAGGATTTAAGTGTCAAAATCCTTCCTAGATAGTAGCGTCTAATGGTGATAGTATCCTTCTTTGGTGTTAATGTCATCTTTTTGAATGATTTATAGGTTTTTTATATCAGGTCATGTTTCATCTTTGGTCTAAATTTTAGGTCTTTGTGATCAATACTTTTACTTTTGACTCTTTTTTTCTATGAAAACCCTAGGTTTTCATGCTTGTAAGGGTTTGAATGAACACCAAGAGAAAAAGGGGTTAATGGGTCTGATGTGTTGGATATATTATCCACATCCATATGTGGTCACACTTCCTACATACTAATACTCTGAATAAGTATCAATTCTGATGTAGTTCTCTCACCCAAGTGCTAGGTTCAAGTGCAAATGAATGTTACAATGCCAAAGTGTGAATGTATGAGAGGATGTCTTGGAGGCCACTTGAGATCTAAATACCTATGTTAGGGATAGATTATTAAATGTATGGACAGAGACAATATAATATTGGAAGAATTTAGAGCTTTCTCTCAATGTGAAGTAGTACTTTTATGTGCTTCTTTGTGATAATGTCCACCTAGGGTGTAAGAGTGCGAGAGTAGTGTTTCTATAGTGTTCTGATAAAAATGACTTGGGAGGGTGACTTAATAATAGGTATAGGCTGACCCTAATCTTCTTAGGGAGATGTAAATTACCTTTTAGAGTATGTAGGGGCCTAAATCACTAATGATTTTTCCATTATGGGTCTCATATGGTGTTATATAGGCCTGGGTGTTATTTGTAGCTACCATATAACTAAAAGTGGATCAAAAGGGCCCCTAAGATGGGTCAAGTATTATAATAAGTGTAAAGTGACATCAACTAGACATCCAAGGCATGAAGTGTCAATTATAGATTATTACATTTTCCCCCCCACTTTATTCTATAAATGCAACAAAGTGAAATGACTAGTATAAAGAAAAAAGAAGCATAGATGGACTTACCTAAGAGGTGAAACCCATGAATCTAAATATGAGTATGTGAATCATGCTCCATTGCATATCCTGTAAATGAAACATGCATATATTAGTCCTTACTAAAGAGATATAAAAAGAAAAGACAAAACTAAGTAAAGAAATAAGAGATAGGAAAAGAATGAATACAACTCATTAAGTATGTAAACCAATGCATAAACCTGGTGGCAACATGTATGTGTGTAGATAGTGATCAATCGATGAATAACTTGGAATAAGTTAATCACTTTCTCAATCCCCATGTGTAGGTGGCACAATACCTCAGTACAATTTTGACTCCATCACTGCCCACCCCTACTTTATGGATGATGACCTGTGAATAACTTATATTGGACTAATGGTGTGTCCAACCCTCTCATGTAGGTGGCTCAAGAAATATAGTAGACTATGACTCCATCATCACTTACCCATATGACTCCATCTAAGCAATAACTAAGTAGCTACCTAGGGCGATGGGGCATGATGTCCATCAAGACACTCAAGTGGGAAAGGGAGATGCATGAGGTCCCTCATGACATCTAAAATTGGAGTGTGTAACAAGAAAGAGACAAGTGTCATGGCCATGATGCATACTTGAAAACATACAACACACGAGGCATGAAAAGTATGCCAAGGGGAAAAATACAAGAGATATGGGCACATGTCACTAAATCTAAGAAAGCAATACATGCAATGACATGTTCAAATGTTTATATATGCAAACAGTGAGCAAGTTGGCTTAGAAACACATGGAAGGACATGTCCAAATGTCTGAATATATAATCAGGAAGGCACACATAGAGACACGGGCACATGTCCATAGCATACATATAATGAAAAGAAGTGGTGTCGAACCATAAAGCAATGGCATATTCAAATGACCTCAAATAGAAGAAGCATAAAGATATAATTAAGTCTAAACTAGGAAATCTAAAAATAAAAGTATGCATGAACATGTAATACAAATCTATGTAAGAGCTAAGATATACACAAGATGAGTCTAAAATAGTATTATTCATCAAAAAAATTGGGTAGGTGTAGGATGATTAATATCAAAATATAAAAATGTTAAATATATGATGTAGAGTTTAGAAAGATGTAATTTGTCAATGAAAATTTTGTAAAGGATTCCCCCAAATGGGTGAATGTATCAAATGAAAAACCCATGTATTTGTGTATATGCCTCTAGTGGGTAGCTAGTAGAAAATTTGAATCTATGTAGTGGACTTGAGTCTTGTAAGTATCTGAGAACACTCGACAAAAACAAGTGAATCATGTATATATGATAAAAATTGACTATACTAAGATAGCTAACATATGTAGTGTCTAGAAAATATAATAAGTGTAAACGTGGCAATTCATGCAATCTATAATTTATGTTTTTTGAGTAATATTTGAATTTTTTTGTGTTTTGACATATTATATTGTTTTAGTATTTTTTGTATATTATCTATACATAAATAACATGGAACTAAAACTATATACAAAGAGAAAGAGTGAATGAGACTATGTACAAGAAGGGAGGAACATACTAACCAATGGGTCTCATGGGAGACACAATATCAATGTGGAATGTGGAATGTGTCAAATAAAGAAATGATAATAATTTGTGTTGTATGAAAAGGTAACTTAGGTCCAATAATTTGTTGTACTGAGTAATCTATAATTAGCACTACTTATGGAGTGGTGCTAAAAATATGTGAAGCTAATTGGGGTGTCATGTGAACTATAGGGGTCTTAGGGACCCATCTTGTTATAACCTCTCAAGTTGTACTTAGAATAATGTAGTAACTTTTTTTTAACTAATTAATTTACATACCACAATAACAATCGCAACAACTCATCCAAACATAAACTTTAGACAATAATATTTCAAAATTTCAATACTAAATGTAATATAATATATATTATAAATATAATAAAAGTAAATACATTAAGACTCAACCATGACTGGTCCACTAATACAGCAATTATTTTTCATTATATATAAATGAAATACAATTACATTTTTATTAGGTATTTAGTCTTAATATAATAAATAGATAGATACCAAACCCTCCAGAACTCGAGTCAAACCAACTCGTGAATCATTGAATCTCATGTAATCTCTAGGTAAGTAGTATTGTTGTGAGGAGAGAGAGCATCATCCAAATACTTTTCTACATAAACCATGAAACAAAGATCCGCCATACAATCTCCTATCAAGGAAGGGACCTCCCTTCATGGATAGGTAGATAGAATAGTGTGAGAATCTAGAGAACAAATAAATACCCAAGTGTGTATGATTTTTAAAACTAAACATGCATTGTATCATAGAAAACCCAATCTATTGCAAGATATCGCATTGACATGTTAATCCTGCCTACCATAAGATAATGTCTTACTATACAATATTTAACCACAAGATTCATACTAACTACATCCTCCTAGCAATCATATCACATTACATAACAAACATAAGAGAAATTAAAGTATTCATTTATTCAATTAGCGTATGAATAAATCTTATATTATTATCTATCTCATACTAAAAATAATTTTTACAATTTATACCACCCAGGTAAAATTCTTATTAAAGTACATATTTCTCAACTACTATAATAAGATCCATATGACTACACCTCATGATATCTTATAATATCAATATCTAGAGTTATAAGACATAACTACTCATTTTTCTACAATCAAATCATACAAAGTAGTCATATATAAAATCATAAGCTTTTAATCAAGTAATTATATATAATAAATCAAGTTATATAAACATATAAAAGTCTATCTAACATTCATTTACACTCTCAAGGTTGTATGCATGCATAAATGATATTCTACTAACTACTATAAAACATATTGTTCAAGAATAATATATATATATATACATTTAATCAATCAACGTAAGTGAGAGTCTAAACATACAACTATAGTATGTATCATCTGAGCATATACATTTAAACTGAAGTATTCTATGATATCCAATATTATCATAGCTCATTATGCATGACTACCCTACTCAAATATGAACAATAAATCTTCACTATAATTATTAAACAAGAAATTACAATATTATACCACCTAAGTATACCCTAGGTTATACTGCACAAAAATAATCATATAAAAATATAATCTCTAGGCACATAACATGATGCTCTATTTTATTTTAGAGTGTCTAATCACTTGCACATATTAATGTTTTCACTAAATGTATACCGTACACAAGTTTTCATCTTTACATGACATTGTAAAAATGACCCTACCAACATATTTGCATAACAATATTATGCTTACAAATATACTACTGGGCCTCTATAAGCATTCTTAGCAAAGCCATAAGAGAGATTTAGATATTATAACTATATCAATCTAGGATAAAGTATAAATCAAATAGGATTATATCAACATTTCACATAAATATATATATTTTCTATTTTTTACTCAATGTAAAATGATATTCTAAAAAAACTATATAATACTCTAATCATATTTCTATAAATCATGTATATCTGTTTAAAGTATGGTCATCATTGAACAATGGCTTACACATATAAGTAGTCACATATGTATTCACTGATTGAATAAAGCTTATCAATAAGTCTCATTCAGAATTTATCATAAGGATGCAATTATCGTAATTTATAAGGTATCTCCCTCGTGACCAGACTAAATTGGCAAACTAAAAGTTATGCTTTAAATAATTTGGTTCATTTAAATATTTAATAAATTATAACTGATATGCATTTCTATAATTTTCACCATGTGCTGAATAATAAAAATATTTTCCTTTGTACAAATATTATATATTACCTAATTAAGTACACAAGCATTCCAACATTGATTTCCGATCAAGGTAGGAGTTAAATCGCTTAATATTTTCTCATTTTCCTATCCTCATATAGATCTTATGATAATCATGCTTATAATTTAAAAGACAACTTCGTTGGGAACACAACTTAGAAATCCAAGGCAAAATTAAAGTTCCATCGAACATTTGATCTTGCATTAAAAAAATGTGTTTTCTTTTAATTATAAATGACTCGACATTTAATCTAAAAGACTCATATTTTTATTTTATACCCAACATTTTTTAATAAATATATACTCAACATTTTAAAATAGAGACTAGGTGATTTGTATTAATGAATTAGCAATTTAATATAAAACTCAACATTTTAATATCTACCACTCGGCATTTACTCAGTCTTACCATTAAAACTCTGCATTTAATTTATATTACTTAAATCTTCAAAATATACAACGCAGTGCTTCAACTAAAAGACACTTCTTTTATTAAATACACCACAATATCAATTATATATATAGTGTTTCTCATTAATTATATTCAACCTTTGAATTTACACTTAGTGTTTGACTTTAAACTTAGTTTTTTCATTCATTTTATTCATAATGCAGCATTTTAATATTATGCCTAGGCATTTTTAATTATATTCTTAGCACTTTTATTCAGTGTTCAATATAAGATACACAATGTTCTATTAAATGGTTGGGCATTCTATTTAAAGGTCGGGCACTTTAACTATTTATAAAGCATACACATCAATTATAATATAGACTTCAGCGATTTAAAGAAGACTTAAGTGATTTAATAGTGATTGGGCATTGCAAAATATGATGCAGTCACATATTAATTTAAGATGTCATCCAAACACACAGCCATATTATAATTTTTCTAGTAAAAAATCATTAAAATGCTACCCAGTTATCTTTGATGTTGACATTGCCCAAGCATTTTAGATGTTGCATAAATAATATATGTCATTGTCATTCATTAAGTGATTCACATTTTAAAAAGGTCAAACGTAACCATTTCATATGAAAAATGAAGTAAAGAGAGAACAAACACAGACCTTTGTAAGGTAATATGTTGACCATTAAAATACAAACCTTCATAAGCTAAATGCAGGTCTGAATAATTGAAACATAGTTCTAATACATAATTTGCATCCAACAATTTTAAAGTGTTACCTTGTTATTATTTGGATGCTGGCAATTTTATTCAATTATGACGTTATTATTATTATATATATATAGATATGACTCTACCTTACTGATACTTTTCTATTGCAGAAAGGATATGATGCATGCAAAAACCATACAAATTTTTAGGCTTTTTTTCTATATGTTAAGATGATGGCTATCAAAAAATATTATAATATGTATATAATAAAAATGCAATCAAGATTTTATCAATTTACTAGATTGCAAAGCAAAATTCTAGGTCCCAAGTTCAATGTTATATGAACTAGAATTTCATCTAAGATGCCAATACTCATACCAACTCTTAAATCAATATCTTCCTATGATATTACACACAAAAATTACAATGGTAGAACTTACCTTATAGAATAATCATCTGAAGAATACATCTTTGCTTTTACTTCTCCCAAGCTCTCTCACAAAATCCTCTAATTTTCCTTTTTTCTCTCTCTCTGTGTTTATCTATCCTTCTAGATTTTAATAGGCTTAATTTATAAAATTGAAACTCCCTCTAAATATTTCACCCCTCACTTTTCATGATAATTCCTTTTAGTTCCTCTTTCATGCATAATATTTTACTTTCCATTTAAATTTACTAAATAATAGTTATTTACTCTCAAAACCATAGTCTTTCTATTTACTCAACTTAGCTATGCCTTAATTTTCATGTTATATTTAACACAAGACTAAGTTGACCAATTAACTAATAATATCGATTTTCTAATTTTAAATGTAATTTCATACATATATTTTTAAGACTAAATTTAGATTGCATTAACTCAAGGTTGTAATTCTAAAATAATTTAAATTTCATTAAAACAATTAGAATAAATATAATTATTTATTTAACTAATAGATATTACATCAATAATTACTTCTAATCGCCAGATAATCATATCTACAATAATAGTATCTATATAGTAATTAAATGTCGATTTTTCTAATTTAAACTCAAAAATCAAGATAATTATTAGTAAAGAAATCTTATTTAATCTATGCATATCAATAACTATACCTTCATATAAATATGATCACAAACAAGATTTATTTAATTATACACTAACATTTAAAATATGTTATATTTATAACATTTAAAATCTAATATGTGTGTAGGGTCACTAGTAATTTCTTCTGTTATTCTCTTAATCATTCCATCTATTCCATCCTCTTCAATGATGCTCTTCCTCGTCTAACCTTAAGGGTAAGATATGTCATGTATCTACCTCGCAACAAGTAAGTAGTTAGTCTTAATCATCATATATATTAACTAATGATATAAAACTAACAAATATGCATCTTCAATGTACATAATAAGAAAATAAATATGTCACATCATGTATATTAATCAACAATATTATTATCCCATTACAGTATATGTCATAAAACTCAAATCAAATAAATGATAATCAGATAATAATTATACTAATCCATAAATTTAAAGGTTATTAATTATAAGGTGAAATTGAGATGTGACATCCTCCCCCCTAAAACAACTTATCATCCCAATGACTCTTATTTAAATAAAATTTTTGATTAATAAACAAAGTTTAACAACATGAAAATATAGTATCAAGTAACATATCATGTAAATAATTACAAATTTTACCTAAAGAATTCATCATAGTTCTCTCATTTAACACTATTTTTAGAGTATTCGTCCCACAAGACCCTACTCAATTAAATTTATTATTATGCCAAAAAGTTTTACGAATGTCACTTATGTTGATTGGTTCTATCATAACCATCTCGAGGTTCAAAACCACAATACAAACTCATAATAATTTGGTAAAATTCTTATTGACTTTCTAAAAACACATCAGATCATGACAAAAGCCAAAATAAATGATCAGGGAGAGTTCTACAAAACCTTCCAATCCCTATACACATCTCTCTAACCTAGAAAGTGTATTTCTTATAATGAAAAAAAATATGTAGGGATCTTGGAAAGAATGATTTGTATATGTTAATATTATTGCTACTCTACATAGCTTTAGATAAGTATAACATGTCAATATTGTCACTACTCTATGTATCTCTAGACAAGTATGAAAATGAATAGAAACTGATAATAATGTATACAAAACCATGGAATACATATCCACAATATACTTGTGTATGGCCATATGGTTGAATTTAACAAGTATCACCTATCAAATCTTAGATTTGACAATTTCATCTATTGGATCTAACTCAGTACTAATTTGAGTAAATGTAAGGTTAAGTAGGATATCATTTTATCACTTAGAACTCATATTCTTAATTCACCACTCTCCCTCAGGCTTCCACAACCTGACAATCTCATCAATGTGCACATGGTTATATGAAACATAAATCTATACTAACAAATCATAGAAAATAATACTATATGCTAAATGATTTTAGATGTACTAACATACATACAAGGAAACTCATACAATCATTCTGAGATTATATTAAGTTGTTACTAATCAAACATAACTAGTATCATATTCTAAAACTTAACCTATAGTGTTATATTCATATGAAAGAGGTAATAATTAACATAACATACTAAGTCTAAGGATTATACAGTCCTTAAAACCTTAAAAATGAGATAATGACTCTTTGTTTGCACAACTAGTACACATGTTAAAAAGTTTATCTAAACCCTTTTAGACTACCAAAATGTTTTGCACATCTTATACCTAATCCTAAAGAAAGGAACATATATAACTCTTCAAAACAACATGATTCAAATATATATATATATATATATTAGTCTGCATAAAGGTATATAATAACATAATAATTATAAACTATAATTAATATAAATTCATGTTAGCCACCTCTCATGGTCAAGTACACAAGTTAGATAAAATAGTAACTTTATAAAGTCACAAAGAGGAAAAATAGAGAACTAACATCTCAAAAGCAAATCTCCTACATACCTTTACATGGTAAAAGGAAACATCACAATCCATGTTACCAATCACTATTCACTTACCAAACTTGTGAGTGTAGTATTATAAGCTAGCAATGTAACTTGAAAATTCGTAGCAAAATTAAAGTTCCACTGAACATTTGATTTTGCATTAAAGAAAAAATATGTTTTCTTTTAATTATAAATGACTTAGAATTTAATCTAAAAGACTTAGATTTTAATTTTATATCCAACATTTTGTAATATATATACTCAACATTTTAAAATAGAGATAGGACAATTTGTATTAATGACTCAATAATTTAATATAAAACTCAACATATTAATATCTACCACTCGATGTTTACTCAACCTTACCATTAAAACTTAGTATTTAATTTATATTACTTGGCTCTTCAATATATACAATGTAGAAATTCAACTAAAAGACTTGGTTTTTTTATTAAATACACTATAATATCAATTATATATATAGTATTTCTCATCAATTATATTTAGCCTTTGAATTTACACTCAGCATTTGACTTTAAACTCAGCTTTTTTATTTATTTTATCCATGATGCAATGTTTTAATATTATTCCCTAGCATTTTTAATTATGTTCTTAGTGCTTGTATTCAACGTTCAATATAAGATACACAATGTTCTATTAAATGGTTGGGCATTCTGTTTAGAGGTTGGGGCTTCAATTTAAGACTCGTCATTCTAATTTATGACTCAACAATTTACAATTCATTAAACTCTATTATTTATAAAGTATACACATCGATTATAATATAGACTTCAATGATTTAAAAAAAACTTCAGTGATTTAGTAGTGATTGGGCATTGTAAAATATGATGCAGACACATAATAATTTAAGATGTCATCTAAACAGATAGCCATATTATAATTTTTCTGTTGAAAAATCATTAAAATGCTACCCATTTATCTTTGACACTACCCAAGTATTTTAGATGTTTCATAAATAATATATGTTATTGCCATTCATTAAGTGATTCACGATTTGAAAAGGGCAAACATAGCCATTTCGTATGCAAGACGCAGTACAGTGAGGACAAACATAGAGCTCTATAAGTTAATACACTGACCATTAAAATGTATGCCTTCATAAGCTAAATATAGGTCTAAATAATTAAATTGTAGGTCTAATACATACTTCTCAACCAATAATATTTAAGCGCTACCCTGTTATTATTTGGATGTTGGTAATTTTATTCAATTATGACACTACTATTATATATATATATATATATATATATATATATATATATATATATATATATATATATATATATATATATATATATATATATGACTCTGCCTAATTGATATTTTTTTACTGCAGAAAAGATATGATGCAGTCTAATACAAAAACCATACAAATTTCTAGATTCTTTTTATAGATGTTAAGATGTTGGTTGTCAATACATATTCCAATATGTATATAATAAAAATGCAGTCAATGTTTTATTGGTTTACAAGATTGTAAAGCAGAGTTTTGGTTCCCAAGTTCAATGTTCTATGAACTAGAATTTCATCTAACATGTCAATACTCATACCAAATCTTAAATAAATGTCTTCTTATAATATTACAGATAGAAATTTCAATGGCAGAACCTACCTTGAAGTATAATCGCCTGAAGAATACATCATTCCTCTTTCTTCTACCAATCTCTCTTACAAAATCTTCCACTTTTCCTTTTTTTCATTTCTCTCTATGTTTTTATATCCTTTTAAATTTCAAGAGGCTTAATTTATAAAACTAAAAATCCCTCTAAATGTTGTGCACCTCACTTTGCATGATAATTCCTTTTAGTTCCTCTTCCATGCATAGCATTTTACTTTCCATTTAAATTTACTAAATAATAGTTATTTACTACCATAGCCATAGTCTTTCTCTTTACTCAACTTAGCTATGCCTTAATTTTCATGTTATCTTTAACACAAGGCTAAGCTGACCAATTAACTAATAATATCTATTTTTTAATTTTAAATGTAATCTCATACATATATTTTTAAGACTAAATTTAGATTACATTAACTAAAGGTTAAAATTTTAAAATAATTCAAATTTCATAAAAACAATTAAAACAAATATAATTATTTATTTAACTAATGGATATTATGTCAATAATTACTTCTAATCACGTGATAATCATATCAATAATAATAGTATCTATATAGCAATTAAATGTCTATTTTTTTAATTTAAACTTGAAAATCAATGCAATTATTAGTAAAAAAATCATTTAATCTATGCATATCAACAACTATATCTTCATACAAATATGATCGTAAATAAGATTTCTTTAATTATTCATTAACATTTAAAATATGTTATGCATATAACATTTAAAATCTAATGTACATGTGTGTAGGGTCACTAGCAGTTTTCTCTATTATTCCTCCAATCGTTCCATCTATCCCATCCTCTCTGATGATGCTCTCTCTTATCTAACTTTGACGGTATGATTTATCTTGCATCCACCTCGCAACAAATTGGTAGTTAGTCTAAGTCATCATATATATCAACTAATGATGCAAAACAAACAAATATATATCTTTAATGTACAAAATAAAAAAATATAACTGTCACATCACGTATATTAATCAATAATATTATTGTCCCAATATATTATATGTCATAAATCTCAAATCAAAACAATAATAATCAGATAATAACCATACTAATCCACAAATTTAAAGGTTATTAGTTATAGGTGAAATTGGGATGTGCCACATCTAGGAGAAGACATTGTATCTGGCTTGGGTGCTATGTGCTAAGAACTCGATAACATTGATCTCAAAAAGAAATTAGTAGAGGGAGGCCCTCTAAAACTTGTAACATATCTCTGACACATAGGTCTCTCTAATAATGTTTTTCATGGAAGAGTATGTGTGTGTGGTAATATTGTAGGATTAGACCTCACTTGTACTAGTGTCTCATCTGAATTTTATGATGTACTAATAAGAATTGTGTTTAGAACTATATTATGATACACACCAATGATATTATGTAGGGGGTCTGTATTGTTTGTAGTAGTGTGATATGATGTCAGTGTTGGATGTGCCTGATATGTATAGTGAACACTTGAAAGTACCCCCTACTGCATTAGTTGTATGCTTTGGAAATGGATATGAGAAAATTTTCAATGCCTTAGATTTTGTTTGTTGAACTTTGGGTGCCTATGTGGGTGTGCCCATATCAATGATGTTGGCCTCTATCAAATATTTTATCTTATGTTTCAAGGTGATGAATCAGTTTGAAGTATGGCCTAGTGCCATGTGATAGTTGTAAAATGCATTGGAATCATAGCTATTTGAGGGGAGGGAGAGATATGGCATTGCATTTTAAGAGTTTTTGTAAAATATATGTCATCAATTCTATAAGGTTGGTGAAAAATCTCCATGGAGGAGCTAATAAAACCAAGTGAGAAGATGGCTATAAAGTTGCATTAATTATGGCCTTTGGATCACTCTTATTTTTAGTGCCCTTTACTTTATATGGAGGATTATTAAAAATCTTAGTAGTTGACTCTAATCCACTTGTATATTTTAATTTGCCCATAGAGAGAAGCTTGACTTCTCTTTCTTTCATTATGTGGCATAAATCTGTGAAGGTTGGAAACTTCTTAAACAAGAGAGCTTCATGCAATGCTAGTAATAAGCTTTGTTTGAATATGTCTTGGAGCTCTATATCTTTCATGGGGCTAGTCATCTTTGTTAATATAGTTTTTTATTACAAGACATATTCTACAATAGACTCATTGGATTTTTGCTTAAGTTGTGCCACTTGAATGTATGAGATATTATCACTGATGTTTATTGGAAAGTGTATTAAAAACATATCTACCAATGGATTGAATGCGGTGATAGATTGATCTAGAAGATCATAGAACCATTGTAACGCATAGTCCTTTAGATTGCATGGGAATAATTTAGTAAGGATCCAATCATTGGACACATAGTCCAAACATGTTACATGAAAAACTTGTAGATGTTTCTCTGGGTCACCCTTACCATCATACAAAGTAAGCTTAGGTGCCACAAATCTAGATGGTAAAGGAGTTTTCGCTATGTGATGTGCCAAAGGTGTATGCAAAATAACATAATAATCCAAGGCATGTGATGACCAATTAACTCTTTGCTCAAGTTGTAACACCTTAGCCTACAGATAATGAATCCCATGCTTAAGGGATTGTACATTTGGAGAAGAGGAACTAGCCATAGGAGGTGTTTCTATTGTTGAAGGTTATTGAGTGAAAATAGGTTATTTTACAAGCTAAGTTGCCCCAAAAGTAGGTGTAACAATATTTTTATCTACGGGAGTAAAAGATTAACCATTATTTTATTTTTTATTATTTCCATTAAGGCTTGTAGAATATGTGCATGATCATGGGGTTATCCCTGAAGTCTATCTCTGAAATTCTATAAAATCTCATCCTTATTGACTATAAGATTTTTCTTGTTAAGTGGGGGAGAGTCTTGATTTCCATCTTGTGTATTATTTTGATCTTGATTGTAATGCTCATCTAGTACTTTAAGATTTGGATATGAAGAGTGTTAAGCATAGCTTTTCTAGGTGTAAATTCACATATATGATGAACACTAGCATATTCTAAAGAATTTGTACATGTAATTTGAGTTGCCAATTATGTGACCTTTTCACTTAATAACTCATTTTTATTATGTAATTATGATATTAGCTTTATCATATTGATAATTTGATCCCTTAGAGTCTCACAAGTGCAAACACTAGTTGTTTTTGATTGAACATGTAGGCACACGCCCTATAGGGGAGAGGTAGAGGCATGGATAGGTTGAGTATGAGCATTAGTAACAATAGCATACATTGTGTCATCTCATGGAGGAGTGATAGCATGTACCTAGTTAGAGGTAAAGTAGCTATCACCCTCATGGAGATGAGGAGGAGAAAGAGATGCTTTCCTTTTCATAGGATATGACATTGAAACTTGAAACATGGTTTTTAGGGTATCAAATTTATGGATTTTGTCCAATAAACTATATTATAATTGATCCTTTATGTATGTAATGATTTGTTTCTTAATTGAGAAATAACATGCTAGAAATAAAATGAAATATGACATATATTTTAATTGATATAAAGAATCATGTACATATGTGTTTATGCCATCTTTAAATTCATTCCAAATGAAAGGAAACAAGCATGCAAAGGAATCTCAAAAAATTTGTATTAAAAGTGATAAAATTCATCTGTCATTATTATCATGATTATATGAAATACAAATCAGAAAATATAGGGATCTAAAATCTGAGTACAAGTCTTAGAAGGTTGGAAATATAAACCCTAGAGTTATTTAGAGTTAGGGTTTGTGCAATATTTGAAGCAAGTCGAGTTCACTAAATGTGTTAACTATTTAGGGTTATGGAGCTTAAGCTCTAGGTTGTTAAAGGGTCTAAGTATAGTAAATTAGAGTATAAAATATGCAATAAATATAGCTATTGATTTGTGAAAGAACTGAGCTAAACTAATATTTCTAATAATAGCAATAGATGACATAAATAAATACTTAATTGGAAATAGATTAGATGGATGATCTAGAGGATGAAAACTAGCTCAAATGTTGATCAAGGTATCATAAGTAGGATCCAAGTGTCAGAATCCTTCATAGATAGCAATGTCCTAACTTGGACAGTAGTGCCTAATGGTGCTAGTGTCCTCATTTGGCCTAATGTCCTCTTTCCAAATGATTTCTGAGTTTTGTATATTAGGTCCTATTCTAGATTTGGTCCAAATTTCAGGTCTTTATGATTAATATTTTTTCTTGTAGCATTATTTTATTTTGAAACCCCTAGGTTTTCATGCTTGTAAGGATTGTAATGAACACCATGAGAATAGGGGGTTACGAGGTATGATGTGTTGGACATGTGATCCACACCCCTGTGTGGGCACACTGCTACAGATCAATACTCTAAGGAGGGATCAATCCTCATGTAGTTATCTCTCCTAAGTGTTTGGTGCAAGTGCAAGTGAATGCTAGAATGCCTAAGTATGAATGTATGTGAGGATGCCTTGGAGGCAACTTGGTATTTAAATACCTATGCTAGGGATGGATTATTGAATGTATGGGCTGAATCAATATAATATTGGAAGAATTGGGAGCTTTATCTCATGTGAATTGGTAATTTTGTGTGCTTCTTTGTGATAATGTTCACTTAGAGTGTGAGAGTGTGAGAGTAGTGTTTATATAGTGTTATGATAAAAATGACTTGAGAGGGTGACTTAAGAATAGGTCTAGGCCAACCCTAATCCTCTTAGGGAGATGTAAATTACCTTTTGGAGGGTGTGGGGACCTAAATCACTAATGGATTGTGCCATTATGAGTCTCATGTGGTGTTTTATAGGCCTGAATGTTATTTGTACTTGCCATTGACTAAAATTGGATCAAAAGGGCCCCTAAGATGGGTCAAGTTCTATACTAAAGGTAAAGTTATCTCAGGTGGACATCCAAGGCATGAAGTGTTAATTTTATATGATTGCACATATTAACTAAAAAGATTTTTATAATATATTGATATTAGGGCATTATAATAGAATTGTATTGGAATCTTGTGTGAGTTCCTTGAGTTGTATTTAGGCCTTTTTCTTAAATAAATTTTGTGAATAAGATATTATATGAACAAAGATAGTTGTTAGAGTGTTTTATGATTTGTATAAAAATAGTATATTATATCCCATGAATTAAAGAATATGGTTGTGTTGTATGAGTTTTATATTTGTTGATTTATCAATAAAAACAGTATTTAGTATCTTTTTAAAATGATTATGAATCATCCTTGTTATATATTTCTTCGCACTAAAGGATGGTATGTATGTTAGGTTGTGGGCAACTGTCTTTTATGTATACCTACCATCTGCAATACAAAAGAAGATAAGAAGGTAGTAAAGAGTATAGGTGTATGTGGATTTGACGTAGATTTTTTGAAATTTGAAACTTATAATGAAAAACTTTATCCAAAAGTAATATTATATTATATATTTCTTCACACTAAAGGATGGTAGGTATGTTAGGTTGTGGGCAACCGTCTTTTATGTATACCTACCATTTGTAGTACAAAGGAAGATAAGAAGGTAGTAAAGAGTATAGGTGTATGTGGATTTGACTTAGATTTTTTGAAATTTGAAACTTATAATGAAAAACTTTATCCAAAAGTAATATTACAGGTGTAAACATTGTCATTCCATTAGATAGACGATTTTGTTTAAATGGTCCTATGGTTGTTGCATGTATTAATGATTGTATTACACATTGTTTGAGTTGAGCTCCTAATATCCACACTGCTATTATTTTCCCCTTCATGAAATAAAAGACCACTCCCAGTGGGGAGGTGTATGGGAGACCAACGGTTTATGGTTGGATGACAATTGCTTTGATGATGTTCTCCCTCTTTTAGTTGATCAACCATCTTGGATGCATACTCATGGCTATTGTATTGATTAAGAGTTGTTTTATAAAGCTCTATTATACTTTGTACTCTTAATTGTGTATTTTTGTACTATTTAGAAGAGATTGTAATAAGTATTATTTTTGTATTTTTTTATTTATTATGGTAGTGGTTGTATATATGATCATGATTTTATGTAAATCAGAATAACAAAGGTTGTTTATTACAGCTTAACGGTAAGACTGCATTGGTTTAGTGTGCATTTTTACTCTTTATGTTTTGTGTAACTTATCATATGGATTCGACCTTCTACACTGCTAAATATTTTAAGTTAAAATAAAATAATATACAACCAATGGGTTAGTAATATTTTGCATAAATGTTATTTTATGTTTATGTAGCTATCCAATAGTAGGATATTTATATTCGTAACTGTAGATGGTTTAAATTTAATGTAATTAAAGTAAAAAATTAAACGAAAAAAAAAACATGTTTTCGAATGAAACCCAATAGGGTTCTCACACAAAAATTATAAATTGAAATATGGAAAACTAAATGACATAACTAAATTATGTAGTCTTTGCATCCATGGTTTGCATTGGGAAATATATAATATCTTCTCTCCATATCCTCGAATGTCATGAAGCTCTAATGCATCAGGATCTTCTTTTGTTACGTTGGCTATTTTGACACAGGTAACATGGCATGTACAATCAATTTTCTTTTTACGACAGTCTGGACAGTATACATTCAATTATTACTCTGTCTCTTCATGCTTCCTCTGCATGTGCAATGTATTCAATTGTGTACATAAATGGTTGATGATGTCTTTGTTTATGTCTTTCAACAAATTATTGAGTTCCATCTTTGATAATCCATTGGTGGCTTTAGATGTTTAATGGGATGAATTTCAATTACAATATTTCTTCATCATTTATCTTGAGTGAATTTTGCATAAGAGACCTATATCATCAAATGTCATTCGTGATACATCTCTGCTACTTATTAGATATAATGCTTCAAGGCATTCATCCTTGATTCTTTTCAAAAATACCAACTTGATAGATTCTTTTTTAATAGTGATTTGCTTGGATTTGTATAGGTTAAACATGAACCTTTCCAAGTAATCTCCAAATGGTTTGTCTTCATTTTGCGACATCCAAAAGATATCATTCCTTGTATAGTCCCTTTCTTTGTAGTAATGCAATCACTTAAGAAGTAATTTAACCTTTATCTCTTTCCAAGTAGAGATTACATCCTTTCCCAAACTCATAAACCATTTGAGGGTTGCATCTTTGAGTGTGGTTGGAAACAACTTTAGTCTTTTAGCGCCCCTATTATAGTCATAACTACGACATAGGACATCAAAATTAAAGAGAAACTTATTAGGATATTGATTTTTTGTTCCTCTGAAGTTGGGCAGAGTGCAGAGGGATGTTTTCCATGGGTGCATCTCCTGTCAGATTATTGATGTGAAACTCAAAGGTTTTAGTCTCAGAGGCTTCTTCGTGATTCTCTCCCATGATGTGTTGGGTTACTTTTAAACCAAAGAGTTTTGTCACCCACTTTTCAAATCCTTTGTAAACTTTTTACCACGACGCGTAATGAACAGTGATTGTAAGTTTTTTTTAAAGGAGAGGAAAGTATACTAACTATGAGTGATAGAGTGGGACTTTCATGAAATTATTCAAGAAGTTTAATAAAGACATTTTGTTCAGCTGAGTCAAAGGTTTCAAGTTCTACAATCTTTTTTGAGGCGAGAAGGGATTTAATTTCTCTTTTAGAGAGGATTTTTTATGAGGTTGGATGGAGCTAAATACCTAATCCTTGAGTGTGGGGTGGCCAAATAGGTACTTTTTGAAATTGTACATAGATGTCCTTCTTAGAGGGATCCTTCTTAGGGGTATGAGGATCCTCATGTCCTTTGTTCTCGTATTGTTTTACCAATTCAGCCAAAAAATCTTCTATTGTTCATTTTTATGCCTCTAATAGTTGGTGTGAATCAACCAAAATTATTTTTTTAGTTTTTGTAAATGATATATATGCTACTGCAAGTGAGTTATTTATTGTTGTAGGCATTGTTTATGTTGTTGTAGGTGATAACTCTGTTGCTACATGGAATGTTGTTGTAGGTGATAATTCTGTTGTTGCATGGAATGTTGTTGTAGGTGATATATTTGTTGTTGCATACAATGTCCTAACTTCTTCTAAACAGAAGTTTAGTTTAATAGGAAAAATTCTTCCCAAGTAACTTCTTTTACGTTGCATAAAAACACTTCCACCTTATTTTTTTGTTTTTCTACTCTGCCCTACACATGGTTAATTTGAAGGGGATAATTTTGGTGTTTACTTCCTCTAATTTAGAGTAAATTAAAATATATTTCAGATAGAAATATATTCCCTCTTGAAATCAATAAATCTTAAGGGTTCACGAAGTCCATGAATCCATGGAGGATAGATGTCAAATCACAATTATTCATAGAGTCTACACTAACTCATAAGGTCTATGTATACATGGAGGATACACTCAAAGAATTGATGCATGACCCATCTGTAAGTGGATTTAGTGAATCCACAAGCTCGTAGGATACATGAAGATCATGGAGTTGGCAGCATGTCTATTACACAAAGGCCCCAGAATTATGACACATCACAATCATGTCTATTCATAATGGATCGACTTACAAGGATCTCCATTCATAGGGAATGACACAGGGAAGTTGTGAAGCCCCAATTCTCACAATGTTACTTTTGTTAGACCTTTTTGATATTATAAATATGTCCTTTTATGACATGTTTTTATGTTATGGAGACACAAGATGTTTATCATTTCATTATTACTGAGATAATGGATCTTATGTTAAGGATGGTATTAGTTGCATATTTGATTATTGTTCAGTTACTAGTTATGGATGACTTTAGTGGCTTATTGATATGCATACTACATTATTGGATTAATTAAGCTAATATTGTTTTATCATGTGATTTGGGATTATGAGTATATGATGTTAGCATGTGGTGATTACCTCGTGTGTATATTAAAATGTTGTGATTTGGATGTTTTATGTATGCACTTTTGTATTATTGGAAATCTCTGATATGTTTACATTTAGCAACATCAACTACCTAGGATAGTGCAATTTGATGTGTGAAATGATATGTAGGTAACAGGGGAGGCCAAACGAGGGAACTGGGATTATGTTGATCATAAGTAAACCATTGGTTTTAGCTAAGTAAAAACTTCATGTCCCCATTAAATTAAAATATAGTTCTTGTGTCTTCATTTGATCTAGTTTTGAGTTCAAACCTTTTTGGCCCTCTTAACACTATTCACACCCATTGACACTATTCATTACCCTTCTAGAAGACTTTAGAAGTCACATTAACATTATTTTCAATCATAAAGAGAAATATGTAAACCATTTAAGTGGACCCCTTGACCAAAACTCTAATGGGAACTTGGACTCATATTTGTAAGTGGATGTTAAGTTTTTTAGAGGTGGTTGTATATGCATTTAAGATCCCTTATGACCGAGATATGGGTGAAAACTTGTGTCAAGTGTTGATCAAGTCATATGACATCCCATGTGCCCATTTATGGCATGGAGAAGTGAAATCATTAATAGGTATGTGTAAGTTTTGCTTTCCCACATGGGTGTGTGGAGAGAGTTAATATAAGAGAAGACTTTTTGGAGAAATGTCAAGGAAGGGACATGGACAAATGTCACCTTCCATTGATTATTAGGTTGGAGTGTTTTGGCTATAAGATTATGGAAAGCCTTCCTTAGAGGAACTTTTTTCTCATTTTAAATTGAGAGTGGAGAGCTTAGAAAAGGAGCTTAAAGGAGGAGAGAATTTTTCCAATGCTTGTAGTAGATTTTTTTGTGTAGATCCAAGATGTAGAGCCAAGGTAAACTTCCTTGTCACCTATTTGCTTTCAATTTATGGCTTTAAAATTAAAAGAATAAATCTCCCCATTCTTGTTTTTTGAATTTTCAAGAGGTGTAAGGCCATTTGGTTTGCCCTCTCTTTTTATTGATTTCCATGGATTGTGCCTTTGGCCACCATGTGTATTTTATTGCCCATTTGGACTTAAAGATACAAAACCCTCCGTTATTTGTTGGTTGTTTTTACACCACTCTTTTAGATTTAAAATGGCACAATTATGTTGCCCAAATGTGCTTAAATTGTTTTTCATGGTTTATGCATTCGTATGTAGGGTTTGGGTAGAGGAACAAAGTTCCAAGTCCTCCTACAAAGCTCATATGCATGGGGTTGGGGTAGAGGAACAAAGTTCCAAGTCCTCCTACAAAGCTCATATATGCATGGGGTTTTGGCAAAAAAACCCATCGTGTTTCCAAGGGCCTGCCATGGCAAGGTAGTAGGGTTTGGGCAAAGGAAAAACTCCAAGATCCTCCTTCTCCCACCCCCATAGTGTGGAGTCTTGATATGTTTGGTTTATGTGTGGCCGACATATGTGTTTACATCTTTTATTATGAAAATTAGTTATTGTTGTATTGTGGATTGTAGTTTTGAGAGAACTTGGGAGCCACTTGATACAAGAGAGTGTAGTTGAGACACCTAGTTGTCCCTCCTTGTTGAGTTTGTTACTTTGTTAGTATCCACCTTCTTCCTCACCTATATCATCTTTTCTTGAACCTTTAGTGTCATCTATGTTTAGAGATGGGAGTCCTAGGTTTGGAGGTGCTTATGACGGTCCCTTGATGATGGTAATAGATGGGAGGCGAGCCCTTCCTTGGTTTGGCTTCGCGGTTACACTTGTAGCTTGCAAGGAGTTTTTTTCTATCTTTTGTGGCCTTGCTATGCAAATTATGGGAAAAAAATAGTTATTTTTTTAAGCTATTTGTTGTTATATTATACGGTTATCCATGCGAAACATAAAAACAAAAAAATGATGTTATGAGTAGAAATTCCATGCATTAGTTTTTTTTAAATGTCAATTAAATGAAGCAATAAATGAAATGAAATGAAATGACTATTGTTATGTTTGAAATAAAGTAGTAAAAATTATATGGCCAATTCCAATCTCTGTTAATTTATAGTTTATCAAAAATACAATGAAGATCTTGTTTCAAATTCTCGTATTAAATGGATTATGTTAAGGCTAAGAAGGGCTAGAAGCACTTAGGTAATTTTTATGTAATTGTCTTAAAGTTTCTCAATTTTAATTTTAATGTAAAACATTCCTAATCAGAATACTAACACAATTTACGGTTCAATTTTAGGACATACAGTTTAACTCCTATGAATTTTTTAATTCAAACTACTAAAATTGTCTAGTTTTATTTTATAATTCGCTTAATTTATGTGTAATTTTTGTGAATGTAAAATGAGGTAGAGAAGTGCCTAGAAATATTTTATATGAAAATTTATAATTTTTAGGCCCTATTGCCTTTCGTTTCACAAATCAAGTCCTACAATTTGCTCATTGTGATATTTTGAAGTTTTGATGTATGTAGGCTAGTTTGTTGTTTCAAAGGGACTTTGGAAGGGCACAAAGCTCATATTTGTAGAGCAATCCTATTGTAGGGTTGACAATCCCCTATATGACTTCACGACAAGTGTAACAAGGCCAAAGGGAGCTAGCACTTTTTATTGCTGTTAACCACCGATGTAACTATGTGGATAGTGCATGTAAACACCACCCAAGCAGTTTGGTTAATCGTGTGTTTAATAAGCCATGCGATGAACCCATTGCAAGCTTAAGTCTCATGGGTAGTCAACGTCATACTTAACTGTCACGGTTGTCTATTTAAAAAAAAAAAACTTATTTTATAGTTTTTTATAAAACTTTGCTTTTCATAAACCCTGTGTGAATTAATTAAAAATGGAATTTTTGCTAATAAAGATTTAAAAAAATTGAGAAGATGATTGCGATAACCCCCACTCTGCCCACCTCCCCAAATTTTCTCCCTCTTCCTCACGGAAGGATTTTCAAACCCTGAAATTATATCATTTTCAAGATATATCCATTTTATCCAAAGGAGGTTATTTTAAATCTTTTTAACATTTGCAAGTTCTTGGATGCCACAGACAGATAGAACCAAAATAAAACTCTTGATTTTCTCTTCTCTTTTGTGTAAACTAAAAATTGAAGCATAAAACTGAAAATGAAAAAAAAAAAACTTCTTAAACCGTGCTAGCGCCCATTAATTATTATGGTGGAGCTTGAAACTCCTAAAGACACTCAAAAATCATAAGACCCTGAACACAAATTGAGACTTTCACAAAATCAACTCAATAACACATATATCAAAATAAATTTGCAAAATAAATAAAATATAAAAAAGACGAAAAGCTTGGAGACTTTGTTAATTGCAATCATCCAAAGTTGAGGTAGGAGAAAAGAAATTACTATGGACAAATCATCTTCAAAAACCTCCTTCCTCTTTTCCAAAATTTGAGTTTGAAACATGATTGCTTTAAAACATTTATTGTCTTCATAAGGATTTCTAGGGCTTTCTCATCTTTAACCAAAACTGACGATTGAGTTAGAAATGATCCAACGGTCAAGATGGAGTGCATCATTCTCAAGGAGCTAAGCAATGACACTTTAGACCCCCTTTTGAGGTCATATGAAGAATATATATTCTCCTTGCTAAGCATTTTTCTCAAAAGTTAAGTCAATTTGATACATATTCAATTGTGACTTTAAGTGCAAACCAATCCCCATGATTTGTTGGAATTGCTCAAGATTCACCTTCAACCCAGCTGATAGTTGGATGAATTGTTTCTTTTTGCATAGTTTCAATGATGTGAAATTTTGGGCATGACAGAAATCCAATTGACCACGCTTTTCGCAAGAAAATGCCAAATAAAACATTATAGGTCTCATTGGAAAACTCTTGATGAGAGCATTTTATTAGTTGTGGCCTTGAGTCACTTAACTGACCTATGTGCTCATTGTTACAAAAAAAAATCTCTCGAGAATCATGGATAGTTCAAAAGAGAACTCGAGAAGTTTGACAAGCAAAAAGATTTAATGATCTTAGGTCGAGAGTAAAAAAGAGATTTTTCCTTTGAAAGGAGACAGTCAGCAATGCAGATAAAAGAGATCAAGGAAAGTTAAGAGTTGACAGCATGAGAAATCAAGGGAAGATTCAACATATTGAAGAGAGCAATTGACACAAAAGAGAGAGGCTATAGAGGAAGATTTCAAAAGAGAAGTTTGAGAGTCTGCAACTAAGAGATTGTGATTGTAAAGCCCAAGAGGCCGAAGGAGATACAGTGGAGAATAGAAAGTCACTATGAATGTAATTTCATTAAGATTTGTTCTGATTTAATAAAAAAAGAATGGTGTTTTTTTTCTGCTATGTGATTGGTTGCATGACCAAAGGCACCCCTTCACTGAGACCCTCTACCGTGAATGCATAATTCTCCCACCTAAGTGTGAGTGTGCACCATCATGATCATATTGGAATGTGATGCAATGCTTAGCTTTCGACAATTGACAATTTGCAACTTTGACCTACGTTTTGTATTTAGAGTTGGCTCTAATGTTACTCCTTTTAGGGGTTTTGGATATGTATGCTCTTGTGATGATGTCTCAAAAGTGTGCCAATAGATTTCTCAAGTTTGATAGGACATACCAAGATAAGTATTAGATGATTGCTTGGTGTATATGACCTTAGACTTGATTTGTATTTATAAATAACTCTTTGATATTACCCCTCATGACCAACATGAAACGTGTCTTGGCCAACCTAATGGAGACGCCCCAATTTTAAAAACAATCATTAAAGGATCTTAGATGCTACCAATAGTTATGAACCCCTGTGACAAACAATTGTCTGATTGTTGTCAGTACCATCCTAAGTGAGAAAATCAACGATCTAAAGCATGACGACAACCTGCTTAAGATTATGGAACACTCTTGTACAAACTACAATGATCTTGAATATGTATATAAATAAGTTGGGTTGATCAAGACAATAAGTAAATAGATAGAGGAAAGTATGCTCCAGAGTCAAATGCATATGCACAAGGCCAAATATGTCATGATGTGTCAAAATTGATATTGTTGAGTGTCTAATACCAAATTTATGTATCTACGCACTACTAGAATGCAAGTGAAATTTGAAGTTGCAACCTATTCTCTTGTGGCATTTCCAAATTTTTGAAAAGATTCTTATTAATATTCAGTAGGGAGCAATGGAAGTCTAACACAATAGGGATTGTAGAGAGAAACATGTCCTTTGTTAGGTTGAATAATGGATACCAATGCTTCGTGATGAGGGCAAATATTTTCATAAATCAAGGCCCACCTTTAAAGATGATCTCTTTCTTGTTTTGTTAGAAACACCCCCATGAAATAACCCTTTGGCATCATCAATATTTCCACTAAACCAATGGGTTCCCTGTTTTTTTGGATCCAAGAGAGAATGTTCTACACCTAGGGAATGTGCCCATGAATCAGCATATAAGAGCTATTTCCTTTAGTGTTGACAACCTTAGCTCCATTTCATCCATAGTGAAAGGGTAAGCTTGGCGTTTCCGATTTTAGAAAACTATTATTTTCCTTATTTGTGGTAAAGTTTGGCTTTATAGAGTTTTTTTTGCATAGTATTAAATGAAGCTTCTAAGCTCTTCTTACTTATATGGGCTGGCTTGTTTGAGACAGCCGATCTGAAATCAGAATTTTTTTCTTGATGAAAAAGGGGAGGAGGCCATGGCCTCTTCGAAACGGCTACTTTTGATCCATCCAAATTAGGGTAGTCATGACGAAGAGAGGGTCAAGGGTGAGGAGAGGGTTGCTGGTATGGTCTGGATTGAGGCACTAGGTTAAAGCGAAAAAATAGTGGATTCGTCTACTGTAAATTGTAACTACCACATAGAGCTATTATTTGGCTTAGGTTAATAATTTAACAAGAGGAAGTTGTTGAATTACAAACTTAGAGGGGTCAAGGAGAATACAATTTGCTTCAAAACTAGGTGATGCTTTTGTCCGTTGAACCTCACTGCAAAATTCTTTCAATTTTTTAGCCAAACTAGGAGGCTTGTTTGAATCTGAAATCAAGCATGATAAGCCATTGTGATGTAATGGTCGGCACGATGAGTACCTTTTTTGTTAGCATTATTTTGCTCGTGTTAATGTAGTCATGAATTACACGTGTCCTTAGTATTGCATATACATCAATGTGTTTCACATTTATTCTTGTGTCATTCATGTCTTTGGTTCTTAGATAATAATTGCCATAATCAATGAGTGGCTAGGGAGCCCTTCTCGTAGACGTGTATCCAAAGCTCCCCAGTTGGACCCTCTAAATTGGTTCACACAGTAAAAAATTGACATCTTTCTCCATGTTGGAATTTACCATTGCGCACAGGCTCTTTCTCCTCCATAGTAGTATAAACCTATTTTTTATTATTATATAAACGACACTTCACAATGGCAGAATAGTGTCTTGGTAATTTATCATGTATTAGCTCCATGGCATGGCATGGCATGTTCTACTTCCCTATGTATCGAGACAGGGGAAAACAGAGTCAGTAGCGAAATTCAAAGGTGCACACAGAACTTAACAAAACAAATTTAGACTAGCTTAACGAAATAAATTTGGACTTGCTTGCAACTGCTTGAGACTGTCTGCATTCAACCATCTTTAACTTGTGTAGTTGGTTTTGATGAAAAAGGAAACCATGGCATACATAAAATAAAAGATTCTGAAATAGACACATGGTACATGAAGTCGATTTTGGCATATACTTTGAGCCTCACAAATATCCACATGGATGATGATAATCCCAGATGCATGTCTATGCAACAACAGTTACATTTAACTCAGTCTTGACTTTGTAATCTTCATTCAAGTCCGTAAGAAATTTTTCAAGCTCCATCTTTGGCTCCAGAGCAATAAATTCATTTGATTTACTAGCCAAATGTGCAATGCTCACCCTCCCTTGTCTCTTGATGTAGTCCGCAACAACTTTCATTTCCTCTAAAGAAATATATATGTATTTGCCTCTGTCATCCATAACTCCATATAGCCGGCCTGACAAATTTCACCTTCCGATAGTGTAAGAATTGCTTTCTTATGTTGACAACTACTATCCAAGTAAAGAAAATATAGGTAAATTTAGTAACATGTTGATCACTTCCCGAAAAGAAAATCAGTATGTTACTGAAATACCTATTATAGTATTCACTTACCCATTTTTTCCAGGGACAATATTCGGTTGATACAATCCTGCAAAACAATAAACAAGTTAAAAACACAGAAGTGCTTACGAGAAGTTACAACCAGTAGTGCATAAGCTTCTTTCCAATAGTCATTTTCCAGATATAGTTTGCTGTAAGAATATTTACCAACTTGCAAAATATAGCTGATATTCATTGAAATTTTTTTGTAGTTTCACCACTTTCATGTTTCACTTTTGTTCTTTGCAATATAGCTGAAATTTCATGGAGTTTCAAACAAAGTTTCCCTGCTTTCGTGTTTGCATTTTCGATTCTTGAGATTTGACTTGATAAGTTAGCCTATTGGCACTTCCTCATTTTACATATTAGGATGGCCTTCAAGAAGTCCTGATAATTAACTGCTGGACCAGTTTAGACACCTTTCCCATTGTTATATGATCGATTCATATTTCCATGTTCTATTATTAGATATCTTAACTTCTTTACAATATCTTTACTGTGTCAAATGAATAGCAAGCTGAAACCAAACTGAGCAGGAAACACGCTTATTGCCACCCTTTCATTTGTATTGTATATAACATTGCAATCTAAAACAATCGTCCTTTTTGACGGAAGGCATCCTCGGCCTATAATTTGAAACAATTAAGTAAAATGTATTTGTTGTTTTGAGTGACAATTCAAAATGTGTTGCATTGTCAGGTTTTCTAGAATCAACATCATAGCAATTATTTGGTCCGACATTTTGGGTCTCTCTACAGGGCCCATCATCAGAGGAAGGATTGAAACCAAGTGCTTTCCATGATAGAGCAGATTCAATATTCTTATATAAGCCTATGGAAAAGTTGGAGGTGGAAGATAGAAAATAGGTCAGTTCATAATATGATTGATTAATAAATTCAATTAAATTAATCGTTGAACTAATTGACTAATTAAAAACAATAGTCTGAACTATTGATTAATAAGCCAATTAATTAATTAATTTAGTTTCCTCTTGATGAAGTCACCAGGGGAATCAATCTGAAAACAGTTAGGATTATTAATGATTTTAAATAAGTTTGTGTATTAGCATTGTCCAAGACTGAAGCTCTGTTGAGGTTATAAGGAATGCTTTTCTATTTCTATTGCTTCTCTTATTCTCCTAGTTTTCCAATATTCTCAATGGCTAAAAGTTTGGCTTTTCCAATTTGGATAGCTTGGTCTGAGTGCATTTCACATTTTGCCATCGCTGATTGTTTTACCCTGGTCTCATTGGATGTCCAATGTGTACTCTTTAATTCTGGTTTGGAAGGATCTACCCATGTCACCTATGTATGGGATGCCATAGGAGCACGAAATCTTATAGACACATTTTCTGAGTACCATTTCTAAGTAGTCTTTAGCACTTCGAAGGTTATTTATTAGAGTTTTAAATGGTATGAAACAAGATTTTGTCCTTTTTAAAAATTATGGCCAATTTTTCCATAATGCCTTGAAAGCTAAGAATGCTTTCCTTTTCAAAGATTCTTCTCCAATCCAATGTTTCTTTTTCCTCTTTTCTCTCTTTTTAATCTTTTGGCTGCTTTTCTGATTTTCCAATCTCGATAACCAAGCCAATCATAAAAGTAGAAAAGCAGCCAAGAAAGCAAAAAGGAGGAAAGGCCCCAAGATTGGAGAAGAAAATTTGAATAGAAAAGCAATCTTACCTTACATACAAGGCACTAACGAAAAATTAGCCATAATTTTGGAAAGGAAGGGCATAAATTCTTGTTTCAAACCATTTAAAATCCTAAGAAACAGCCTTTCAAGTGTTAAAAACCACCAAGAAATGGTACTCAAAAAAGGTGTTTGAGATTCCATGCCCGTGGCATCCCAGACATAGGTGAAATGGCAAGATCCTTCCAAACCAGAATTAAAGAGCACACAATGAACATTCAACGATGCAGGATTAACAATAAATGTTGGTGGAATATGAAATACACTCAAACCACACCATCCAAATTGGAAAAGCCACAATTTTAGCCATTGGAAATCATTGGAAAAGTAGGAGAATAAGAGTAGCAGTAGAAATAGAAACGCATCCTGATAATCTCAACAAAGATGATGGTTGGAAGTTTATTCAATCCTGGAAACCACTAATATACAAACTTTCTTAAAATCTTTAATAAACCTAATTGTTTTAAGATTGATTCCCTTGGTTGCTTTATCAATAGGCTACGAAATTTATTTATTAAGTGGCTTATTAATCAATAATTTAAATTATTGTTGTTAATAAGTCAATAAGTTCAATAATTAATTTCATTTCATTTATTAATCAATCTCAATATGAGCCGACCTATCTTCTATCTTCTACATCCTACTTCCTCTTTTCCATAGGCTTATATAAGAATATTGAATCTCCTCTATTGTGGTAAGCATTGGTTTCAATTCTTTCCCTAACGATGGGTCCTGTGTAGACACCCAAAATGTCGAACCAAATAATTACGATGCATTTGATTCCAAAAAATCTTCACAAAACTGTAATTTACTTGGAAACTAAGCAAACAGGACATCCTTGTTTTCAGACTTTCTTTGCACCTTACAGTCAACTCAGAGATTTTTAGCTGACTCAAACTGGAGGTTCAAACATTTAATTTCCTTAACGAAAGAAAAAAATCCATTAATTGCTTTCAGCATTTTTTTTATTCAAAGGCCAAAATAAAAATGACATAAGTGCATAACAAGTATCAGCAAGTAACGTTATGAATAATATTCTAGTAGTTTGTCTAGTAACTGTTGGTATTAATCCTGGCAATGCCGCCGCTGTTATCAGAAATTGGGCTTTACATAGCTATTCACTCTCATGCACATGTGCATGCACCCGCATGCAGTCGCTATGCAAGCCCATCTCCCATTGTTTCACTTCAGCATTTTAGTGCCCTGCTTAACGGCACCTTTCTCTTCAGCACATTTTGAGAATGTTTCCATGTAATCATGACCACATGACTGTATTTTAATTGGGATGACTTTCGTTATTGATTTTTTACTTTGACACACTTACTAGAGCAACACCATGAACAATGGTAGCTGTCATTTGATTCTATGGTACTCAATTTTGAATTATGATATGACATGTGGAAGCATGATTATATGACATCATCTATATGATTTATACAGCTCTTAGGCTCACTAGCTGTATTATTTTAATGGTTTACTACTCTCAGGTTCATGACAGCTTAATTAAAAATGTATTAAAATTTATCACCTACACTTCGTATATTATTGGCTTTATCTTCCATAAATGACTTACCTTGATCTTTTTTGAGGCTTGTGTGGGTTAGAATGGTCTATTTCAGACCTTCTGGGATACTAGATACATAGGGGCAAATTATTCGACCAGGTTGTCAGGGCAATATCAGAATCAGAAGGATCTCGATAGCTTTCCAACAAAAGATTACATGCCACGCTTTGCAACTGTTGAAAAATGAGCCTTTAAATTGGCCCATTTAACCTAGCAGAGTGACCTTGCAAGGTGAAGTGGAAGATAAGTAAGCATGTGATGTGGAACCTGGGATGAGATGGGTACATAGAACATTCCAAACTTAAATTCAAAGTCAAAATTATAGGGAATTCCCGAAGTGACAATATTTTCGTAGTGGAAGCTTGTAAAATAGAGAATTTCACATGTTGGATTTTGAGATCACATGTATTGTCACTTTTAGTTCTACCTCCTCCTTGGTGGCCAAAAGGTAAGTGATATCAGAACCATAGGCATGCAATTGATGTTCTAGAGCAGCCACAGCTCCAGGATAGAAAGGTTCCTCCACATGCGTGAGTGAGTTCCTATTTTTATGAGAAGTAGCAAAGCAGACAGCAATCACATCCAAAATACCATAGAAAGGAAAATCTACTCCCAATTTGGTCAAGGACACGACCTTGCATGAGTTCCTATTTTCATGCTTTAGTTGTTTTTTCGCATTTGTTTTCCCAGTTTCATCAGAGCCTGGAGCTTTGTTCTACTACATCTTGAAAATGGTTTTCCTTATTTCTTCCTACAAAAAGGGGCCATCAATCTTTCATGTTGATATGCTGTGATAATGTGAAGTATGTGTCTCAGAATTTCCTGTTGTCTTTGATCATCCTTGTTTTCTGCAGTCAGCAATCTCTCACAAAAACTGACAGCTTCCTAATGTCTTCAAGGTCTTCCAGCAAGATTCCTTTGGAGGAAATGGAGCTCATCCTACTGATCTGTCTTACAATAGCTGATTTGTGAAATAAAATATTGTCCTTATCTCCATCTTTCAGCCATGTTTCTCTCGACTTTTGGCACCAATATATCTCTTCCTGAGCCATAGTTTGCCTGGAAGTGTGGGGCTACAGGTACTGGTACAGGGACATGGATGCCATTTAAATCAGGGTACGTGAGTAAATGAGTAAGGGTACAGCTATATTGTATATAAATGTAGTTACCAAAAAATGTAGTAGGGGGGATGGGAGCGCGGTCCTTGCCCCTATATTAGGGTTTCCTATTAACTATGACCCTAGCATATGTTTCTTCCAACAGGTTAAGAGTTCTCCTTTCCTCCAGAATGGCATCATCCAAACCCACCTCTTGCACTTCTAAGTTTAGATCTTCCAATTTTTCTTCTAGGTGTTTCTTTTCTCGAAAAATGTTTTTACAATGACTAATACTCCAATCATTTAGATAAATTTTAATGTATCTAATTTTTTTACTAAACTGAAACATCTTTGAAAAAGTTGACCGTTCTCTATGCCACAATTGCATAACTCAAACAATCAACACAATGTTGTAGTCACCCTAGCACTGGCATATCACTCCAAGAAGGAATGCTCACCTGAAGTGTAGAGAGATGTATTGTGTCCTCGTGTACTCTCACTTATAGATAACCACCACATACCTTCTTATTACAATGATATGGAGAGTGAATCAACTAATTCATAATATATCTCATACAAAAAGCAAAATGCACAAACACCTGGTGCAAGTCATAATGAAACAAAACAGAACCAATATTGTAATTAGTCACAAGAAGTAGGATCATGTTATGTTCAAGGACATCAATATCAACCACTACCTTCTAATGAGGTGGTTAGATCTATGTATGCTAGGCCAAAAAACACCATTCATAGAAACATCCTACGAATCCAGAAAACAATTGCACAAAATTCCCTAGATTCTTAGCGTAATCATTGCACCAATTCTCGGTGTAATCATTGCACCAATCTTGACCAAGTCCACCCTTGCATTTATTTGAACCATAGAGCCCCGGATGGCAATGCAGAGGACAACCCTATAACCTGGGTAGCAAACTGTGTTATAGAACATGCAATGGGAAACTATTACAGCTGTAAACCATAACACATTCAAATGTGGAATATTTGCAGAATAATGAAACTTCTATTCGGTGAGAAAGAATAGGGTAAATTACATGTGTACGATACTCCTAACTGATTTGCCTAGCCTGTGAATGGCTAGAAAAGGCTGAGACTAAGAATTCCTGTCACCAAAAAGGCGAAAACAATTCCTATCTGATTTTCCTAGTCTAAGAGATCTATGTTACAGATGAGTATTTCATACTACATGCCTGATGCAATGCTATTGAATGTCTTACAATATATATCATTACAAGAAAGGAGATAGTTACGAAGCAGTTCGTCCTTGTAATGGTTGACAGTTCACCTTTTGAAAATGTAACAAATGGTATCTTGAGCATGTGCTATGCTGCCAGGTACTCTAACATGGAGTGGTGTGGTGCAGTGTGTCCATGGGAATGTTGAGTCATGCATAGAACCAAAGTGTCGCACAGTATGTTCCTTGGTGTTGTGCACTTGGTGCACAGAGGTTGCACGGGTGGCGTGCACTACTGCAGTAACGCACATGCTACACAGGATGTGTGAGCATGCGCAGCATTGTGTGGTATGCATAATGTTCCTTAGTGCTTCTCCTCAACCAGAGGTGTTCCAAATACAGCTGAGTGATGCCTAAGTAGTTGCCAATATGTCATGATGATGGCGCAAAGATTGGTGTGTAGATCAACCTATATAGAAGTCCTCAGTTTCGCGCATTTCCTCAGGGTGTTCTAATCAAGTGGTGTGTCAAGAAAGAAAAGCTAACTGTTATGTTGTCAATCTGAGGTAAGCCATTTAAATGGCACGAGACAACCTCGAGTGACACAGTACTACTAATGTTGCATAGATCACATGGATATAACATTGCACTCGTATGATGATTCCGGGAATGCTTATCAGATCATGCAAATGTGGTGATACTCTATCTACGGACAAAAACCTACGAGAGTACTGCAATGAGAAGGTAGTCTTTGAGGGACCCCTCCTATGCTCGAATCATTCCCCACCCCTTAGAGAGCAATGGTCACCCATTGTTGTTAGTTTTGAGTTCCTCAATGATGGTGTTGAACCAATGCTCCAAATCAAAAAAGCTAGTGGTGTGTTGATGTTGACTCCAATCCCCGAGAAGGAATTAAGGATGTCAGATCCCTGAGAAGAGATGTACATCTGCCTTAATGTGGTGCCGTGCTTGCACAATGGTGCAACGTCTTGTGTTCTCTTGTGGTTGTGGAAACCAAGTCTAAAGGTGCTTGAGAGTGTACCAATGCTCTTGGTAGCCTAGTGTAGAACTGACTACGAATACATGTGAATGCCAAGGAATGTATGCAATATCCCTATACTCTAATGCTGAGAAGGGGGGTGTAATTTTACCCACGCTTCCTTCTCGAGGGATGTGCGAAGACTCCATGTACATAAGAGTGGATTGCAGATGGAGTATATCCATGTCAGATGGATGTTGCATGCCCAAGAATGTAGTGAACTCTGTATAGCATGCATGAAAACTTGCACAGAAGTTTGATACCAATGTTGTAGTGGTGTTGACTTTGAGGTAGACCAATTAGCTTAGCACAACCATGATACAAATTATGTAGTACAACTGATTCTAGGGTAGACCAATAAGAATAGCACAAGATTGATACTAATGTTGTTGATCCCGGGTTGATCCAATCAAGGCAATGCTTCATACCAATGTCATCTACAGATGGAGAATTCATCTAGCATAACAAGTTTAGCATCCAGTACTAAAACTCTGCAATACAAGAGTGAAGTTGAGAAACCTCATGTACTCTAGCTCTAAGAGGAACTATGAGGTTTCCTGTGTAAATGCAAGATATTTTGTTGCATCAAAAGATGACCTATAGATGGCACAAAAACTTTAGAGGTGATGGTACATAACACCATGTGGAAACGTGCACTATGCAAATACCAGTGTGTGCAAATGTGTAACATGATGTGTTGTTATCCAATGCATTACTGATATTTAAAGTGTTGCGCTTGTATGTGTGCTTAAGCGAGGAGGTGATCTTTCCCCAAGTGTCAACATTCATCCAGCCACAATGTAGTTTTACAAAGAAGCTAGTTCTCTACATGGATGTCAAAGAACCAACAAGTGGATTGGGAATGGTTGCATCTTCCACAAAGACCAAAAAGATGAATATCCCCACATTGTTCGGTTGTATGACTTCGGTGCTTGCAATGGCTGCATGTAACTAGAGTGTGTTAAGGATCCTCATTGAGAATGTCTTTGTGGCTAGCACGGTTGAGCCATGTGATGTTCCTCAAACAATGGTCGCATAGGTTGTTGTCGAGGTGCACGTCATGTTTGGAATTGTTGTGCAATTTGTCATTGGGACGCCTGTTCGCATTCTTGAGGATGCTTCTGCACGAAGCATTGTTGAGAGACCTGCATTTGTCAAGTTGGTGATTGCGCAAAGCATTGATGAGATCCTTGCACAAATTCTTCAGCTCCGTCAAAGAGATGTTGGGCTCAAGTACATGTTGCACAAGTGGAAACACTTGAACCATGTGACATAGAGCATGATGTCAAAGAATCATCCATGCTTGACAACGGGAAGAAGAGTATGAATCCTTCCATGTTTGCACTACAACCGGTGTAACCAAGACTAGTGTTGTGCAATCTCATCTCCGTCTGGAGTGGATTGATGATGCCTTGGCCATTTTTCCCTATGTCTTGGCCTTCATAGCCCATTTTCTTTAGCAACTTGAAATGCAAGACTATGGTGTGTTCCTCAAAACTAGCAAACAAAGGTGATGAATTAGAATGTCGCAAATGACACGGGCTTACCATGTTCTCTTTTGTCATAGTTTGTGCATTGTAGGTTGCACTTGAATAGAAGAGGGTGTTGGTGACTTGCTCTGTCATGCGCAGTTGTTCACATCTTGCATGAATGTGCATGAGTTCTTGCTCATAATTTAGCTTGTTTTGTAGCTTCTACATGATTTTGTTACATCTCTCCTCATCTTGAACAATACCATTGAGGATAGAGTCCACAAGTTGGGTATTGTGTGCCATAAGGTTTCCAATATTCCCGGTGCAAGGCTAAGGGTTTCCTCCTTTGAATGGAGCACATCTTGCAATTGTTGTTGGATATGTTGATTCTCCTTGAACAAGCGTTGGTTATCATTCAAAATTCTAAAAGCATTGCTTTCATCATTTCTTGCTTGCTTTTCCCATGATTGTGATGGTCATACAATTGATATCGATTCTGACTTAGTGTGGACAACTAATGACAAGATGGTGTGACATACTTAAAGTATGATGCCAATGATCCAAACCATGGGGCCCAAGATGGCAGCTCATAGGACAACCTGTAATTTGGCTAACAAACTATGGGTTATAGAACATGCAATGGGAAGCTATTACAACATTAAACCAAAATACATTTGAATGCCCAATATTTGCAAAATAATGCAACTCCTACAATGAGAAAGAATAAGGTAGTACATGTGTACAATGTTCAACAAGGCTGAGAATGAAGATTCTCATGATCAGAAAGGGGCAACACTTCCAAACTGAATTTGCCTGGATTGTGAATGGCCATAAGAGGAAGAGGAAGAGAATGAGAACTCCAGTCACCAAAAAAGGAAGCACACTTCCTATCTAATTTGTCTAGTCTAGGAGATGTGTGTTACAAATGACAATTTGATACTGCATGTCTGATGCATTGCTATTGATTGTCTTAAAATATATATCATAATAAGACGAGTTATAAAGGAGATGGTTACAAACGGTCTGCCTTCTATAACGATTGGTCACCCGAACACATGGCACACTAACATATACTCTGACATGGCATGAGTTTGGGATGTGCCACTTGGCATGGCACGACGTGGCATGAAGTGTCCATGTGGTCATTAAATCATGCACAAAACCTGAGTGTTGTGCAGTATGCCCCTTGACGTTGCACATACATGCAATTCACAAAGGTTGCACATGTAGGATGCACTACCATGGTGATGTGCACGTTGAGCAAGTATGCATGACATTGTGTGGAATGCAAAATGTTCCTTACTGCTTCTCCCCAACCCGCAGTGTTCCAAATCAGGTTGAGCAATTCCTAGGAAGGTGCCAATATACCTGGATGATGGCATGGAGGTTGGTGTGTAAATCAACCTATGTAGAAGTCCTCAATGTCGAGCACTGCCTCGAGGTGAGCCAATCAAGTGGGGCGTCGACCAAGGAAACCCTCTGCTACCAATCTGGGGTAAGCCATTTGGATGGCACAAGTCAACTTGAGCACTTCTCATATTGCATATAGATCACATAGATGCTACGTTGCACAGAATGGCGTGGCACTCAAACTTCTATGTAGATTCGGGGAATGCTTGTCAGATAGTGCAGATGTTGCACATAATAATCTGTAAGCGACCAAAAACCTACAAGAGTATCGCAATGAGAAGGCAGCCTTGAGGGCCCGTCTTATGCTCAAATCATCCATGCTAATGTAATCTACACAACTTGCACCATTCTTAGACATGCATGCAGATTCATCACTATTTCTCTCCTACAACTTAGTCAATAGCACAAAATTTGTGGTGTAGACATTTTCCCCAATGCTAATCTATTTATCCGTTCTCGAGCATGACTTCATTCTCGTCTAGTACTTTCGATAATTTTAACAAAAGGTTCTCAAGGCTAGCCCCAAACATTCCTACATCGCACTATTTGTTGCATCTTCTAAGTTCTTTAACGCATGCATGTAGGACTCGTGTGCGCCAACAACACATTGTGTTGCATTTTTAGTACAATTGTCGATGGATGAGAACTATTTATTTGAGGACCCCCATTGTTCGATGACAAAGTTTAGCATCATTGTCTAAAGTTCTACCCAGTTGGTCTCGATGGTCTTCCCAAGTTCTTCAAGTATCTATCCCTTGCACATTAAATCGGAGACATTCACAACTTTTAATCCTTTTCCTCACTGCCTTTACCCCTTTCACAGATGATATGGTCAAGATCCATGAAAGGGACATATGCAAATTGAGCTTACGTGCTAAAGACTTGAAGTTTCTTGAATGTTTATTCTGCCTTGGCATGCCACTATTCAATGTCCTCCATGAGTGTTGCAGGGTTGTTTTCTTCTAATTATATTTGTGTTGGTTCAAGTGGCTTAAGAATGATAATCACACAACTCAAGCCCTAAATCATGCTTCTAGTGTAATCCCTTTGGAGCCTTGCAAGTTGACTAGCTCAGGCCACAATGTCAACAATAATCACATTTGCTTGATGTCATGTGCTAGATTTTCTATGCATTGTTGTTGTGCCCCCTCTTTGAGCATATCAACATTTGACTTCTGCAATTCCAAGGTCACGTGTTTAGATGCAGCAATGACATTTTGAGCAGCGAAATGCTCATCAACCAAGTTACACGAAATTATCCAATAGCTCTCATTAGGAGGGTTGAGGCTACCTCCTCGATGTCCCAATTGGAGGAGTTCAAATGGCTAGAAATGGAACCTCTAACTCGATCTTCTCGGTGCTAGACACCCTCATCTCCAAGAATCAAATGGTCTGCTTAGTCATAGTTGGTGACTGCAAAATATTGTGAATCATTATGCCCATCCAGGTGAGTTAGAAATGCAAAGCACATGCCCCCTAAAGTATATTTCACCTTGCTAAGGACGTTCAAATCATTATGTTCAATCTTGGCATGGTTGGAATAGATCAATCATGAAGCTTCCATCATCATGCTCATTGATCAACCGTTGTTCTTGTAAGGCTCTTGCTACTTAAAGTCACATCGTAACTTCCTTTTGCCCCTTGGCCTAAAAGTGTGCCAAAAGCTCTTATGTGCTCATTTATTTCAGGTTGTTAGCTTGCATTGTAGGTGAAAGGGTTGTGCACGCATTGCTTTCCTCCACCATCATCGTGTCACCACCAATTACCATGTGGGGATCTATGGATAGCTCAACAGACATTTCACCATCCTTTGGGAATGGTGGTGATCCAAAGCTTCCTATGAAAATATATGAGACCACCCTTTCAATGTGTTCTTTTGCATGTTGTGCATCCTACATTGACCCTCCACCCTCAACCTAGTTTTCATGGGTGTTCTCTTCTTCATGCAAGACATCTTCATTGCATTTATATGTTTTTATCTTGCACTTCCATTTAGATTTTGGCCAACATAACTTCCTCCTTTGATTCTCTTGTGGCGGCTTTACAAGTTGGTTGAGATCTTCCTTGTTCAACTTTCTTATCTACTCTACAAAGAATATACTCTTATCCCTTCCTGTCTTCCATGGTGTGCTCTCTTCATCTGAATCTACTTCCAATGGCACCACCTCATCCTTCAGGTGGATATCCCTGACCTCTTGCACCAGCTAGAAAGAGGTTTTTTTTTGTTACACTAGTTGGTGGGTCAAGATTGACTACCAAGGACATTGTTTGTGAGCCCAATGTTATGATTCTGCATTTTCATAATCTATTATGCTGTTATGACATTGATAGTATGTTGTTAAACTGATTATTGATTGTTATTTTATTTGGATTATATGTGGTATTGGTTGCAGCGGTATTGGGTTGCATGCTTAATTTTGTACTTAATTATTTTATGGACTTACTACTACAGTTGATAGTATTAATCTGTATTTGATTATCGATTGTACGATATGATTCGATTGATGTCCTTTTTGGTGGTTGCAAGTTCTATCTATGAGCTAGGCAGATGTTGGAGACTGTACTCTTGAAACCGAATGAATTCTGAACACATCGGACATGTCCAACAGGTATACTTGTTTGATTTTGTTTTGTCCTTTGGAC
Organism: Torreya grandis; assembly: GCA_037957365.1. Classification (NCBI taxonomy): domain Eukaryota; kingdom Viridiplantae; phylum Streptophyta; class Pinopsida; order Cupressales; family Taxaceae; genus Torreya; species Torreya grandis. The sequence continues at coordinate 128,346 of JARHVA010002685.1, forward strand.
ATCTTGATTGGTCGTTATGAGTGTCGACTGTGGTCCTTGTACTTATTGTAGCTGCCATACCTTGTCGTTATTTTCCCGTTGTGTGTTTTGCAGCCGCAATCTTTATTCCTTGCGCTCGGCTTCATTTTATTCCTCTCGTGTAGGCTTCTGTTCTCTTTGTGTCCCTTCGTTGACCCTATTTACCTATGCAAACTCATTACCTAGACCTACCCTTGACACCCTTGGAACCTCTGCCACCCCACCCCCTTGGATTAAACCTTCAACCTACCTAGCACCTTAGACTAAGGTGGGGGCATGCTATTTTTATGACTTGTTTTAGCATGGCTTGACCTTGTTAAACTTGGTTTAATTCGTTGTTTTTAAACATTGTGTTAAGCGACTTAGGTCAATGACATATTGGAAGTTGTATTATCGCCATTTAATATGGCTAGTGGCTTGGACGGCGGAGGTTGTAAGGTTAATCCATTTGATCAATGTTAATCTCAAAGGTTAATCCCTAATCTACTTTCCTATTGGTGGGCGGTTGGTTAATGGTCGAGTCTTCCAAACGTGTCATTAATGGCAAGAATGGTAGGGGATTTACCTTGGGATATAGAGGGGGGTTTCTCTCTCCTCCCATTCAATGCAGAATTGAATAGGGTATGGGAAAATGGACGGAAGGAATGGGAATTGGGACGGCGGACAGAGGAGGTTAGGAAGATGGAAGAATGGAGTGGAGAACAGTGGAAAGCTTGGCTGGTTTTAATAGTGATCATGATGAACTTGGAGGGACACGACAGTTGCTTGGAAAAGAATATGGAGGTTTTGTTCTATCTTGGCTTTGAGTTCTCTGCAACACCAAGTATGTTTTGTCTTTGCTAGGTATTTCTCTGTGTAAGTGGGAAATAAAAATGAAGAGGCAGCTTATGCATCCGGAAGTCGGAGGTTTTGTTCTATCTTGGCTTTTTGAGTTCTCTGCAACACCAAGTACATTTTGTCTTTGCTGGGTATTTCTCCGTGTAAGTGGGAAATAAAAATGAAGAGGCAGCTTATGCAGTCGGAAGTCTTAGGACATCTGGATGCATACGCGGACCCCTATAAAATCAATATATCGATATGAATATTTACAACATTTGCGTATAAACTAGCAAATCGATGTATATATAGGAATGCATGGTTGTTCTGATCAAATCTATTGTTCCCTGTGTTTTATCTCTGCGTATTTTGTAAGAGTTATTGATTTCCATAGCTCTTGTCCTGCTATCATTTTAGTAGTTGTTTTGTTCAAAACTAGTGATTGTGTTTTATTGGAAGATGACTATGTTTGTGATGGCATTGTTATTAAGGTGGCGCGTTGTTTAAGGTGACTGCGTTTTTATATAGGTGACTATGTTTTTTATTAAATGACTACGTTGTTATGAATGACATTGCATTTGTTATATAGGCGACTGTGTTTTTATTAAAAGGTGACTGTATTGTTATTAAGGTGACTATGTTTTATTATATGATGACTGCGTTTTAAACGACGACTGCATGGCATGATTTGGTTGTTCTTTTTGTCGAATCCTTGATTGCATATGGTAATTTGAACATTTGCCAAAGGCCAAATGGTTTGAGCTTCGGCTGCATTTATATTTGGTTGATTAGTAGAGTTGTGGGTGACTGTGTGATATTTTTGACATGTCTGTGTATATGTCGTAACCCTTGAAAATATTGAACCACCTTTTGACCACTGTCTTTGGAAAATCATTGTTTGATTTGTTTTCTTTATTTAGCTTAAGGCTTGAAGTTATATCGGGACGAGTTGTTATTATTGAACTGCATTTGACCATGGTATTTCGGTTACATCATTACATTCCATGATTATATCATTATGTGTTATTATATCAAAGCCATGAAGCTTTATTTGATTAGAGTTGTTAGCCATTGGATTCGACACTATGTGTAAATAATATGAGTAGGTCGTGGCCTTAACTTCGATTGGGTCTCTTTGTTATATATATTGTTGCGTTCTGTGTTATGTCGTGACCCTCTTAACCTTCAATTGTGTTATACTTGGTCAATTATCAAAACTATTGAGGATTGAGTTTTATTTTTGTATTACATTTGTGTTATGCCGTAACCTTGAAAACTATTGGTCCACTCTTTGATCACTGCCTTTTTTTTATATAATTGATATTTGTTTTGATTTCGTGGCTTAAGTTATATTTGGCTCCAATTTACTACTGGTAATTGCGGTATTCTTAGTTGACTGGGTTATGATGTTTTTGTTACATTGTTTTCATCAACTGTGTTATTCTTTTGCACGAGTTTGCAGTATATATACATGTATGGTTGTGAATACATGTATATACATCATAGCATCAGGTTATACTTTGAGTTGGTAACTGTGTTCAATCGTATGACCATTAGGTCTGTGATAAGTGTTATCTTATTGATGAGGTCTTTTGATATCTTGACTGTGTGGTGATTATCTATGGCACGAGTCGATTATGTATGGAAATAACTTGGTTGTATGTGCTAGTTTTACCCTTTTGCTTTTAAATCTATGATTGATTGGTCTGTTGTGCAATCGACTTCGGACTTGCCTCTAAATATACTCGTTCCTATTTGGTTAGACTTCAATAAATTTTGAGGAAGTCCGAAGGAGTTGTCTGTTTGTATTATTAACTGGTTTTGTATTATTTTATGTTTTGTATTATTGTTTTTAATTAAATATTTTAAGTTATTTCTTCGATATTTGGTTATGGATTCGATTGTGTTGTTGTCTGGTTATCATTCCTAGACTAGACTTGAGTAAATAAATGAGTATATATTGGGAGTTTAGATTGTTAAGGCTGACCGTAACTTTGGACAAGGATCCAATAAGGTTAATTCGAAGAATATATAATGGATTAAATTTAATCCATTCTATATCATTTGGCAGCCAAGATTAATTTTTTCCACTTCCAATCTATACTACAGACGGATTAATTATTCCCATCTCAGAATTATATAGTTGTGTTATGTTCTTTTATTTCGAAATGTCTCTTTTGGATTTGAAATCCGATTTGCTCAGAATTCACTTCATGTTCCCAATTACCGCAACCACCATCCTGCTGATGGTTGGGGTGGTGAGGGCCACCATTGGTTGGGCTCACAGGGCTGGTTGGGCAGGTTTGACCTGATCAGTTCATCTATGTTCGACTCCATGCGTCGATGACTTTGCACACGCGTATGAAAAATGGTAACAATTTAATTTGTTAATTATTTGATATATTTTGTTAGCATTAATATTAGGTCAGATAGTGTTTAATTACTTAATATAACTGTTACCATTGACATTGAATTAACTAGTATGCAATCCTTGTTATTGATCATTGTTGACAATTTTTCCCCAAAGGGAAGAATGGATTTATTCAAGCAGTTGAAGGGTTCACAAATTTGCCGAAGGGTCATTTTATCGGCCAAGAGACCAGTTGCAATTTTTCCGAGGAAAAACCAAGAAAGAGGCCGAAGGAAAGAGTCTATTACAAGAATCCCAAAGGGCAGGGTACCCTTCCGAAAGGTCATTTTCAACAATCCCGAAGGGCACCTACCCTTCGGGAAGGTGAGAGAACAGATTCAGAACCTTTGCAAAAAGGCCGGGTGGCCTACAATTCTTCCGAAAAAGGCACAGACACGAGCAACTAGCCCTTGCGGAGCGCACTTGGTTGGTGAGAGGACCGTGATGACTTTTTCGAAGGGCACATTTTGAAGAGCAAAGGCACAAAGATATCCTTCCGACCTTTTGTCCAAAGGAATTCGGAAGACACAGGAAGAGGCCCATGGAAAAGCCGATGGCAAGAAGTCCGAAGGCTTCGGAAAAGTTGAATTCAACAAAGGCAACGCAGAAGGAAACCTTCGGGCTTTTTGTCCGAAGGAATTCCTTCGGACGAAAAGTCCGAAGAAATTCGGAGAAAGGGCCGCGAAAAAAACCTAAAGAAAATAGGAAGTCCAAAGAACAAAGGAAAGACCAAGATGATTCTTGAAGACATTTTGTCCGCGGCAAAATGACGGAACAGAAGTCCGAAGAAAAACAGAGAAACGAAGGCAAAGCACCTTCAGACAAAAAGTCCGAAGAAATAAGGCCCCTTCAATAAAATCAGAAGGAATTAAGCCGAGACACCCAAAAGTAATAGTTTTGGACTATGCAAAAGAGGAAATAAGAGAAGTCCGAAGGAATAAATGTCAAAGGGTGACGTCCCGCTAGCCGTCAAATTCTGACCGTGGGAAGTAACCGTTGAAACAGGGGTAAACCCAGAATTCCGAAAGCAAAGCCCAATGGAGAAAATATAGACCGGATATAATTATAAAAATACATCCAAATATAGAATCTCGCCATAAATAGACAGGAACAAGCAGACCAGAACAGGGTAAAATACATGCAAGCGGGAGCTATTTTCGAATACTGGTCAAAGCTTTAGTTGACTGGTTATTGAAGTCCTGCTTGTTTCCGGATCGATTCATGCATCCAAGGGTCCAACTTAGCGTCAACCGAAGTTCCAAATTCGAATGTTGAGTTGACTGTCCCAGATTTAGAGTTAATGCCGCATCCACTAGGAGCTTTCCATGCGAGGGAGGATGATCTCTTCGACCAACTCAGCTTATCAAACGGCCAACTCAGCATTTCCAACGTTCCAATTCGGCATCAAGCAGCTCACGTAGAGTTCTAAAATTAACATTGGCGTGGATTTCCATGCAAAGAGAGGTGGGTGGTTCAGAACAAAGACAAGTTCACTTCCTCAAGCGCAAGAAGCTTCATGCAAAGACAAAAGAAAACATATTTTATTGAAAGGCCAAGTCAGCCTTGAGTTAACCTAAGTGAATCCTTCTCTTCAAATTTCCAACGCCAATCTTTGGCCTTTTGTAATTTTCTATAAAATGGCTTTCAGCCTTGATTAAAAGGATCCAATCTCTCTCTTGATTAGACCTGACTCTGCCATTGGTGAGTTGTGTAACCTCTTCGATCAATAGGACTGTACTTTCAAATTTCAAGTGTTGGCATAGTGTATATTTTATTCAGCAATTTGCATAAGTGGTGGATTTCTCTCCCTTCCCAAATTCTGGTTCATACCTAGTTGCTAGATTCTCCTTATACAGGTCATGTTAAAGTGTTTTTTATGTCTTTTGCTGAAGCTATAAGTGGATGTTAGGTGGCTGCAAAGTGTCTTGTATCGGACCTCTCTCTATCGTTTTCCCTTAGGTTTTGGCCATTGGATCGAACCTCTTCATGAAATATTTAAGCATAAGTGATTGATTGAAGTCATAGGTCTTCCTTTTCCCTTGTCCGTTCAGTGTTCAAGGTTCCAAGTTGAGTGGATCAAACCTCTGGTGTATCAGCCCCTTTTAGGTAGAACTTCCCCCTTAAGTTTCCTTCTCCCTTTTCCACAGTAGTCCGCAGCATAGAGTAGAGATCTTCATTGATACATCATACAGGAACCAGCCTTCTCTAAAAGTTCTTCTCACCGTTGAGGCACCCACCCCCGTGAGAAGATCCCATTGTTTCAGTCGGATAGAGGACTGGCCATTTCGTGCACGTCTTCGAATCAAGGCACAGCTCCAAGTTGACAACAATCATGTTAGCTACTAACTTGTGTTATGAATGGATTGCTGAATTAAATGAGAGTTGAGCATTCTATAAGGTAAATTAGCTAAAAAGTAATATACTCTAGGTAAATTGAATTATTAGTTTTGTTTTTGATTTCGCATTGATTTAACATTCTATTATAATGTTAATTGTATCCAAGTTGGATTTAATTTTGATATATCATTGTATATATTTATTGTCATATTAGTTCTTGATATAAACAAATTTATCTACATCTTGGGACTTATTTAGATGTTTACACTAGTTTCTTAATTCTGGAATTCTGTTTGAATTAGAATGATCTTAATTAGATTATATAGACAATTAGATATAAGTTGTGTTGTTGACTCATATTGACTAAGTTAAAATTGACCTATCACCTTATGTATACAAATACATAGATGCATATGGATCTCTTAGTCATTTTAGAAATGCATTAATTTTTGTTAGCTGGTACATGGAAAAAAAAAAAAAAAAAAACCAAATCCTTCCTTCTAAACATGCATTTCAGACATCTCTGGTTGCATGCAAGGTATGTAATATGCATATGTTGATCTGAAAATTATTACTTTCATTTCTTAAAGACATGTATGTCACATATATGTAATCTGAAATTTAATAAGTTACTCTGGCATTACATAAGAAATGAGATAATAGTTGACTAAATCTCATGATTTAATCATAGGCATGTATAATGTTTTTGCATAGGTTAATCATATGATTAAGTAAAGGAACTTGAAGAAATTATAATAATGTCTCTTATGAATCAATGGAAGAAGATGAGCAAGTTATTTATCAATTCTACTCCATTCGATGATGCATAATTAGATATCTATCATCTGCTTACTTGTTGAATTCTTCCGTGTTGGGCTATATGTGTCTTACTTTTCCTTCCGATAACTGAGCTCACCCACCTCGCTGCCCTAGCTGCCCAACAGAGGAATTTGTAAGAGTTCTTTAAGTGGAACATTTTATTTAGGTTCCACTCAACTTGAAACTCGGGTGAATTCTGTTTGCTTGATGATGGTGAATTATGTGCTTGATCATTGTTGTTGTATAAAACACTTGTTGCCTTCTTCTAGTCGAGCTGAATTATAAGTTTATTCCTCACGCAATTATTTATTTAGGCATTTATTTACTTATATGATTATAGAATATTGTATGAAAAAAATAAATCATTTTTTAGTTAGTTATCTGAATTGGCTTCGCTATTGAGTAATTACATGAGTTTACTTCTCGAAAACCAGTAGATGATTAAGGTTTAATTGCTTGGATGACTTATACTCTTTTAATATCACATTAGCTATGCCAATCTAAATGGTTGTATGATTTTGTTTCTTGATTGCTCATAGAATAGCGATGTTGATCCTAACTATATCACCAGTCGTCATTCTAGTAATGGCATCCATGTTGATAAACAAATATTGTATGAATTATTTATACAAGTAGCGCATGCGGTGACCTTAACGAACGTAAGGCAATTATGACTTCGGTCGATAGCACTATGGAACCTTGTATTCTAAATCTGTTCTCTTTATGTGATAATTTATATTATGTTGCGTGAATGATTAAAAATCTGCATGTATTGAAGTGATTTTTGCTTGCTAATTATGTTGCTTGTCTGAATTATGTAACATGTATTTTAATGTATACCTATGACTAACCTGAACGATAACTTAGGGTAATAGAGTTATCCTTTCCAGTTAAACTAATCCTTTAACTTAACCATCCTCAAGCGAGACTGAAACCCACTTAAGGAGAGTGAGGTATTTACCTAGAGCTAAGGACCTAGAAACAGTCCTATGTGGAAGTATGAGTGCCACATATGGCGCTCGGGTCGTATCCTTGTATGCGTACACCTATATGCCCCGAACCCTATAAACCATCTATTACAATAACACACTTCCCCATAGCACCTTTTATATGTGTTTACCTCTAGCTAATTACCTCAATTCACCTCCTTCGGTTCCAGTTGCGAGTACGTGAGTGCGTTGAACGTTTATCGCTTGCATTAACAAGTGAAGTGAGTCTAACACGCGTCCAAAACATACTCTGATATGCAATTCCAAAAAAAAAAAAAATTGGGGTTGTTTCACTCAAGACATGTTAATCCTGCCCCATGTTGCACACTTGGTTTGGGGGACGACTTTCTTCTTTGGTTCTTAGAAATTCTCTTGCTTTGTTTGCGATGTGGGTTGCATAGTGTCGGGCATTATGCCAATATTTCCCCTTGCTCTTGCACTAAGGGTTTCCATCAGTGTTCCCTCCTTGCTTGCTTCCTTCTTTTCAAGCTTCCTATGCTGAAATCATCTTCCTCGTCATCCTACAGCACTTGTACAACTAGCTTGGCCATAGGAGCCGTTTTGTTTATAGTCTAGCTAGGCTGCCTTGAGCATTGCCCATACATCATGTTGGGGTATGAAATAAGGCACGGTTATTAATTATTTGGCTAGGCCCTGTAATCCTCATCACGGTGTCATGCTTTTGCCCAAAGAAGTATATGCACTAATCATAGTGTTAGACTACCTCGAGGAATGTGGTGTCATCACCGATCAAACCCACAAGATGGAAATAGATTCTATTCAATTTCTTGTAGTGATCTACAAGGGAAATCTCGACCTCCAAGTTGTGGAAGCGTAAGTAGCATATTGAGGCTTTGTCGCCCCTTAGTTTCTACCTTTATTTGTGCACCGACTTTCCATACTTAATGAGCATTATTATAATGAATAGCGAGCTTTCCCAAAATTTAACCTTGGTCTTGTTATGTACCATATTAACGTTTTAGGCCTTTTTCTCTTTCAAAGTACTAGGGGAAATTGTATATTACCCCTTGCATGATTTGATTTGGGGCATGGATAGCATGTTGTGACAAAATTAATGTTATAAAATTATTAGTCATAATTAAATCTAAGGTATAATTAAAGGTTCTTGTGTTAACAGTAGAATATCCCTTCTATAAGGTTTACCAAACAGCTAGCATATGTCAAATTTCCTCGCACAATCTTGCACATTTCTAGAGATAGAAGGCCACCATAGCTCTGCTTGGGATATCTAGTGCACGGTTGCGTCTCCAACGTAATGTCCACCAGTTGCCCCTTCATGACACACGCAAGACCTCTTCATGTTCATGCTTTAGGATGTTCCTGCGCAATACTTTATCCCCTACCCATTTTGGCAAGTGCCCTCCAAGAAGCTGGTATGGAGCTTGCATACTACCAATTACTTTTTCTTAGTGGTTGTGGAATCTTTCGACGTGTGCCCTAATGTCAAGAATGTTTCTAATTATGCCAACTCTTTGGCACTAGGTGCACAATAAACAATTGTTTGTCATGGAGATTGTCTTTTATTGTGTTGAGTGTTTCTCCATTTTCTACTCTAGATAAATGATCCATCTTGAAATGGTGCTTCCCTAGTATGACAACTACCTTAAATTCAAACTCTTTGAACAAGATAAGTCATCTACAAATGCACCCATGCAACACAGACTTGCTCACCAAGTACTTCAAATAGTAATGGTCTATGTAAAACACAAATGGTGCGGCAAGCAAATACTTCCTGAATTTTTGACATCAAAAACCATGCCCCTTGGACGACTTCCTAATGGCAAAGCATACCAAATGGTCCACACTACTCTCCCCTAATTGTGCAAGAATCGTGCCAACTATTGTCCCATATACATCTAAATGGGCATGAAATGGTTTTCTCCTATCCAAAAATAGAGGATTGATACACTGACCAGCCACTCCTTGAGGATTTCAAATGCCTCTTGTTTTTGCACAGTCCAAACAAAGAGCTCAATCTTCTTTAGCAAATACTTGAGTGGCACAGCTATGAAAGCATAGCTGCAGATCAGCTTTTTGTAGTAGCCCATGTGACCCAAAAAGGCATGCACGTCTCTCTAAGTTTTCAAGGTCTCCAACTACATGATCACAAGAAACTTGGTTGGGTCTTCCAACCTCCATTGCAAATCACGTGCCCAACTAATGTCTGAAACAACATGTCAAAAATGCATTTTTTCAAGTTCAAAGATATCTAGAATTGTCAACCCCTGCCAAACATCAAGTGCACGACCTTAACATGGTACTTCAAAAACCCATATACCATCCAGACATCCAAGTATACCTACAATAATTTGTGAATGAGATTGTTAAAGGCTACCACTACTATACTAGAGAACATTGTTGGCACATTCTTTGCTCAAAGGTGTAAAATGTGGTATTTGACTTATCTTCCTCTCCTATCTACACTTGGCAATGCCCTAGAAATCCTTCAGTGAAGGTATAGGCCTCATGACCAGCTATGCCTTCCATGGTTTCCTTTATAAAAGGAGTAACCAAGAGGTCCATGCCCATAATTTTTTCCATCTCTGCCTCAGACCAATAATCACCGATGTTAGTGATTTGGTGCTATTTTTCCATTTCGATGTTAACTTGATTGGCACGCAATGGTTTATACTTTATTTCAGTGATTTTTTCTCAACATCATCTTGTGCTTCCCTTATACCTCTCTCCCCAACATTAGTATCTAGCTTCAAATTCCCCATTTAACCTTTGGGGAGATCCTAGCCTTTCTCTACCCCACAAAGTTGTTTTGTCTTATGCCCAATTATCACCATTTGGTGCAATCTAGAGGTGTCTCTTTCCCCTTTCATAATGCTCATCCGCTATTTTGTAGTCTCACATGTAGAGTACCTCATGATTTTTGCATGCAACACTTGTTTCCCTTGTTACAATTGATCCTTCCCTTCCTAGGCCTACAGTAGACTTAGTCTCTAAGCCCCTTCACTCATAATGATGCTTTGCACCAAGATCCACTTCCCTAAGCAACTCCCTTACACAATTTCCCATGTGAAATCATTGAATAGCACCTCATTCCTTATTGCAACTTTTTTCGCGCTTAAAAGAGCTACGGATCTGCATCACAAAATGAAAATGTTACACAAAAATATCACTTCGACTCATTCCCATTCAATCAGCTCTCGATGCAACTCTTGTTGGATATAACATGTGCACGGCCTAATCAAGAACGTGGAGAACTCATGTGCCCACTGCTAGGTTGGCAATGCAATTGCGTCTTGTTTCCATTCTTTTTCACAGAGTCGAATGTGGCCCAATGGTTTTGTTTTACCATCATATTGTGGTACTTCGACTTTCCCATTCTACAAATTAAACCCAATGCTCGCAGCTTATTTTATATTTTCCCAAGTAGTTAAAGTTGTTTCGTGTGTAGCCCACCAATATGCAAATGTTTCCTTGGGTGGACCTACTAGTGATATTACCCTGTACACCTCTTTTAATACTCCATTCTCCATTCCTTGTAAGCATCCTTTTGTAATTGCCAAGCCATCAAACATTGGTAACTTGCTAAGGCACCCCCTACTGATTCTACTTATGATCTTCACTTGATTCTAGTATTTGGTTTTGTTCACCCAAATACAGGGCTTCTTGACCTTAACATTTTTCCTTTTGGGTGTCATCACCGAACGCTTTGACTCTTGTCGCGCCACCTTCCGAAGTGTTGCACAAGCTGCTGGTCAAGAGTTTTGTCGCCATGCCTTAACTTTTGCATGTAGTCAACTTGAGAGCTTATAATCACCCATAGCCAATCTCTCCACGGTCATTTGGAATCTCCAAATATAGGGGCTAGGTTTCAAAATTTGATTTCTCCATCATCTGTATGTTGAATGTAATCCTCGCATTTTGCTAAGATATCATTATTATTATTTATATCATCCTCTATATCCATGGCGTCAATGTACGGATGGCCATGTTTGGGGTCTAGAGGTATTACTATGTGCTTTAAACCGTTTTCAAAGCCCATGTACTAATGCTTAAACCTTCATTTTTGCATTATTCTCATAGCATCAAGGTTGACCCAGAAGCATTGGGTAATTCACTACCTCAACGAGCTCAATAACCTCAAAGTCATCTACAAATTTATCCCAATGATGTCTATATCCACATTGTGCAATATCCTACTAGATACCCCTGCGTCTTGTTCACCAAGAATAAGATGTACTGGAGGCTTAACATTTGAGTCCCATCTTGTACTAGATCTGCTTAGTCAACACAATGAACTCGATGCTACTATCAGCAAATATGTTGTATACATCAAATGGTGGCCTCCTTATCATACTTGGCATTCCATGCAATCCTGATCTGACCAGGGGATAGTTTTATGCACTCATGCATGCTACCTTCAGCCACCTTTTACCTCTACCATTCTCTAAGCCTAGTTTAGAGGGATTATACAAGCAATAGGAATAAGATGTCCCATAATACTTCCCACTCACCTTCAATCTAGGGGTTTCGCATCTAATGACGCATGGTCGCTTCTCAGTCACACGCAACAATGATTTCACCTTGAAGGTCACGAATAAACTTTGTAGCATTAGGAAGGACCTCCTTTTGTTGTCTTGTGTTTGGGTACCATAATGGGTGCTCCATTGTTTCCAATGCACAACAAAACTAAACCTTTTGGGGAACAAGTTTGAAGTCACCTCTGAAGCTTGGTTGTCCTCAAGTGGTCACATTCACTAATGGGTTATTTCTTGCTAGCGTGGACATTGAGCACACCATTGCTACTACATACTCTTCAACTTTGGTCTTTATGGAAGTCTTGATCAATATTCCCCCATTCTATTATTCGCTTTCCAAGATTTTATTGATCAAGTCATGGTGAACCTCTATCAAATGGTTCCTCCGTAGTTTGCAATGTGGAGAATTTCCTACACTCACACCAGTAATGATCTAAATCACCGCAACTATAACAGCCTCCCTTGCAATGCCCCCATCGAGCACCTCATATCCCAAGGTTGTGCCCTCCTCATCCACTTCTTTGTGATCCTTTGCCGCTTTCAGCAACAGTGAGCAAGCAGAAGTTCTTCTCACTACTTCTATACATCCTATCCAAGAATCCGCATTGTTTGGTGTTGTGGTTTTTTCTTTCACAAATCACACACCACTCATTTACATGTATCTTCATCTTTTGTACTAGGTGGAATTTGAACTCTAAATGATCATCAGCATTCCAGATCTCATAAAATTGTATTTCTCATTTCCTTTGTGGGTAGTCATTCATTACAAGCCCCTCCATAGAATAGTCTATGTAGCATAATCCCCATGTGCACATCTATTGGTTGCATAGCCATAGATTGCTCGATATTTTTTGCCATGTACTTCAGTTGAGCTTCAATGCACAAGCTGACAACCATATAATTTCCTGCGTTGCCTAAAGCTACAATGTGCAAGACTGCCTCTAGCAATGTTTTGTGCGTGTCATATTTCCTCTAACAAAACAATCCCTTAATGAGGAATATGAGCCCCTCTATGAACCATTCTTTGTGTTGGTTTGCATTAATCTCATATGGCATTCATGCCAACAAGTCCTGAAATCTAGAATCATACTCTCACACAATCTCATTTACAACTTCTTCATATGTTTTAGGCCACCATGCTCTACTCCAACTTCAAATGTTGATGTTCTTCGAGGAATGCTTATTTCAAAGCCTCATAATCTATACATGTATGTATTGTATTTCATATTTGCAGTACCAAGGATGTACACATCCATTTAATTTTTTCCAAATTGGCATACATTACACATGAGGGTGATAAAGCCCTTCCTGCACCATATTGCCTTGCGTGTGGAGATGATAAAGCCCTTCATGCACCATATTGCCTCCACACAAGGGTGATAAAGCCCTTCATGCACCATATTGCCTTCCATACAAGGGTGATAAAGCCTTTCATGCACCATATTATCTTGCACTTATCCATGTGTTTCATTGTCTTTTGATCCAAAATACTTCAGCACACTGAAGGACGACTTGTAGAAGATGGTATTTCTCAGCAATGAAACCGGTGGTGGTCATTGTGGTGGGGGTGGTTTATTTTGCCACCCCATTTGTTGTGGCCCTCATCCTTTGCCGCTACTCAGGATACCTTTAGTGAATAAGTTGTCTCTACACAGATTCACATTAAATGTTTTCCCCTTTAGTTTTCTCTTCTCCACTCTATCTTTCGGCCTATTGACAGTCACAAAACCTAACTGTGTTCTCCTAACTCATCGCTATATAAAAAGGTCTACGTGGAACAAAGCCTCCAATATGGTTAAGGGTCTATTTCTACTTCATGTTCTCTTATTTCCTTAGGGGTCATCTCAACTCCCGAGATATCCTCAACATTCAAATTGCACTCTAACGCTTGCGAGACCAACTACATATTGCATTCATCGTCTCCTTCTGTGCACAACTCTTGCAAAAGGTAGCTTACCCCTTGCCTCCCCCGTCCCTCACTGGGTCTCTTGACGCCCATTTGAGAAGACTCCTCGTTGTCACGAGAACCCCCTCCAACGAAAACCTACACCCACGCCACATTATAGTGTCGCATTCGCCACATCCTTTCATCAAACCTAGTTGTTGTGCCTAACTTTCCGTTGTTTTGAGGAATTCCAAACTTCGTCCACCCACACACTTCATTTCGCTACCTTAGCCATCCCTACCTTTGTGTTGTTCCATTTCTTGTAGATTTAGCCTACCATAGGTATCCTTTAAATGCCCTTCTCAATCGAATTATTTTTTTTATCAATAAGGAATTTGTACAATGGAAAGTGATCTTCGACTGCTCATGAATTATGCATGTGCTTCTTTAGGACAAGAGTGTGTGGTACATGCAAACTCAAGCAAATAGTTGTTACAAGCATTGCACCAAAACACATCTACGATAGTCCAAACATTGTTTGCAGTAACCAAAATCTTCGTGTTGAGCTTCATCCAAATAATGGAGCACTTGAACGGTTGAACCTCCAACCCCTCTTTTCCACAAGCAATGCCAACCACTCATACAGCTGAACCAAAAACTCCATGAAGAAAACCTCACACAAACAAAATCATATATGTGGATCTCTTGCCACTCCATTCACTTCAATAATCCCTACAAGGGTGTAGTATAGAGAGAGTCTACTAAGATACTACAATATCAACAAGAACAAACCATAGAATAGTATTTACAAACAAACCATGTACGAGTATCCAAATAATAGCAACTTTATTCCTCAATGTTAAGATCGGGAACACGACCACCTTCAACACAAGGTCCAAGTCATCTTCCATCATGATCATTTGAGTTTCATTATTGGATCCAAGATTTAACTTGATTGTGGTCAGTTCTTTGTATTTCATATCCTCTACACCTCCGAACTAGTGAGCAGGTTTTTCATCTTTCTTTGCATAACCTACTCAATGTTCAATGAACTCTAAAGGGTAGGTTGGTCCCCATTGCCAAAAAATTTTGTCATCGTCATTTTTCATTGGCTTGCCCAACGGGCAGCAGCAGATTTATGCAGCACCGAATAAACCATCATTGGAGAGATAGTTTTCCTATACGTTTGAGAGGAGCAGTTCCTCGTAGGATACGATTTTTTGGAGGTTTCTTCAGTACTTGTAACCAAAAAGCACAAAAAGGAAACAGAAATTGGAATTGGAGAAAGTTGAAAATGGAAGGATGGAGGTAAATGTGAGAAACCCATGACAGAATAAACACTAGAGACTGCCTAAATAACTCAGAATTAGATAAAATGAATGAAAATTCTTCCTCTCACATGAAAACGGACATAGAAGCAGCAGATTTAATGGGAACAAAAGGCTTGCCTAGAAACACAAAGTCTCCTAAAAAATCAGATTGGGTGCACATGGTACAAAGCTCATTCACAAAGGATTTAACACAAAGCTTGTAAATGCAATCATATATATTAACATTTAATACTATAACAGTGTACTTGTGACCATCCCACTTATACCCACTTAGCTCATGCCCAATGCAATCTTATACCCACTTAGCTCATGCCCAATTCCACAGCTCTAAGCCACTATTACTCTATCTCTATGCAGACGATCCCTATCTTTAGCAATACATATTCATAATTCTTCATATTTCACTCCCAACAACCTAAGCTCATCCTCAAACTGATCCACACTTCCAGCTTAGTTGTCTCTGCTTTCCAAACAAGGCCGCTCCTTCAGGTCTAGCCCGCCCGTCGATACTATTTGAATCTGCTGGCTGCATCCTCCCGCCAAATAACGGCTAATTGTTCAAAATCAAAATCACTTAACGGATTGTCATGCATGTTTCGCCAACTCCATCCGAGGAAATTTCCAAGAGATCAGTATAAAGCCACATTTCAAATCATTTTGCACACGAGGCTCATACATGGAAAATTATTAGAACATCTAACTGCACATTGAGGAAAAAACACCTATTCTTCCCAATTCAGAGTCCACACAACCCTAGTAGCCCTAAGCTAGGTATGCATACACCTCAAAGGTCACAAGTCACAGTGAGCGCAGATTAATTACACCAAGATTGCACTAGCATTTAGTAGTACACCAGTCTTTCACACACACCAACGTAGCATAGAACACATGAAGTTTGATTCCTCTTCGGAGTATTGATATGTAGGCAGTGCTCAACACAAGGGGTGTTGAGGTTAAATACAACTTCAACTGCTAACCCCCCCTTTTTTTTTTTTTATTCATCATTGCCTATCAAGCTAGGGAGCATTAGTATGTAAGGCAGTGCTCTACACAAAGGGGTGTTAAGGTCAAGCACAACTTCAACCATTAACCCCATATTCTGTTTTATTCCATTTATTCATCATTGCTTATCAAACTAGGGTTTCAAGTGAAGAAGGTACATAAGAGGATTTTGAAGCAAATCACACATCACAAAACACAGACACGGGATCAACAGGCAACAATGCATAGACCCAATTTTTTACAAAGGGCAAAAACCCAATTGAATCCTAGCACTCCCTACGAATTACAACACAGGCCTACCTTGTGTAATTAGTGTGGCCATGTCCAAGGATCAAGCAAAGCCCTGTTTTTGATTCACAATTAGTCAACACAATCACACGGTCAGATCTACAGTCTCAATCATAGTTCTGCCTTGTCAAATTTTTGGCTAAGTACTTTGTCTATGTTCTTTCCCCTTTTAACATCTTTCTATATTTAGCAAGTTCCAAAATAGAAATGCTTAATTTATTGCATATCTTAATATTTTGATTTTACATAGAAGTTTGTCATAAATAGGATCCACGCACTTCCCTTATTTCCCCA
This sequence comes from Torreya grandis, assembly GCA_037957365.1. Taxonomy (NCBI): domain Eukaryota; kingdom Viridiplantae; phylum Streptophyta; class Pinopsida; order Cupressales; family Taxaceae; genus Torreya; species Torreya grandis. The sequence goes on from JARHVA010002685.1 coordinate 145,049, forward strand.
ATTAAAAGTATGAATGGGTCACCATTTACAAATTCAGTAAATAATGTGGAGCTCAAGGATATAGAACCAGTTATTAGAATACAAGCTAATAGTGCACAAGAAAGACCACATATGATGTTACAGAGGTTACTTGCTAGGGAACTCATTTCCTTGCAAACATTAAGGCGTAGATCAACTCGCAAATTATCAAATCAAGAGGGGAAGCCTTTTTGTCATTTTCACATAATAACAGGCCATGCTACTAATACTTGTTCAGCATTACAATGGATTAGAAATATAAGGATAAAGGCACTATTTAGATTATATAGCAACAACCTGTAGTACAACCTACTAGGACTCAAAAACAGGTTCAAATACAGAGAAATTACAAGCATTCAAGAAGGAACCCTTTGACTATCCAAGTTTTTATTGAGAATGAATATAGATAGCATGTGGAAATAGATGAGGACACAAATCTAAATGTATGTACACTTGCATTTCTTCAACATATGGGTCATGATCAAGATGAATTGCAGAAAGCTACACATTACAGTACCACTTGCATGTGGTCCCAAAGTGGTGGACACAATGTTTTTTGTTATGTAAACAGGAACACAAATAAGGCTACATTGGGTCAACAATGGTTGCATGAAATGGAAGCTACAGTCAATAGGTTACAACATTGTCTTACATTCGGATTTGAGGATAGTACAATTCGTATCCTTCATGATGGCATTGATGAAAATCGTAGATTCAGAAATGATAAACAACGCTCAAAATTGATTTATCCAGCAATAGCATGTGCGGCTTCTTACACAACAAAGCAACATGCTATACGCATGCACATGATTCAGAAAAATGCAAGAGATAAGGCTACAATTATAGAGCACGAGTGGTAGAATGACCACAATGATGATGATCTATGGAATTTCGACAACATTCAGTATCTAGAGCTCGAGCACCTTCCACCAGATCCACCATTCGAATATCCACATCCTTTGGATGTGTTGTTTGATGCTTAGATTTCAAATTTTTCATATATTCAAAAAATACAAAAAAAAAGAAAAAAATTTCAAAAATCAAGTCATATGCATGATGTGGAGTTCATTTTCATCAATTTAATTGTGCTCAATATATGTAGTATATTTTTGTATCCAATTTATATCAAAAAAGCTTCACAAGTGTACATGAGTGAGTTTCATAACATACAGGTTGTCATCCCCAGATGCAATCACAAGTGGTGATATTATCTCAGACCCATAAACTTAACAAAGAACACTCTTTCCAAACAATCACACACTGCACTCCTGTCGGATTCAACAAACTTGTTCCACACAGGCTCTCCTTTCTCAGATTCAAACTAGTTGCAGGCCTCCTACAACTGATTCACATCTCAGCAAGTTCACTGGGGGCATCCTCTTACTCAAGTTTTATCATTCTATGACTATCTCTTGTGTTCGTACTTCAATTCAATACATTGCACAAAATCTATCATTTTTGTTCACTTAAATTCACGTTGAATATTTTACCGAATACCTGAGTTGCTAAATATATTGATGTTACCAATTGCTAATGTTGATAAATTACATTTACTCATGCATGCTTTGCGTGTGTGCTTCTATGCTTCATGTCTTGTGTCTATTCATTGTTTCGGGTTGTGGACATTTGAACATGTCCTTGTTTGTGATTTTAAGCCTAATTGTGTATCTTTTGTGTGTGACATTCAAATATGTCCCTTGTATGCAACCCTTTGGCCTTCTTCCTTGCTTGTGTGCTTTTGTATGTGCCTTTTTGTGTAAGCATCATGACCATGACTTTTGTTTGCTCAATTTGTGATGCCATAATCGATATCATGCATCTCCCCAGTTTGTTGATGGCATGATGGATATCATGCATCCCTCCCCGAGTTTCTCTATCCAATTTCACTCACTCAATTTATGATCATCTGTTATTGTGTTCCAAATTGTTAACATCTATCTAGACATTGACACTATATATGCTTGGTTCTACATGCATCTTATGTAGATTACTAGATTGTTCAGTTTATCTATGATGATGCCATGATCTCCAATGTTGTTAATACTACTCAGATTTCAATATTTTACATAACATCATTGAGCATAACTTCTTTTGAGTTAAGTTATTTTGCCGGCTTCACAACTCGCCTCAAAAGAGAGGGCATACAAAGTAGCTTGTCTTAGAGACTAAGCTGCAACAACACAGTATACAAGGAAAAAAAGACAATTTTTGCTTAGTTGGTCACAGTTAAATCCCAGACTTTACCCAGAAACCCATTTGAGACAATAACACTTCATTCAGACAAAGGCGCAAGCCAATCATGTCCAAAACAGTCTGTTGTCATCCTAGCAGGTAAAAAACAGAATTTCACAAAAATTTTCAAAATCATAGTCAATTACAGAACAATATACGACTGATGTCCAAAACAATTTCAAAATTATACTCATGTTTGTCCCAAAGTTTTGCTAAGAATGGGGGCATCATGTGCGGCATGTATTCCAAGTTATCACAGGTTTTTATACAAAAAGTCACTTGATATCACTCAGTCTCAAAATCAATATGCTCATATATCATATTGGGGGCAAGTGTGCGCCACATGACCACCTCATTACTCAGTGTTTGCACTAGGTTCACATATGAAATGGCAACCTATGTCATTCTCTACGTTGTATACACCAAGCTCAAACCATACTATATTTTTGTACTAGTGTTGCACCAAAAATGAATCTTATTCCTTCTGCAGCAGTTGCTTCACCCTTTTTGCACTAGTTTTGCAATAGAAATGATCCATTAAAATTCATACAAGGATTCCAAGTTACTCTACTACTTTGGGTATGCAATGATAGAGTTAAGCAAACCTTGAGTTCTTAAGCATGCTCACCTATAAATGAGAGTTGGAGCATGCACAGTCCAATCCAAGATTTTCAATGAAAAGAAATCTTCAAGGGTCCTACTCTCTCCAGTCACCAATTTTGCACCAAAAAACATCGGTTCGTGTATCCAATTAGGTATATTTGTTCCTTGTTATTTGATCTGTGAGTTTATTGTCTATGCTTTTAGATTTTCATATTAAGGACTGATTTATACATGTTTATTTACAGGTTTGCATGAAACACAGTTCAGTGTGTGGTCTACATCCAAGCCTACTCAACAAGGTAAACTCAAGTATAGCTCTCTTTATTTTACTCTAGTACTTTCGCTTTGTTGTATTATTAGATTATTTAGAGGGCAAAATGTAGTCATAAATTAACATTTAATGCTAAAATAGTGTACTTGTGACCATCTTCTTATGCTCACTTAGCTCATTACCAATTCCATGGCTCTAAGTCGCTATTCCTCTATATCTAGGTAGACAATCCCTACCTTCAGCAATAGAGATACATAATTCTTCTTAATCTTCACTCCCAGAAGCCTAAGCTCATCCTCAAACTGATCCACACTTCCAGCTTAGTTGTCTCTACTTTCCAAACAAGGCCACTCTTTCAAGACTATCCCCCTACCAGTAGCGTCTGAATCCACCGGCCACGTCCTCCTGCCAAATAACGGTTAATTGCTCAAATTCAAAATCACTTAATAGGTCGTCCCACACATTTTGCAAACTTCATCTGAGGAAATTCCCAAGATATCACTATAAAGACGTATTCCAAACTAATTTGCACACAAGAGGCTCATACATGGAAAAGCACTAGAACATCTAACTGCATATTGAAGAAAAAGTACATGTTCTTCCCAATCTAGAGTCCACTAGCCCTAGTAACTCTGAGCTAAGTCTGCATACACCTCAAAGGCCACATCACGGTTAAAGTACATTGATTACTCCAGAATTGTACCAGCATTTAGCATTACACCAATCTTTCATACACACTACCATAGCATGAGAGAACTACATGGAGTTTCATCCCTCTTCGAAGTATTGGTATGTAGGCAACACTCAACACAGGGGTGTTGAAATCAAGCATAACTTCAACTGCTAACCCATTTTTTCGTTTTATTTCGTTTATTCATCATTGCCTATCAAGCTACAGTTTCAAGTGAAAAAGAAGGTACATAGAGGCTTCAGCAACAAATCATGCATCACAAAACACATGACAAGATCAACAGGGGACAATGCACAAACCCAAATTTTCACAAAGGGCAAAAACCCTACCAGACGACGACGCTCCCTATAGACTTCAACACAAGTCGGCCTTGTTTGATTAACGCGGCCTCGTCCAGAGATCATGCGAAGCCTTGTTCCCAATTCACAATCAGTCAACACAGTCACACAGTCAAATCTACAAGCTCAATCATAGTCATGCATTGTTATATTTTCAACTGAGTACTTTGTCTACGTTCTTTCCTCTTTTAGCATCTTTCTCTATTTGGCAAGTTTAAAATCAGAAATACTTAATTTATTGCATATCTTAATATTTTGATTTTACGCAAAAATTTGTCATAATTAGAATCTAAGCACTTTCCTTATTTCCCTAATTTTGATAAAATAGTAAACATGCAGAATTTTAATGGCTTCTCCATCTATGAACAAAAATACAAGTTTCACAAATAAAGAGCGTTAAGAAGCCACAAATCCAAAGAATGATCTCGCCCATTTGCTTCTATTCTATTAATCATATCCAGAAAAGCACATACAACACACAAACTTGCAGCTAGCCCTTTCACAAGAGCTGATAGAAATAACCCTTAGGTGATCTAGAATTATCTCTTTTGTACATTTTTCACCCACAAAGGAATTTTAAAAACTATCCTTTGCACTAACTCAAAGTAGAGCTTCTAACTAGAGTTTGCAAAGCTATCCTTTGCACTAACTCAACATAGAGCTTCTAACTAGAGTTTGCTCATATCTGATTTTATTATCCATACATTTTATAAAATTTAATTCAATTGCAACTTTTGCATTTAATAGAACTAATTAATTCTAAAAGAAAAATTAACCAATGACTTCAACTACCTAGCTTGATTTGGACGCTCAATCAAATAGGCATCAAATCCATTTTGTTGCTCTTTCAAATAAACGTTGAAACCATTAGACGCTCAAATGCTTGATGCTCTTTTATGACTCTAAATAACAATTAATTGATTCTAAAAGAATTAATATAATTTAATGCTATTAAGTAATTCAATTTCCAGTTTGGGCCCACGAATGTCATCTTTGAAATTTACTCCATGCAGATTTCACTGTAGCTTTGTTTAGAACATTGGAAAAAATTGTCATAGAATATTACAGGATGCAGAATAATAATATCAATGGAAATTAACTCAAGTTGGGTAGTGAAATTTGGATGACAAAATTTCACTACAATAATTGGCTCTCACTATAGGACCGCATTCCCTAACAGAATACAAGAGAATCCTAGAACTTATTGCTTACTTTGTAGACTAGTGCCTTATCCATTCTAGTCAAGATGCATTGCGGGAGATGAGTTGCGCTGTTGAAGTGCCCTGTACATCACCCTTGTGATAATTTGTCCACAGAAAATTCTGGAAAAGTTATAGAAAATAGTAGCAAGCTTTCAGCGATTTGCTTTTACAAAAGTAGTTCTCTTTCCACAGCTGCAACATTTGTGTAAAGGACATTCTTGATATCATCATCTCACAGTTTGCACTATTTCACATTTGTCATGCAACTGCCATTAAAAGCATTGTTTCATATGAATCCTTTCCCTCATGTTGCATGTTCTACACCAAAAGAATGGGCTGACCATGGCTGCATTGTATTGAAGTTCTGTAGAATACCATTGCCTTCTTATACCATCAATAGAATTCTTTTTTACCTCTAAATTTAGAGTCATTGACTACAACAATCAATAAAAGACCCAGGTAGTATAGAAATACTTGATTTGAACATTTTTGATTAATTGCTCCGGTGTATAAACAAGGGATTGATGGTCACCACATGCAACAAGGAAAATGTTCCTAGAAACCAGTGTTGCAGGGAGACGCATCTCCCTACCTCTGGGACACATCTCAGGCACTGGGACATGTTCCGAGTACGGGATATGGGTACCCAGAATGCAAAAACCCTAGACACAAAAAAAAATGCAAAAATCTTTATAAAAATAGGGTTTACCATCGCCAAATTCGAAGGTTGAAAGTCGCAACTTGAATTCCAGGGTTTACAGTCGAAGGTCAAGGGCACAGTCAACCGCAAATCTCGTCAAGTTTTTTGGGGTTAAAGTTGCTTAGTGTAAATATTTTATTAAAAACCATTGCTCACAACAATGGCAAGCCATTGCCGTGAACGGTGATGCAGCGGCAATGCAAGGCATTGTCGTTCGCGGAAATGGCTTGCCATTGTCGTGAACTCTTTTTTTTTTCTAAATGTTAAATCTTAAGAGTTTAAAACTTAAACTTTATTTATTTTTAATTTTTCAGGATTTTTAAATGTTTTTAATTTTCAATTTGTAATAGACTAATAGTTTAGTAATTGTTTAATAATGTTGTAAAACATTTAATATTTAAAACATTTAATATTAACTTATTTAATATTCATAATTTTAATAATTTAAATTATTATTTAATGTTTTATTTTTTATTTTTTTGTATTTGTATTTTATGTTTTGTGTTAACATCTATATCATTATAAGTTATTATTCTTTAATTTTAATTTTAATTTTAGTTAGGTAATATATATTTCAGAAATTCATAGTACAACACCTAGGCAACAATATAAATTTCTGTAAATTTTTCATATAATATATATAATATTAAATAATAAATATGTATTGTCATCTTCCCGTACCCCGTCTCCTATTTTTAAAAAAAGGCGTACCAGTAACCATACCCATCCCCTGGGAACTATGCTAGAAACAATAAGAGCAGTGGCAAGAACTACCCTTCCTATCACCTTCTCAAGACTGGAAGTATATGATTAGCTTAAACTCAGATTTTTTAAAAAGGTTTGTTCCAACATTTATACCAATGCTTCCAAGCAAATTGATCACTGCTCCTACAACACATTATCCCATTTCAACATCCAAGTGAACAGGCAGCTCCTATTCAGACACACCACGCAAACTACCCCGTGTTCTTGATTTATCTCCCAAAAGAGCACACACAACTCTATTTATCCCACAGGTAATAGGCTCAGAAAGTGGTGCTGCAGCAGTGACTCTATTTGCCATGCTGTGAATGACTGCAATGAGCCCATCCAATGCCAGAATGTGCATGGCACACAAGAGGCAATTTGCAGGAAACACACTCTTTGACAGAAGGTTCCCAAGATGCTAAAATATTTTACCTTAAGTCATGTCAGAATCCAAATTTGCATACATCTCAAATATGTTACCAAAAACCATGGTTGTCTGCAGAAATCTACCAATGCTTCCATTGCAACTTCTTGTTGGTAAGAGGCACCATACTTGCTTTGTGCAACCCTGGTTATAACACCAGAGATGAATGCTTTGTTCCTAAATTGCTCATACAGCCTAGTGCCAACTCTGTGTCATACTGCATTTCGTTGAATGGAATTGCATCTATTGATTCGTTTGAACTACTACAAGCTGGAGCTTCATTGGTTATGTAGTTCATTACTCTCCATAACATGACCTTGTCTTTCATGGTGTTCTTCTTGATTTTGAGTATCCTCATATATATTATCCTGTTCAAGATTTTCTGAGCCACCAATGCCAGTATTTTTCAAGTTTACAAGCCTCTTCAAGGTCTAGACATCCAGCTCAAGATACTCCATCATCCAATATATTCCTTGGCAGCTTACCCATAGAAGCATTCAATTGAGGATCATTGAACATTCTATTGAGGATCATTGAACATGAGAGCTTCCCACTTAGATTGTCCCATTCTTCTTCTAAGCACGCTCCAAAATTCACAAATTTGTCAAAATAAAGCTCCAAAATATTCATACTCATTCAGACAAGACTCCAACTGTTTATGTAGCCACTTGCCCACGAAACCTGCAGTCATCGAATTCCCTGAGACCACATCAAATAGTTCACGTGCCTTTTGAATGCTTTATCATTTTGCATACACACCAACCAGGGCCATCACAACTACAGCAGCTGGAAGCCAGCTTTGACTGTGCTTTGATGGATGTCTGTCCCCGATTCTAAAGCTCTAATTTTTTGCACAAGCTGGGAAGATGCTAGCAAAGGTTGTGGAGTTTGGCTTGACACCTACAAATTGCATTTGATTATGAGTTTCCATGGCCCCTTCGACAAATCCATTTGGACTGTTTTAAATTCATTTTATTCAGAGCCCTATAGACCTTGTCCGGCTTCTTGTTCTGTTTGGACTACATATTTAAATATGTGCTCATCTTAGTATGCTTGTATTCTTCGGTAATTGACTTTCTGTACATGACACTGTTGATACACATTTATCTGCCTTTGGCTGCAGTTCTAGTGCAATAGCAACACTCTGTCTCTTATCTTCTTTGCCATGAAGCTTGCTGAAATAAGGATCTAAGGAGCCTGATGCATGTATGCTTTGTGCCTCTGTTCAAAGCCAGAGGCCTTCAAGCTAGGGCCATCTATTAAAAATATCGCTTCAGACAGTACCATCGGATGCATCTCATGACAAAGTGAAACCTTTCATAAAGCACTAGAATATAGTGGGCACATACTTCTTATATAAGATGATCTAAACATCTCTACTCTGGAAGTAATCTCCACAACTCCACTCTCTTAATAGTTAGCTCAAATGAAGAAACAATTAAACAGGGCTGCAGTATATGGGTATTCAACCTATTAGAATCCATAGAAAGGTATTGTAAATTGCCAAACCTCCCCGATTCAGCCACAATGCTTCCACTCAGACCATTGGAGAGGAGGTGGAGATGCTCTAACTTGTCCAGATCACCAAATTCTGCAAGTATACTCCCCGTGTTTCATGAACCAGCATGTATTTAAAATATCTTGTTCACAATTTTGCCACAACAGAAAGTTTTTCAGCAAAGAACACAACCAACAAAACCTCTCGTGGGTACAAAAGGCAATTACAGGAAAGGAGCAACTTCACAATGCTGCTGCATGTATTGAAAAACAAACACACAAACACAACACAAAACCGGAAGAAAAAGACAAGCAAAAATTGAAAACAAAAGCAAACTATCTACAAGAAAGAAAGAGAAACAACAAAACTAAACATGGCCACTCACATGCCGGGAAAAATAGGACCCCTTGCAGGACAATTTTTTGTAAGATGAGGACAGCTCTTGCAAAATCATCAGCAACAACCACAACATTGTTTTCATTGTATCCATAGGGAAAACATGAGGCATAGGCAGGAAGATAAATATGGATTCAACTATTTGACCATGGATATCCGGAATGCAAAGATTACTTGCATTCATTAAAGAGCATATCACACAAACATTTTTATCATGAATGCAAGGAGTATGTTTCAAATAGATTTATCGAATGCAAACAATACAAGTCATACCTCCAAAATTCTTGCTTCATCGCTGCGACTATGGCTCTTCTACCATGAATTGTTGCACCAAATCTTCATCCAATGCCTCTGAAAATTGGCTTGGAATCAAAACTTCATGACACTGAAAATTAACAGAAACTTCTTGTTGATTCCTTCTTGGCTCTTCAAAAAACATTATATGCTTGTGCTCAACACCACCACATCTCTGTTTCACCAATGTGAAGCTGCTTGTACTTGTGATTCATCTCATGTTCTTGGAAGGAGGCCGAAAGTGGCTTTCCAATACATTCTTCCATGACTTTTCTTTCTTGGATTGAAATGTCAAGATCCTCTTTGGAGCACCAAAGGAAAGAAGCTGATTTCACTATGGTAGTGTTTACCATGGTGGAACTCAAACTGAAATCTTCATGCCCAACACCAAGAACCTCTTTCTCTTGCATTTGATCCACCTTGGGCAGATTTTGAAAAGAGCCCATTCCTCTTTACTTTGTTTGCATACCTCCACAGAACTCCTTTAAAATGTTATGCTTCCTTGAACTCATCAACAACAAGATTCTCTTTAAAAGCAGGTACAAAAAGGAAATCATTTGCCTTTGTAGCATCACTTGCAAGAATCCTATCAGCTGTTGGTTTGGGTTGCTTCATGATTTTTTTCTTCTTTTATTCTTCTCTTTACCACCAAATCTTTTCAAGGTGGGCATACTCTGGTTTCAGCTGGTACCTCCTCATGCTACCAATGTTTTCAACCTCAAATCGGAGCTTGGGCAATAATATCAAAGCTCAAAATATCAAACTTTAGACTAAATCCAATTGTTATTGGATTTCATTTCAAAGAGTCGCCAATCTTTGTTTGAAAGGAAAAAATTCCCTTCAGTTTTTAGAATTGGATGCACCATTCGATCCCCAGTAGAGTCGCCAAAAACTATTACCAAAAATTTATGTTGTTACTATTTTTCTTTGTTTCATTGGCTTACCCAACCAGCAGCGGCTGATTTTTACAACATTGGATACACCACCATTGGAGAAATGGTTTTCCTCTACGTTTGAGAGGGGCAGCTCCCTCATAAGATATGGTTTTTTCCTCAATTTCTTGAGTACTTTTAACTAGAAAGCATAAAAAGAAACAAAAATGGGTATTGGAGAAAGCTGAAAATGGAAGAAGAATGGAGGACAATAGAGGTGAAGGTGAGAAACCCATGACAAAATAAAAACAATAGACAACCAGAATAACTTGGATTTAGATAAAATGAATGGAAATTCTTCCTCGCAAATGAAAATGAAAATAAGGGCAGCAAATGTAAAGGAAACAAAAGGCTTGCCTGAAAGCACAATCTCCTCAAAAATTGGATTGGGAGCACTTGGTACAAATCTCATCCATGGGTTTTAACATAAATTTTGTAAACACCATAAGTTGCAAACAACCATGAAAAGTACAGAATTTTAATGGCTTTTCTATCTACGAACAACAATACAAATTTCATAAATATAGAGCATTAAAACCCACAAAGCCAAAGAATGATCTCATCCATTTTCTTCTATTCCATTAATCAAATCCGAAAAAGGACATAGAACACAAAGTTGTCGCTAGCCCTTCCCCGAGCACTAAAAGAAAGATGAACCCTTTGATAATCCATAAATTATCTATTATCTACATATTTCTCACCCACAAACGAAGTTGGAAAGTCATCCTTTGCACTAACTCAACCTAGAGCTTCTAACTAGAGTTTGCCCGTATTTGATTTCATTCACTAGGCATTTTACAAAATCAAATGCAATTGTGGGTTTGCATTTAATAAAACTAATGAATTCTAAAAAGAATTAATTTAACCAATGACTTCAAATACCTAGCTTGATTTTGGCACTCAATCAAATAGACATCAAATCCATTTTGATGTTCTTTCAAATAAATGCCAAATCCACTTCATGCTCTTTTTGGACGCTCCAATGCTTGACACTCTTTTATGACTTGAAACAAAAATTAATTAATTCTAAAAGAGTTAATATAATTTAATGCTATTGAGCGATTCATTTTCCAGCTTTGGCCCATGAACGTCATCTTTGAAATTTACTCCATGCAAATTTGTCTATAGCCTTGCCCTGTTCGTTGGGTATTAAAGCCAAATAAAGCATTATAGAATGCAAAACACTAATATCAATGGAAATTAACACAAATTGGATAGTGAAATTTAGATGACAAATGTTTACTATAGCAGTCCCAAAGATAATGGTTATGTTTGAATAAAAACTACAAACTTTAGCTTCTTCTCAATATGTGGTCCCACCCTTTGTTCAGGAATATATGTCATCTTGTGCCCATATCCTTCAAAACCTTAACATTCTTCTATCTCCATGATCTCGACAAAGTTGCACCCTAGTTGAAACACTTAGTGGTCCTCCATTTGTTAGTGGAAGATACCATTAGAGGAGTTTGTTTCATCCTTGGAGCATGAGTGTAACTTTAATAGTCCCTTTTCATTCGATTTCACCGTGCCTTGGTTCATATGTAGAGTGTTCTTACATATCTTTCGTATCAGAATCTAATGAGGTTGATTCCTCATTGATTGTCTAACTCTTTAGATCTATGATGTTATTTATGCCTCTGTTTTCGATTGAGAGGAGGTTCCTTTTCCAATTGTGATCTACCTTAGCTATTATTAAACAGCCTCAACCCGATAATGCATCATAGGCTTTTTTCTTTAAAGAGATAACTATAAAGTTCAGTATGAAAGTTTGGATACCGATAATTACCTTTTGAGCCATCAAAACTCCCAACAACCATATTAAGTTTTGATTAGCTCCTACTTATTGGAAAGTTGGTGGAAAAATGGTGAGCTCTTTAGGACTTTTCCTAGTTTCTTTTGGAAGCACGTTCAGATCAAAACCACCATCAATAATAGTATTATTCACATTCTAGCCTAAAATCTTGATGTGGACAACCATTGGAGGTTGGGCTAAGTTGATGGTTAGAAGCATCGGATCTATTACCTAATCTCCTAACCATGGGGTTCGAAAATGGGCTATCTCCAATTCTCACCATTTGTCTTCTTTGTCAATGTTCTTCCTTCTAACACAAGGTGTATCACCCGCTATATGTTGTGATCATTGTCTTGTACAACCGTGGTTATAAAATTCTAGAGTTCTAGAATGCTCTATAGGAGATCCACTAATTTGATGGGTATAGTGGTTTGCAGAACTTGTCTTGCAATTTCTTTGTCCGACCCAAGGCAACTAATCAGTGTACTAGTATGTTCACCAGAACATCTGTGTTCTTCCATCATTGCTCATTCAACCTCAGGACTTGCCATGCCCAATCCTTCCTTTTCTATACATGGAGCGGGGTTAAAAAAAATCCTAGCCCCTACTGCTTGCCATCACCTCTTCATTTCTTACATCGATCACATTGATGTTTACTTGCTTCAGGTAGTTGGCATCCTTATGATCTTCGGGCCCATAACATCTACATAGGTGTTCGGTGTACTTTTGATTGGTGGCACAATCTTTTGCAAAATGGACCCACTGTTACACTTAACCATCGATCGACATTGCTCATCAAACTAGATGCAACTACCACCCCCTCACATATTGTTCTGGCATCTTGTTTTGTTCCATTGGTTTCTATATCCACCACGGGGTGCACCCAAAGATGCTCCCCCATTGCCTTGGAACTTTGTGGGGGTGATAGGTGGTGTCGACGGTGTTGCTTGGGTAAGGACTTGTGCACCCATGTTTTTTAAATTTTATGTTTATATGATGGCCATTGACTTGAAAGATTTCATAAAATAGTCTTCTGGAACTATTTGTCTTGGTGTGCCCTTTTGTTTTACATTCGGTGCACCAAAAGTCCTTTCCTTAGTATTTTTTTCAGTTCTCTAATCATTCAAAGCATGCCCTTCCAAAGAGCTCGTACAAACCCTAGTTAGTTATCACTAGATTCAAAGTCCTCGTCTTCACTCTGTCTTCTTGTGTGCAGGAATGATTTTTTAATCTCACTTTCGATGTCCATTTCTCAATTACAGGCATCCTCGTATGACAAAGGTGGGAACCAACCCTTCAATAAGCCATCTTTTTTTCATGCCATTGGCTGGTTCTTTCTCAAGCTTCCTGATTAATTCCTTGAGTCTTCTATTGCAAGCACAGACCATCTCGTGCTTCCCTTGATGGGTGATATAAATTTATGCAACAATCTTGTTGTCGTTTCTCAAGTGTTTGAATTATTTTTCAAAAGCTTCCCTGAGAGTTGCCCATGTTGCTTTGATAGTGCTTGGTGCATCTATGTACCAATCGATAGTCATTCCCCAAAGGGTAGCAAGGAAGCATCTTAACCACATCTGATCAACTTTATGTCCATTGGCAGTCCAAATAGTGATGCACGTCTAACAACGTCATACTAGATCTTCAAATCCATCACCAATGAATTTTGGCAATTTTTGTTTTTACGATGATGTGATCGAGTGCCCATTCTCATGGCTATTGAGATCTTCTGAGGTGGCCTTCTGAATACGATCTCTCTCCTTATGGTAATCTCTACCAGACGTTCCTTTGCTCTTTTGAACACATCATTGTACTCGACCCATCCTTCGGCAATCATCTGTATGTTGTCATGTTCACCCTCAGGTTCCTTCTCTGTGCTCTTGCCCCCCCTTGTAGTTCAAGTTTCTAGCTGCCCTAGTGTCTTTGGTACTAGATCTCCAATCAATAATCCTTCAATCCCTCAAATATTAGTTTCATACATTGGGTCCATAAGGAAGATGCAATGGTAGTTGGAAGCGGTTTGATTATGATTGGTGTTTCTCTTGGATGAGTAAAAAATATATATTATTGGATCGTATGAAGAGGATAAGACCACTTACACAAGGGAATAATTAATTTTTGCTTGGAGAGTAAGAAATTTCTTTTGCCATAATTTGATGCTTGCATTAATTTTTTCAGTAAGCCATATTTAATATTTACCTTGTATATATTTTATACACATGTAATTTCATTTTTTTTAATGGAATATTTGAGAAATAATGGAATTTAAAGTGCATATGCTGAAAGAACGATGTGAGTGATTTGTTGGAAAAATGATGTTTGGAATTTGAAGATTTGAAGTGCATAAAGGCATTTGGTAATATTTATATGTCACAAGTGTTGCTACAGAGTGTGTGTCCTTGATTTTATTTGGTGTGAATGTAATGATGTATGATCATGAAACAAGTAAATGGAGGCATAAAATGATGTTTGCAATTTGAAGATTTAAAGTGCATAAAGGCATTTGGTAATATTTATATGTCACAAGTGTTGCTACAGAGTGTGTCCTCGATTTTATTTGGTGTTAATGTTAATGTTGTATGATCATGAAACAAATAAATGGAGGTAAATGGAGGCATAAGTAAAACAAGTGAATGGAGCCATGATTATTCTTTTGCTACATAGGCGTGATATTTTTAGAAGTGCAAATAGTATGAATTTGGTACTATTTTCCTGTTGAATATTGTTGTGTGCCACTTTTTATTATTGTTGGGTATGCATATTTCTCTTAATTTAACAACTAAGAGAATTTAAGATTTAGTTATGTAAAAGTTGTGCATTTTACATCTCAATAGGATGCACAAGTCGGTCATTATATAAAACCAAAGAATTGATAGGTTAGCGATCACAAGTTCAAACCTCACCTTTTCTTGCTTTAATCAAAGTTCAATTTTAAAATGAAGAATGCCAGTTTTTTTAGGATATGTACATGATTTGTAAAACATGTTGTCATGTAGGCATAAAAAAGTGGTAGTAGTAAAATGATAAGCCAATGCTCACCTAGAGGTCAAGATATCCGTTCTTACCAAGAGCAAAGTCAAAAAATTTAAATCCTGTCATTTTCAATGTATATAGCCTATGAGAATGTCATTTTCATCATTTTCGTTTTTTTACATGAAGATATGCACATGACCACTTGTTTCGAAATGTTTGCAACATTCTAAGTCCATTGGAAGGGTTAGTTTTTTATTTGGAGTGTCTTTTCTAAAGTTTTTTCAAAAAAACTATTGAAAAAACAAAGAAATAAGACATTTTTAATGTACAAAGGATGCAATTTCAATAGTACTTGACACCCTAATCTTTTATTGAAATTGAAAATGGGAAGTTTCTATGTGAATACCATGAATGTAACACTATATGTTGCTATTGATGGTACCATATAAGACAAACATATTGCATATTGTGGTCTACAAGTATCTCGGGATCGCCCTAGCTAACAGAGCTCGAAGGCCCGCCCATCTTGACATTGCTACTAGTTCTGAGATTGAGTTTTGTTGTGGCGTTTTTGGATAGATGATATGAGTTTGATGTTTTTTTAAACAACCTTTTATTAGATATAAAACAAATTTACAAATTCTACTATGCCAGGGTTGAAAACTATTTGACCAAGCCTGAGTAGTATACGAAGTACCAATAGAAGAACTCATTTAACAAAGTCTAAATTTAGAATATTCCTTATGTCTTCCTGAATCTTGTTAGACCACCATATGGGTGGCAGACCATAGCATAGAAGATTATGGTTGTCAAGGGCCCAATTTGCCAGCACATTAGCTACTTTATTTCATTCCCGAGGAATATGGCTAAAATGCACCTCTTGAAACTGTTCTTGCAATCTTCTAATTTTCCAAACCTCTTTCACCAACCTCCAATTTGGACTTTGACCTTCTTCCTGATTAGATAATATTCTAACAATCACTTGAGTGTCTAATTCAATTTGAATAGTTTGCCACCCAATTTTCAAAGCCTCTTGCATGCCTTTATACACACCCTTAATCTCCGCTAGGTTATTAGTTGTGGTTCCCAAATTTTTGCGAAGAACACCATGGATCCATCAAAAGTTCTACCAATTCCTCCCATAGCTGCAAGACCCGGACTAACCCTGGAAGCACCATTAGTATTCAATTTCCCATACCCCATAGAAGGGGCAATCCATTGAGCATCCCTCTTCAATAACTTTTTTTCTCCCGAAAGTTGGCAAAGTAGACTATGTGGGTTGCACAGATCACTGTTTACAAATATGCTCCTATTTCGAGGTAAGAACAGGGGGCATAGAAATCTTATGTTTAATGCTTTCAGCAACATTAATTTTCGTTTTCTCCCAGACATAAGAAGTATCTCTCTTAACCTGCTGAAAAATTCTACTATTTCTTTCTTTCCAAATATTCCACAGAAGAAGCAAAATGTTGGACCAGAGAACTGGAAGTAAATTTTGGCCTGTGGATTCTACTTTCAGCAACTGTCTACATTGTTTAACATGCATCGGAATAATAGTGGATCTCTTGAACAATGGAAGAACAAATGAGATATAGTTTCTCAAGAAGGAAGTTCAGGCAACTTAGGGAACGTTTTGTGGCTGAGGTCCCATTTTGAAGAGGATGTGCACAACTGATGGGTCCCATAGGTTGTTGCGGTCTCGTGGACGTTATTAAAATCCTTCATTCATTCATTCATTTTCCAAACACGAGGCACATCTAAAGGGTCCATGAAAACCATGCTTCATAAGACGATCCCACGTTAAAACTCTTTTTTTGAAAAAGTGGCCAAACAAAAAAACTAACCTTTGGCCATATGGCAGGGTGCCAGATATGGCCAAAAATATCCTTAAGAGGATGGGGTGTGCCCCTAATCAAAGAGGCATATCCTAAATAAACCGTATACGTCCCAATAGTTGACTTCCCCCATCCTAACACGTCAGGCTTATTAGAATTGGACATAGGACATACCTTCAGGATGGTATTTATCATAATTTGATCCTCCTTCCTAATATGAATAGGCCATTCTGCCACTGGAATCTAACACCTACCACCTTCCCAAGGATAAGTGGCAATTCTACCTATAATGTGCAACCTTTATCCATCCAAGAGTATGTATTTCCTCCATGATATGCTCGAATTGAGGGTATTGAATAATAAGTGGGGGCTGTCCCTCCCAAGAATCAGTCCAAAAAAATTGCAGTTTGCCCATTATTCACAATCCAAAATAACTGTTTTTTGATAATTTATTCACCCACTTAGAGGATTGCCAGACTAGGCGAACCTTAAGCAGGAAGAGATAACCGAATTATTCTATCATAAGTTTTCTTCTCCGCATATTTAGCTCAAATATTGGCCGCCCATAATTCATCTGAACCTACAATCAGCCTCCAATAGAGTTTAGCAGCAAGTGCCTTGGTCTGCTTTGACAAAGAACGGAAGCCTAAACCACCTTCCTGCTTCAACCGATATAAAATTTCCCACTTGACTAAGGACCATTTTTTTTTACCTTGCATACCGCTTCCATAAGAATTTTTGGCATATAGAATCCAACTGCTTAAATATAGTCCCTGGAATATTCAGAATAGATGCTACATAAATTGGCATTACCTAAAGGACTGCCTTGACCAACATCATTCTTCCTCCAGTTGATAGCCATTTATTTGTCCATTTCTTCATTTTGGATTCAACTTTATTAATGAACCAATGCCACTCTCATATTTGCTTAGATGCCATAGGGACCCCCAGATATTGAATTGGGAGAGAAGCCTTTTGAAAATGAAATATATTAAGAATTTATTCTTTTTGTCTAGTAGAACAATGAAAAAAGATAATATGAGATTTGGCATGATTAATCAACTGACCAGTGGTTGATGTCAAAACCTGCAGTAATTTTCAAATTGTTGAGCTTCCAAAGAGGTAGCTCGATCCACCATTGTTAAGTCATCCACAAACTGAAGATGTGTTATTGGCCGAACATTGCTAGCTAGCTATATACCATGTATTTTCTTTTCCTAAAATGGTAGCTAATCTGCCCATACACTCAGCGAAAATGATGAACAAAAAGGGAGATAGAGGATCTCCTTGTTTTATCCCTCTAGAAGCCCCAAAAATCTGAGATGGAGTACCATTCAGTAAGACTGAAAAGGAAAATGAATTCAAGCAGGGTTTGATCCAGTCTATCCATTCTGCCAAGAAGCCAAATTGGGTTAAAACTCGACACAAAAAGGCCGAATCCACTCTATCATAAGCCTTAGAGAGATCCAATCTAACAAACATAGCTGGAGATTTCTAGATGTCCATAGAATGAAGAATTTCTTGTGCTAACACAATCTCATCATGTATTTGACGTCCAGGAACAAAACCTCCTTGTTCTGGAGCTATAATGTTATTTAGGAGAGGTTTCAACCTTTCTACCATGACTTTCGTAATGATTTTATATAGAACATTACACAAGGCTATAGGTCGAAAACCTGAAATATCCTCCACCTTGTTAACCTTGGGAATAAGAGATATGAAAGTTTTGTTAATTTCCTTTAGCATTGTTTTCGCAGTTAAACTTCTTCTATCACCTCAAGGTCTATTTTAATTATATCCCAAAAAGTTTGGTAGAACTCAATAGGAAAACCCTCTGAGCCTTGAGTTTTACCTTTTTTCATACTAAACACTATCCCTTGTTGCTCTTTTTCCGTGACTGGCTATGTGAATTTCTCATTATCCTGCTGAGAAATAAGACAAGGTAAAGTATCCAAAACTTTTTGTTGGGAAGATAAATGAAGATGCTGAGCTGTAAATAACTGCTTAAAATAATTTTGAGACAAATTCTTCATTCCATCTAGAGAGTATTCCTTGTTCCCATCTTCTTTCTTAAGTGAGTTGATATGATTATGGACTCTTCTAGATAATAATGATTTATGGAAGAAGGCATAATTTTTATCCCCCTCTTTCAGCCACTATATCCTGGACTTTTGCTTCCACATGATTTCCTCCCTGATTTCCCATTCTTGTAATTTTGCTTTCAAAAGACATTCTTTATGGAGAAGATTGGTGTTACTTCCATAATTCCGGAAATGACAATTTAACTCTTCCAGTTGTTCCGATATTTTGTTTTTCTTATCCTTTATATTCCCAAACTCATTCCAATTCCATTCTTTGAGCTTAAACTTTATATAAGCCAAGCGTTGAACAAAAATAAACATTTGAGTTCCATACCTTGGCTTCCATTCCTGCCTCATATGCTGTATATACTTACCAATCTCTGCATGTCTAAGCCACATCAACTGGAACCGGAATGGAGACCGATACGGTGCTGATTTCCCCATCTCCAAAAACACTGGCCAATTATCTGATCCAATATTATTTAGAATATGGGTCTTAGGAACAAATTCCTATACCCAAAGTTCTTCAAACACTAAAAACTGATCCAATCTTTCAAGGATACAATCTTGTCCCTATCTCCTATTAGACCATGTCATAACTCCATTCCCTGTAGGAATATCAACCAAATGATGAGACTCAATGAAGGATGACATGATAGAAGAGCTAACATCCCACTGATTATTCCCCCCTTGTTTCTCCTGAAGGTTAAGGATAGTATTAAAATCTCCAGCAATTAGAAGCGGCACTTCGGGAAAAGATCTAACCAGTGAGGAGAGTTTCTACCATTGATGCCTTTTGTCCTCAAGATCAGTTGGAGCATAAACATTAATTAGTAAAAATTGTTGATCATCCACCTTAGATTAAGCATGTACAATCAAGGCCCCCTTAATTGCACAAGAATTCAAGATTGTGATAATCTTTGGATCCCATAACGAATTTATGCCTCCTGAAGCTCCTTGTGAGCTAATAGAAAGGTGATGGGCCTTGGGCCATATTGATTCTGCTAACACAGACATAAATTCTATAGAAACTTTGGTATCTTGAATAAACACTAACATAGGATGGTTCTTTTGAATCATTCTTTTGATTTCTTGTATCTTTGAAGGGCTCCCTTTCATTTCCCTTATATTCCAAGTTACTACTTTCATTGAGGAGGTTGTTAGAAAATTTGGGACGAATCCCGAACTTTTCCTGCGTTACTCAACTTCAGACCTTCATTTAGGAAGTATGTTATGATTCGATTTGTGGCCCACTTTTATGTTAGTATACAACTTTATTTTTTTACTCTTTTCCTGAGCCACACTGGAAGGAGCACTTCTTTGTTCTTGCATGGTTGTGTTATCCCTTAGAACCAAAGCTTTTTCCATGCCTTCTAGTTCTGATTTACAAATTGATCTTGGTACTTGGTTTTGCACTGATAGCTTTTAATAACAACCCCTTCAGCTTCCTATATGTGTGATTCTTGTACAACTGGCTGGTTTTGATTCTCCACCATCAGCTGATCTAGGACTCCCTTCTGTTTATCCATTTGTGTCTCTGAAACTTGTGTCTCCATCAAATCATTCAATTATGTATCTCCCTGATCTGGTTGTAAGCTTGCAAATCTATTATTGTTACTTCCTTCTATGTGCTCTTGCCCATTTTTCCTTGCAACTTTTCTTTTTCTTGGGTATGATAAGTCATCCTGGGATTTATCCTCCACATGCTATGCTGGAAATTTCTGTGGACAATCCTAAGCAAATGTCCATGTTCATGATAAATTCGACAATGAAAAGGAATATTCTCATAGTCCAAAACTTGATCCCATTTCTCCTCCTCCACCTCCAAAGAAATCTTTGTTGGTAAGGATTTGCTAAGTTCCATTAATACACATATCCGTGCATAGATCATTTGTTCCATATGTAAAGATGCATCCGTTGTCATCATAAATGTCCCCAGGGTATTGCCAATCGCCATAAACACCGTCTAATTCCAGTATTCCACCAAAAGTCCAAACAATCGCACCCAAACAGGAGCAATAGAGGGTAATTCTCCGTCTGCTTTAAACATAGGATGCCAAGGATTCATGAACAAACTTGCCCATCCAAAAAACCAAGGCTCGCCTTAGAAAATAAATTCTCGATCCATGTCAGAGGCAAAGACAATTAAAAAAAATCCATTCGGATAAATAGAAACCATATACTCTCCTCTCGTTTTCCAGACTTTTTTTGCCCGTTCCTTGAAAGTCGCCTGCGAAGGGCGAAATCCCAAAAATTGAACAATCAACCCACAGTTTTCCAATTCATTAATACTAGTTTGCACATCCAATTTTTGAAGTTTTAGCATCGGTGTTCCATCAATTGCTTTCATACATCCATTTTCATTCTGTTTGGGATCTTGTTTGGGCATCCACAAAGGCTGCTATTGTTGATTCCTTCCAGGTATATAAAGTTTCGAACAAACTTGGTTTAGCAGAATCAAATTTACCCATTGGTTCTTTTCCCAGCGCCTTTCCCTATCCCACGTTGGCCATGAATACAAAAGAACTAACTATCCATGTGTTTGCCCAAAGGACAAACGTGGATGTTTGTCAGTATCGATTCACGTCAGATCAACCCTTCAAAATAGACAAAATAGGGTAAACGACAAAGAAAAAACACCTTTATCCCACTCGATACAGCCAAAAACCTATCACAATATGATGGCACTGCCAAAACTCATGACCGTAGGTAGCACAAAGGAACAAAAAACTGACCGAAAGCCAAGAGAAAACGAGAACATAAGACATGATACTCAGATTCGCAACTTACAGATCGCGAGTTTTAAAATCAAATATTCATATGAGTTTGATGTTATTTCTATCCAGATTTTGGTTTTATTTATTGGTGTAATTGATGAGGAGCAACCTAGTTCTTTGCTCATAGTTATGTTGCATAGACTTCTTGCCATAGGGGGGAAGATATTGTTTTGCTTTTGATCAAATTCAAGTGATTATACATGTTGATAGGGGTTGTAAGCACAAAAGTGTTTGCAAAGTGGTCAGAGTTGTTGGGCATGAGGTAAGATGTGCAATACATCAAAAACTGAATTATCATCAAGACAAAGATCAATGTGGTTCGGCATTCCAATGACAATTCTCATATCGTAGTACAATTACAAATTTTTGGAGGGACGGTGAATGAGGCACATTCTTCATCTTCATGTCAGGTCAGAGGTTGCAGGGTTTGTAATAGGCATAGGGGACAAAATGTCAAGTTGAAGTCGCAGTAGACATGTCAACACAAGTTACTCAGTGCTAGAGGTACAGGTGGTCAATTGGCAAGTTGTGACGTGTGTTGTTGGATAGCTTCAAAGTCTTAGTGCTCCAGATCATCTTCATAACCCCTTTTAAATCATAGGGGGTCTGTTGGGTCTAGTGATCCAAATGATTAGTTCGTTATAATGTTTATTTCTATAGTTATATTGTTTGAAATAAATATAATGTGATTAGAATGTTTGGGGCATGCATCTCTGTGTGAGACACCCCCTTAGATGGTTAAGGTATATATTTAACGTGTTAGAAATTTAGTAAAAGTACGTAAGATGGTTAACAGGTAGTTGGGCCCATAGGGACAGGTAGTTGGGCCCATAGGGTGGTTGAGTTCAGTAGGTAGCAAAGCTTATTTAAGCTTGTGAGTAAAAGAAGGAAAAAGCTCAAGTATTTACAATCGTTTAATCTTCTTTTAATTAATAAAGTAATGTAGTTTTTCTACCTATAAATGTTCTATCGTTCTATGCTTATACACTGCTCACATGCTGCCCCACTTTCGGCATATTACTTTGGTACTTTAATGATTACATATTGCCCATGAGGAGCATATTACTATTGTGCCTATATTGCTTATACTTTGCCTACTTAAGGCCCTTACCGAGAAGCTACTTATATTATATTATTCTCACATGGAAATTGGCCCATTTCTCCAACTATATCTACTATGGCCCATGTTGTTTCCCCTCCATCCCATCATCCTCATTTGAGGATGCGTCACATATATTGATTCACATGACGACACCTTTTATACGACATTCATACTCACTAGAGTAATTTATGGTGCATTGAGCCTTGATGTTATCATTCTTGTGTAATACGAACTAGAGTGGCATATTGAGCTATACATGATTTTGTCTACTCTATGTGACATGACATTTAGGGCATACTAGTTGCCTACATCTAACCTACTATGGGGCTTTGCATGTAATATTTTACAATAGTTAAACGTATTTTATGCAAAATTCAAAGTGGTATTAGCTATATATAATCTTATTACACATGGTGCTTGCAACTCTTTTTCTTTTGAGATGAGTAATTGTAGGCACAAGATATTCAATCCCTTAGCTCAAAAGGGGGGCATATATCAAAGTATTTTTAGAGTACTTTCATAGTGAAAGGCATGAGCAGTTTTTTAGAATATTTCATAGTGAAAGTCAAGCATAAGTGTTTTTTAGAGTACTTAAATAGCGATAGTCAGGTAGCTCTCCATGGAGCAAAAACATTATCTACTTCTTTGATCAAGAAGTAGGAAGGTTCACAAATTCCTGGAGAAGTGGTGGCTATGTCTAGCATTTGTCATAAAAGTTTGTAATCGGAATAGGAGCATTGTTTTTCACATTACAACATTTAATTCGATACAAAGCAGGTGTATTCGATCCTATACTCTTTTAATTTTCAAATTTTCAATTTCATTTCAAGTTCAATTTCAAATTTTCAATTTAGCGCAAGCAGCATATATGGGACTGATTACTTGCTAGCAGTTGGCCATTGTTAACAAGTATCATAAATTTTGCAAAGTGGCAAAAGGTGTGGATGGACGCATGACATAAAAGCTTGTTCCTACTCTCCCTATGGTAAGTCAAGGTACACACTTCAATTATGTATTGTTTTACTTTGACACGCATGCATCACTCACATGCACACATCAAAGTAGGGGCATTATGTAGACACCTAATTTGGGCATTATTATTGTAATGTTTTTAGTGTTAATTTGTGCATATGGATCACTAGTGAGAATTGGCTTCTTATTGAAGTTGTTTGATGTTATTCTTCTTCTATGTTTGGTATCATGTCTTTATTCTTTTATTTTTGCTTTGCAAAAGCATAAAAGATTTTATAATGTAAAAATATGCATTGGATGGCAACGGCGTTGTAGGACACAAGTGACCGACAATCCCACCCGGGGCACGAATGATGCAAGTGTTGATCCCATCCCTACACAATCCATATCCGCATTCATAATTCTAGAAAAACATCGTGTGATCATTCCATCATCTTTTCCCTCTTTTCATGTTCAATGTCAATTCAGCATTTTACTTTTGCATGATTACCATTTTTAGCCATTAGGGCAGCTCTAAATGTACTATTTTACATTGTTAAATGGTAGATTTTCCTAGTGCATTAATTTTGTCTTATTTCATTGATAAACACTCAAAAGATAAAACACATGGCAAAAATGAAACCCTGTTCAATATTCATAAGCTTTTTCAAAATCAAGTATAAATAATAAACACCGGTGCCGAAAGGCATGGGTCCATTCCATCTCTTGTCACAATAGACACCTAAATTTTAAATTAGACACTTTGGCAACATCAACTTTGGCACACTTTGACATTCTTCGGCGTTGTGCACACATTTAGCTCACTCACTTGTTGTCTTCACCAACCCTATTTGCCAAATACACCTATTTAAGATCAGCCTAGTCTGTACATGAACCTTCTAGAGTCCAAAACAAACTGTCTCCACATCTCATATCACTAATTTTCACTCTAAGAACACTACCAGCAATAGCTGGACAGGTGTGGGCTACATCAAGTGTTTGTCTCTGCCGACGGTATCCATAGATACTCAATGGTTATTTTTCAAATTGGAAAGTCTCCATTAGGGCGGCCTAGACACGTTTCATGGGTTGGTCATAACAGGAATATCAAAGAGTCAACTATAAATACAAATCAATCCTACGGTTATATGGACATGGCGATCACATTGAGAAATCAATTGGCACTCTCCTGAGACATTATCACAAAAGCATACAAATCTGAAAACCCCTCAAAGAAGCAACCCCAGAGCCAAGTCTGAATAAACACGCAAGTCAAAGTTGCATGATGCAAAGTGTCGAAAGCCAAACATTGCATTGCACTCTAAATTGATCACAGTGTTCCACATACACCATAGTTACCAGGTTCAGAAATCCGGATGCGTTCGGGAGGCCAAAAAAATGCGGAAATGCGGAATTCTTGAAAAGGTTCGGAAAAATCCGGAAAAATCCGGTTTGGAATATATATATATATATATATA
This sequence comes from Torreya grandis, assembly GCA_037957365.1. Classification (NCBI taxonomy): domain Eukaryota; kingdom Viridiplantae; phylum Streptophyta; class Pinopsida; order Cupressales; family Taxaceae; genus Torreya; species Torreya grandis. The sequence goes on from JARHVA010002685.1 coordinate 170,381, forward strand.
TATATATATATATATATATATATATATATATGTATGTAAAATATTTTAATCTAGTAAGGAATGAAACATTGAAAATTAATTTAACAGTTGCAAAATTGAGAAATGCATAAGTTTCAAACTTGAATTACATTAAAAGATAGTAAAATGTCCATAGTTCAAACTTGAATCTCACAGAGTGCATGCCTTAAGGGGTGCACTGGGAATGGGGTGGGATCGGCTTGTGGCACTTTGCAAGAGATATTCTCATATTATTCTATCACGCATACATCCCTTCATGCAGCCTTCATACCTCCTATGATGTCTCCTTGAAATCTTGAAACCCTGAAATATGGCTAAGTTTGAAACCCTGAAACCCTGGAATCTGACTAACTCTGAAATATGATAGGATCCTCCAAAACCTAGAATTTGCATTATAGCTCCTAGCGGTCCGAAACCCCTCTCAAACACCCTGAAAGTATATAAATAAAATATAACTTAAACTATAAGAAACATTTAAGTATAAGTTTACATTTTCTAAATTTTTTTGTTGACTTCCATTGTTTCTCCCTGGCGAACCGAATTTATTAATCCGGAAGCCCGCAAAAAATGCGGAACGTTCCGGATTTCGCCCAGATGCGGCCGAATCTGGTAACTATGACATACACACAGATGGGAAAACACAATGCAGTTTGAACCCTTTTCGGACTATTGGAACGTACGCAACGATCAATCAATTAGCGAGGAGTGGTTGGCACTGTCCAACACAACATACTAATCCCTTTTTAAAGGATCATCTTGTGGTCAAAAGTGCGATTAGGGTTTAAAAGGAAGAATGAAAATAGAGATTACTGCATAGGACCAAAAGTGAGTGCATGCACAAGCAACATCTACAGGGACAAGCGCAACAATTTGAGGTTCACAGACTTACACAGTCTACAAGGACACTGCCAGCAAAGACAGGGCAATAGCGATCACTGCAAGGTCTCACTATTACTAGCAACATCCATGAAGTGTTTTAGCTACATTTTTTTAATCTATTAGTGACAGAGCATATACAAAATATTTTCATAATTTAGGAAGATTGTTATGAGCAACATAATATAGAAATAAGCTAAGTACATCTCTAAGTGCAATATCAATCTTTCCCTTTCTCAATCAAAATAACATATTATTGCTATATTTTATACCAATTTGAATTAGCCTTAGTTTTACATTATTTAAATCGCATTAATCCAGAATAAGTAAAACATTGTAGTGAGCCCAACATAGAATACATCCTGATGAGCTTAAAGGTGTAGACCTCAAACAAGTATTTGCACATTCAAATATTTGGCACATAATTAGTTAGCAAGGCATAGATACTATCTTGAACCTTATCCTAGAGGTTCAGAATGCAATGATTGCTAAGGATCCCGCATTTGAGGAACGACATGTTGAACTTTTGAATGAAACTAATCCACCTTTTAGAGGCACAAATCCTACAATAGGTGTTCAGACAATTATCCTGATTGCTACTATTCATATGTCTACAACTATGGCTACACAAGTGATACCTACACCTAGTGTGGGGATAACACAAGTTACTCCTCAAATTCCTATGGTTATCCCTACGCAACATATTTTTGTACCTCCTAGGCTTACAACTAATGTGACACCACCTATTGCTAGTTAATCTAATATGTCTACCAACCAAATGCTTGTACAAAAAATGTTAAATCTTCAAGCCAAAGTTTCTCAATTGGAACAAAGTTCTCGTAGAGCAAGTCATTTGAAACACTCGTGCATTATTACATAGACCTTTGGCCCCAGATATTTCAAGCTATCCCTTGTCTATGGGATTCGTTGCACCTAATCTTACACCATTCGATGGGAAAGGTGACCCAGAACAACATCTTAGAGCCTTCCATGCAACATGTTTAGATTATGCGTCTAACTATAAGTTATTGACAAAGCTTTCTCCTCGGATCCCTAACGACTATGCCTTGTGATGGTTTTATGACCTTCCTCTCCAATCGATGCATGCTTTCAATCCTTTAGCCGACCAATTCCTAGCTCACTTCTTTATCGACATTTGTGAGAAAATCTCCTATACTCAAATTGCAAAACTCAAACAAGGATCTAATAACCCATTAGTGGCTATGTGCTTTGCTATAAGACTATACTTTCAAAAATGACATATCATATGGCTAATAATGAATTACAATGCATATTCAAACAAAACCTACTTGTGTCTATACATGAGTCTATTATTGTCAAATGCTTCCAATCTTTCGACGATGTGTGCCACACAGTTAAAGACCATGAAGTTAAGCAAATTTCCATGAACAAACTAAAGTATGGGACCAACCCTCCACATCTTCTAATGGCAAGTTTCAAAGCAAACCACCTTTCATATCCAAGGCTAACGATACTAAGAATGAAGCTAATACAACTGTCAATGCAGTTTCACAACCTACTAATAGGCTTTTCCTTTCAGTTCCTCAAAGGAGGAAATTTACATGATTATCTGAACCTCCTTATAAAGTGTTACAAAAGTTACTCGAGTGCAACCTCATATTTCTCCCTCCACCAATGGAGGTTGATAAGACAAAGGCACAACCTAGGGGGTTCGATATCAATGCATATTGCGATTGGCATTGATGCAGGGTACATTCAACTAACAAATACATTGGCTTAAGACATAAGATACAAAACTTAATCAACAACACTCTTGAGATCAAGTACACCTACGAATGATTCGATCGCACAACCTAATGCAAAGTTCAAAATATTTTTGGATTCATTCCCGAAACATGTGGCACAAGAAACCAAGACTAATCTTGAGTTACATATGACCTACAATGCACATCCTCCTCCGACTTTTTAGGCTTCTAAAACTGAGGAGGCTCATCCTATAGACGGTCTTATTGGTACACTTGCAATCACACCTGTACGAAAACCTACAATCACTTTCGCTGAGCATAAGATTGTTGACAATGATTCTACCAATGCGCCTTTGTTCATACGTGTTTTCATTGACTCACATCCTATACACAATGTTATGGTGAAAGACAGGTCAAGTGAGAACATATGCACTATGACATTGCTTACTAGTCTTAGGTACACACAGATTTGATTAGTACCACAAATACTGTAAAAGATTTCAATGGAAAATGGCAAAACCCTCTTGGGGGCATTATGTTACCACTAATAGTAGGGCCTACAGCTATAGCTATTTTGTTCTTAGTTTTTCCCAACACTAGTGTATTTGACATGCTATTAGGTCATCCATGGATACATAAGATACATGCAATCCCATCTTAGGTACATCAATGCTTCAAGTATATCTATAGAAACCAAGTGGTTATGGTTTCAAGTATTCTATAAAAATACCATATTCACCCTGAGACATTCTCTCAGCCGCCACCACAACAGCCTATTATACAACCTGTACAGGTTCATCCTATGAAGGCAAATCAGAGGCAAGTGATTGACTTTCCTCAATGATTGATTCTTCAGATTCCATTACATCAAAGATCTATGTAGGTCCATCAGATGTTACCTAGTATATCACATCCTATGATAGTTTTACAAAGACCTTGTGAGTGTGTTCCATAATGAACACCAATGCATTCTCCTGACATACAACAGAGTCCACATATTACTATGGCTACAAAGCTACACAGTGCATACATGATCCTATTGTCTATGAAGATGATGCTGGATATTTTACAATGCATGATCACTTCTCCAATTCGGACAATGATATACATGTTACTCTGCTCCCACTACATGTGACATTTGCATCAATCCATCCAAGACCTTCATGTGAGAATCTCATTGATGGGATCATATGTTAGACGAAACAAAATAAAAAAGTTCAAAAATTCAAAAAAAATTAAAATATTCAAAGATACAAAAAAAATCAAATATTCAAAAAATACAAAACCAGGACCTATGCATGACATGTTTTGTTGGTACACAGTCGATTAATGTTATTTGTCATATACATGGTGAATTACATATATTTTTTCTACAGACATGTTTTTCACAATATACATGAGTGGAAAGCAAGACACACAGGTTATATATGATACAAGGGCATACAATTACATGACATTATTTACATCCAAGGCAACCTTTCTTTATCAAGGGCATGCCTACACTGGGGGCATCTTCAGACACTTATCAAGCTATATCTTTCTATATCGGTCCATTGATCATAGTGGATTATTATACACGACTTGCTCTTGCTCACACATTCTAGAGTGCTATTTCCAATCGATATTGTGCTTCGCTATATTGGATAATGACACTGATTGATTATGCGAACTAACATTACTTGCTCTATGCGTGCTAGAGATTGATGATTGTGACATTGAGTAATCATTAGTAAGTGCTATATTGCATGTTCTATCAGTGCATTGGCTATGTCTTGCCACGTCATTGTCAGTTGTGTTAGAGGATCCTCTAGTTCGAGTCATAACCATGTTGTGTCTGTGTTAGGTCAGAGTCATGCCCTATCTTGAATGCTTGTGTGCTTCATGATCACGATATTATGTGCATGTGGGGATACATATATGGTTGTTAATATGAGCTTGGTGTCGTGAATTATATCATGCATACTTTCTATTGTATGCGATGCCATGATTGCTATCATGCATCTATTGTGATTCTTATCATTGCTTGTTTGATTGATATATCTCTACTAGACATTGACACTTGTATGCCCATTGACTTGGATTACATGTTACATACATGCTTGAATAATCAAATCTTTCCATAATGACATATCTTATCGTGTTTGTATACATATTTTCATGATTATATTTTTCTATATACCACATGGTGTGTATAACTCTTTCTTTTGAGATGGGTCATTTGCAAGCTTCATCCCTCATATCAAAAGGGGGGCATCCAATGGGCTTGCTTTAGAGATTCAGGGCATGATAGACAAATAATTTACAGTGTGTGGCAGATTATGTGATTCAGATGGGACAAATTGAATAGATTGGGTCAGATTATGTGATTCAGATGGACAAATTGAGCAAATTAAAGCAGATTGAGGCATATCTGAGGCAATCTGTAGGATTTTGAGTAATTGTGGCATTCTATGACATTATGACAGACAAATGTTGGCATTCTATATCGTTCTGAGGTACAGGTGGATCATATGGGGGAATGAATGTGGTTCATGCAAACACTTTTCTATTTCTGTATTGAGTATTGATGGTACTACATAAGCACTTTGGATCGATAATTTGTCTATAGCGGTTGATCCTTTACATATAAACCTACTTTCGGGGTTCTGCTTTTACATACAAGCATGTTTCGAGGTTTCACCTTTACATACGAACCTAGTTTTAGGGTTCTACAAAAGAATTATGATAATATTCAAAGTAGTGTGGTTGAGGTTTCTACGGTGCTTAGCTTCTAGCACTCCTCCAATGGTGGTTGAGAAATTAACACTCCTCACCTCACGGTTTCAGCGGTTGCATATGCTTGGAGCATAATCACCCCATGGCATTCTCCAAACAAGTTCAACAAATGAAAGCATGGTTTGTGTACCCTCAAGTGTATTCTTTCTTTGGCTTTTCAAATTCAAAAAGTTGAATGATTAAGATTATTTTGGATTGCTTATCTTGAGAAGACATTGAACTATACATGTTTTCTTGTAGGCTTCACATGGAGCAAATGGAACATTTAGAGCATACCTGTCAACACCAAATGTGGTTATTAGAGGTACAAAAATTCTTCTTTTATCCTTTTAATTTAGCATTTTCAATACTAGATTAGAAGGAAGGCATTTGTAGACATCTAAATTTGATATTAGTACTTTGGCTACATCAACTTTGGCACACTCTAACATAGACACTTTGACAACATCAACTTTGGCACACTTTGACATACTTGGACATTGCATGCATATTTGACTCTTGTGATCACTTTCTGTCTACCCACTTCGTCTTGACCAACCTATTCACCAAATACGCATATTCAAGATCAGCTTAGTCTGTACAGAAACCTTCCAGAATTCAAAACAAATTGTCTCCATATCTCAAATCACTGATTTTCACTTTGAGGACACTTCCGACAACAACTGGACAATTGTGGGTTACTACAGGTGTCTACCTCTATTGGCAATGTCCAGGAAAACTCAACGACTATTTTTCAAATTGAAAACTCTCCATTAGGTCAACCTAAACATGTTTTGTGGATCTGTCATAGCAGAAAAAATCAAAGAGTAGGCTATTAATACAAATCAATCCTAAGATTATATGGACTTTGCCATTACATTGACAATCACTTTAACACAATGAGAAACCAATTAGCACTCTCTTGAGACATTATCACAAAAAACATGAAAATATTAAAACCCCTCAAATGATCAGCCTTAGAGCCAATTCTAAATACACATGCAGGCCAAAGTTGCATGGTGCCAAATATCAAAAGCCAAACATTGCATTGCATTCTAGATTGATCACGATGTTCCACACACACACATAGATGGGAGAACAAAATGCATTCCCTTGAACAAAATGTGGTTCCCTTTTTGCAATATTAGATCATAGGCCATGCTCAATCACTCAATGGGGAGTGATTAGAGCTGTCAAACCCAACATATTAACCCATTTTTCAAGGGTCGTCTTGTGGTTGAAAGTGTGAATAGGGTTTCAAAGGAAAGAGGAAAACAGAGATCGCCACACAAGACCAAAGGCAAGCACGCACACAAGCAGCATCGACAAAGGAAGGCATAGCGATCGAAGGTGTCACAGACTTGCATAGTGTACAGGGACACTGCCAACAAAGGCAAGACAATACCAATTGCCACAAATGTCTCGCAATTACCGACAGCATCCAAGTAGGGTTTTAGCTACCATTTTCTGAACTGAGCAGTAACAAAGCATACACAAAACATTTTCAGAATAAGGGATGACTGATATGAGCGATAGAATACATAAATAAGTTAAGTAAATATCTCCTCCATTGCTTTGTCAATTTCAAATTGTCTAAGTGCAATATCAATCTTTCCATTTCTCAATTCAGATTAGGGTGTTATTGGTATATTTTAAACAATCCAAATTAGCCCTAGTTTTACGTTATTTAGAACAAATTATTCCAAAACAATTTAAACACCCACATAGCAATAATATTGTCGAAGATGTAGCGACTTCTAATAAAATTTGTTTGTTCTGGTCTGACAATTGCAGGAAGAATGTGCCGCAGGCAACGCACCAGAGCTTTAGCAAGAATTTTGTAAGAGACATTTAACAAGGTAATGGGCCTCCAACAAGTTATGAGCTTAAGTTCTCCAGCGTTAGGGATTTCCTTGATTGATCATTTTGCTTGGTGAATCTATCAAGAGAGCTTCATGGCAAACCTAAAGCAAATCTGGCCAACTCTTTTGCTATGTAGCTTTGTAGAACTCACAAGGGAACCCATCAATTCCCAATGCTATATCATGGCCATGATTTGTACCATGATGTAAAGTTCATTGAGAGAAAGTAGTGCATCGCAAAGACATTGAGTAGAGGGATCAAGCTTGCGAGGAACCACATCAATACATTCTTATAGAGCTTGAGCACATTCCTAGAGTCCTCTTGGGCCTAAAACACTAATTTATAGTGGTCCAAAAAGGCCAACGACATCTCGGGAAGCTCTGAAGCCATCATCAAAAACTTTAACGGCTTTGATCTACTCTTTGACTTGCTTGGCTCTTAAAGATTTATAAAAAAATATTTCGATGCCTAATCTCTCACTTTAAGCCAATTGAAGCAAGCTCAAATTTGAGCATCTTTGGCAACATGGCATTCTACAAGCTTAAGCTTGTGTTTGAGAAAAACCAACCACTGCCTGTAACTAAATATCAAACAAATTCTGCTTGAGTTGCACCATGACCCTTTGAAATTACAATGCCAAGTATCAGTCGGCATTCGAACATTCGCCACTTACTTATCGTAGTGTGGAGAAAGGTGGCAGTGTGAGTGACCACATCATTCCACCACTCAATCCAACTTGCAACAACAAGAAAACATAGCACAAAGTTCCACATTCAGAGGATGAGTTGGATGGTACCCTATTGAGCAAGAATCAACGTGTTCAAAAAGAATTGAGTAAGGGGAATTTTTTGGAAGCCACCTCCCCATTCCAACTAAAAAGAGATGCGATTGTGATCAGAATGGACAATCTCTAGGTGAACGGTGACAGTTTGCCCATCAGTGTTGTGAAACCTGAACGCGTGTTGCTCAGCGAGCATACCACAGTGTAGCCTTTTGAAAGCACAGTCAAAGCCTACATGAAATTAGACAACATATACCATAAATTTGAGCTATTAGACCATCGTTGAAAGAGTGGGTCTAACAACCCCCGACAGTTTTTAAAATAAAATAAAACTTCACATTCTCCAATGCACCATCACATCGGCAAAGCACCTTCTTTGTCCACAAGGGTCTCGACCATATTAAAGTCTCAACAAATAAGCTAGTTGGAAAAAGGAAAGTTATATGCCAACTATCACCATAAAGTCTCTCATGCCAGTATTAGGCAAGTAGACATTAATGAGACCTAAAAATCAGCCATCAATGTCCAACATTATCAACACAACACAATGCATCAAATCTTCCCCTGAGGAAATAACTAATGATGCGATCTTGGGGGAAATCAATATGCTAGCGCCGCCACGCTCATCCTTGTGAGAAGTGGAGTATTGTGCAATGTTTGACTATATGCACTTTAGAGAAGTTTGCAAAAGAAATCTTCATACTTAAGTTTTTTTAGAAAGACAATATCAATGGCATTAAGCCACTAATAAGTAGATCACAAAGAGAATTTTCAAGAGGACTTTTTGAGACTGTGAACTTTCCATGAGAGAATATTCATAAGAAATCCTCCATTTGTAATTCTCCTTGACCATATTCAAACCCTTCATTAGGATCTAGAGCAAAAAACTTGTTACTCAAAAGAGGATGTTGGTTTGGCACAATATAGTCTCCTAGCGAAATGGAGCGGTGCTTGGCCCCAATTTCTCCCCTTGGTGAGTCGTTGCCGCCACGAGGCCCGTTGCACGAGCACCTAGAGGGTGGAGAGTTCCTTGAAGATGTTCCAACACTTGATGTAACAACTTGAGTAGCAATAACTAGAAAAGCTTGACTTTGCATCACAGGGCTAGGAATGGGGGGACTAAACTCAACCTTTCTAACATATTGTTGTGGTTTATCATTGAAAACAGTATTAACTTCACAATTTTTATTCCCCGTAATTGTTTTCTTATTACCAAGAGTCGTCCAACCCTCATCCTTTTCAACCATAGCTAACTTTTCAATTGTCAGCATAGGATTCAAGCAAACCATGAGTTGACAGTCATGAATTTTTTGGTTGGGGGCTTGATAGCGAAAGCAAGTGTTGAACAAATTAATGTCACTTTTTTGCGTGAAACGTCCGACCCCCACTTGAATGTCTAGAAACTCTTTCAAGTATATTGTGAAGTCAACCTCAACACAAATTCGTTTATTAGGTTGGGCCGAATAAAATCGATTGAGCACATGACATGCCACACGCCCTATAGGCTGACCTATTTGGTCAAGAAAGGCCCATAGGGGGACCAGCAACCCAGGGAACTCAACCCACACAGGAACTTCGAGCAAGACCTGTTTGGTAGCTTTAAAATCCCAAGTCCATCAAGACAAAATCATTAAGGTATTGTGCATTAAAGCATAAAAAAAAACTTTGGTAAGGTTACGGACCACTCCTGACTTAATATCATGGACTCCCAAGAATGTTTAATACAGTCTTAGGAGTATGTTTAGAATAAATACGACCGACATAATAAGCTATCAAACTATGAGTTTCATACTAGTAAAAAAACATATTCAACAACATTAATAGATAAGAGAACATCTACAAGTTGAGAGGGATTCACATAATCATAACCTTGTTGTAGACCCTTGGGACAAACTTTTGAGCTCACTTTGGTGCCATACTCCCCACTGACTACAACAATAATTGCATTTGGCTAGTTCAGAGCCATATATGATGCTTAAACCCTCCCAAAGGGCAAGGTTAATGTCGTACTTAATGCAAAATAAGCCTAAAATGTCCTGCATAAGTGGTATGACGGCTTGGCTTAGACAAGACAGAATGACCTAAGGCAAACATACGAAAACCTAGAAGAGCTCAAGGTCCCATTTTCTAGATATGCATTTGTTGAAGAGGCCTATTGCGAGGGTGTTAAGAGCATAATTCAATCACTTAGAGCAGATTTGAAGTATTTTATTTCCTTGTGCCACTTGTTCTTTCTAGAACAAAAAATCATATAGGATTAGGGCTTGCATCCATGAATTGTCTGCTAAAGTGCACTGAATGCTATTTTCCAAATTTGTTCCAAACTAAATGCTTGATAATAATGGAGGGATAACACACACCCCATTTACTCGCCTATTTTTTACTGGTTAGTGATGAGGTGTTAGGGTTGCAGAGAATGCAATCGATTTCCTAGAGAACTACGCAAAATTATAGAAAAAAGTGAGTGAGATTTTCAAAGCCATGGAGAAGACGAACAGGATCGTCAAAACAGAATTTGCCTATGCAAAGTTTGCCAAAACCGTTACTTGACATTGCTGAAAGTGTGCACTGATGTTGCCAAAAGAGTGCACTTCAGAAAATTGTCTTTGATCGTCTCAAGTTTTGTAGGTTTTGTTCACCTCACTGTTTGGCCTTGTTTTCTACTATCTATTTTTTATGAATGTCCCTAGATTCATGATAAATCAAATATTCTTCTAAACTGCCGCCCTCCCCCCCCATCCCCCCTCGTCATTTATTGTTGATTATAGAATACTCTTTATATGCAATTAGGTTTGATTTGTTGATTTATTAGATTAAATATTATTAGGCCTAAGTTTGCATTGTGTATGGGTAGATTGGTTACATTGTGTTGCAAATGATATAAATCCTTTTATCCATAAGACAATTATCCATTTATTACCAAAAATATATGAAGAAAAATGTCATTACAGTAATGACTACTCATGGAGGTCGTCTTGAAATGACTTAAACACACACAAGTAAAATCCAAAAAAAATTAATAATCTAATATTTATATAGTTTAAAATATGTGAGTTTATTAATAAAGCATGTAAATTGTTAAGGAAACTTAAATTAGATATAACAACCTTCTAATTACATGCCTAACACCAAAGCATGTATAATATAACATTCCTACAACAATAAAATCACCTCCTATTTGTGCCTCTTATTCTTTATTTGATTGGTAATTGAGGGTTAAATGGGTCCCTCTCACATTAAAAACATCTAGGCATTTACTTGCCAAGAAACATCTCAAAGAGCCGGGAAAATATATAAATTTTTTGAGATTACATCAGCTATAGTTGCGCCCACAGGGCTCTCAAAAATAATATAGTAATTATAATTTATAAGTACAAAATCTTTTCAATATATTAAAAAAGAAGCTATCTGCTAAAACGCAAACATACTAAATGGTGACATTGGGCCTATCCAAAGAAGCCCTTCTATATATATTAAAAAATAAGATATATGCTAAAAAATAAGCATGCTAAATGGCAACACTAGGCTTATCCAAAGAAGCCATAAGGCTAAGGTTCCGTTCCCACAACCTCCTAGACACCTCAAAGTAGCCATGGGGACACCTAGAGGTAGGGGTCAAAATTCTCAATGTGAACCACATGGAACACAACCTTTGATATTCCAGACCCAAGCCCATTCTCATGCATACTCCGAACTATACCCTGAGATTAACCCAATGTTAAGATTGTCAGAGAAAAGGCTTTTATTATAGTCTATCTAGATCAAATACTGGGCTCTCACCCAAGAAGCCCATGTTCAAGCCCTTGCAATGAAAGAAATTTTTCTATCCAATACTACGGACCCAAGCCCACTCCCATGTACACTTTGACCTCTACCCTAAGTTTAACCCAAATTTTTCATAATTTGTGAAGGTCGGTTCTCCCTCTTGTTCTCCTGGCATTTCAAACTCCTATCTCACTGAGACACAATTAGAGGATAAATGTACCTTTCCTGATATTAAGCATGATACAAAGAATGGCATTGGAGGTTCAGAAGGGCAGGGTTAAGGCTCTGGCACATCATGGACTAATCAAATTGATTGTTCTTGAGGTGTTGAGAAAGGAAGGACAAAACTTGTCTCGGAATAATTTTGTTTTGAAAATAACTGATTTTGGGGAGTTGGAGCCTAGTAGGAAAAGGAGACTGGTAATTTCTTCTTCCTTTTTGAAGAGTTTGGGGAAAATATTTCTGCTAAGAAAGTGTCTAAAAATTTGGAGTGTAGGAGGTTGTTGCGAATCCTGAAGGGAAAGAAAAGACTGCTGGGTGGGAAAGGTAAGAATATTGGAAATGATTGTGTTGAAATTGAGAGCAACGTGGAGGGGGGAGGTTGTGGACCAGAATTGAAATAAAATGGGTTTGGTAAGGAAACTGAAGAGATGAATGTTGATAATGAGGTTCCGTCTATAGCCTTAGAGGAAGGAATTTCTAGGGATTTAAAGGAAGACCTTCAGCAACCTTTGGGTAAGATCCTCTGCACCCTTTGTAAAAGACCCTTCTAAAACTTTAGAGGAAGCCTTGAAGAAAATTAAGGAATAGGGGTTGGAGTTGGAAGAACTAAGAGCAAGGGTTACGCGAAGTCTTAGATAGGAGGAGAATTTAGAAATGTTGCCAAAGGATGCTGAGAAAGTCTCTGCGAAGGAAGATCTGCCTGTTGACTCTGGGAAGACTGTTGTGGAACCTGACGTCAGCCAATCAGTTGACAAAATTCCTTTGGACGATCATTACAGAGCTATACACAGTGTTAGGGACCAGAGGTGCATGCTATTAACAGAATTAACAGAGCACATAATGAATTTGGAGGTAGAAAGGAAGACAGAGGGACTAGGGAGAAAACTATCTTGCAGTTAAAATAAAAATTTAAAAGTGTTTGTCATATTTCTGCAAATATGCTTGCTTGTAGATTCCCTGCGAGGGTGTATGCCGTGTATTCAAAGGAGATGTATAAATTTCAGTTGGAAAGGTTGGCATTCGACCTTCCATTTTATCTTATCAGACCTGATAAATTCTACAAAACTTTATTTTTTTCAACCCAGCAATGTAAAAAATTGTTATGTGAAGCTTATTGACATAATATGGACATGTCTTTCTACTCATATTGGATTCATAATTTATTTGTGAGAGATGTTCTGATAGAGCCTTTCTATCCTATATTCAAAATGAGAGTTCTGCGGGAAAGAAGCATCTCTCTTATAGAGCTCTGGAATTGGAGACCCCTCTTTGGCCAAGGGTTGAGCATCCAAGGCCTACCAAAATAAGGGCTCTTTTGAAAAATCAGCAGATTGCTAATAAATCTAGGGATATTCAACCTGAATTGATTGTTCTATTTGAGGCTATTCCTCAAGATCTTTGCATTGAAGTGTATAATAGTTGTTGTGCAAGGTGGAGTGAACTGACAGTCTTTATGGAAGAAAGAGCCTCATTATCCCTTTAATTTCAAAGCTGCTATTTCGAGGGTAAAATTATACCTGGATGCAGTTAAATATCTGGGAACCAAGTGGGTTGGGTTAAAATATCAATGTCCTCCTTTGTGGTCTCAAATACCGGATTAAAGGGGAAAGCTTCCTATTGATAGTGAAGAGGAAGTGATGGAAAGCTTTGGATGGTTTTTAAGAGCTACTATTCTTCTATCAATAATCTGTGGTCGAGCCAAGAGACTTCATATCTTTGTAGCAAAGATATGGATGAGTGGTTCAATGGGTAATTTGTTGTTGGTGTATGTGTTTAAAGGTTGGCAGTTTTTAATTTTTAAGTACTAGTTTATTTTGTTGCGGAAGCTTCTTAAAGAGGTTGCAGAAGAGAAGTTGGGGGAGTATGTGAATGTTTCATATCTAAGTTGAGTTTGTTTTAAAATTTAAGATGTGCTGAATTGTTTCTCTGTGCTTCTTCTTATTGCAATACGTTAGTTTTGTTGGGTTTTAGGAACTTTGGTATATTGTTGCATATAGTTGGAAGTCCTTGACAAAGAAGTTTTTGTATCTGGTTGTGAAAGAAAGTTAGAGAAGTAGTTGCTGATAATTGGAACCTCTTGTTTTAAGATCCTTAGTGGCTCAGTCCTTCCAACTGGCTTTTTGTCGATGCTATTCCATCTGCTGTGTTTACAGAAGTCCCAGCACTTGCTGCGGAAGACGGGTACTGCCTGCAGAAGAAAATTTCAGTGGCAGTTTTAAGAGACAGTTGGGTTATATTGATAGGTTGTGATCTGCTATGGAAAGGGTTTTTGTTTGAATGATTTTTTGACTTGGTTCAGAAATGACTTCCTAGCCTATGAGGGTTTATAAAGCTTGTGTGTATTTATGAAATAAAAGTTAGGTATTATGTAGTTGTTGCCTTCATACTTTTGACACTTTTGTCCACTGACAATCTGTATATGTCCTATTTTGATAGAGCCATGTGGGAAGTAGCATGTTTGCTTTCTCTTCTTATTTTCTGTTCGAAACAGATATTTCTCTTTGTAAGAAGCTATTTCGGTTATTAATATATGGGAGAGGGACCCTTCAACCCTCATTTTACAGATTAAAAAAAAGTCACAAGGCTTTTTAAAGTCATCAGCACGAGGAGTACCTTAAGATGCCCCTGCAACTGTTTTTCCTCAATCCGCTCTGCTTGAAGTAGCTCCAACGAGAACTACGGTGCTCAACCCTCCCTCTTCTTCAAACATCTTCATAAATTTATTACTTTTTGCCTCCCAGATAGCCCTGATCTTAAAAACCTCGTATATTTTATCCTCCTCTACCTAAGACGAAAAAAATATCTGGCTTAGCTACTCTAGGAAGCGAATTGGTCCCTTGAAGATGGAAAACAAATACTATCCTAGCACAATACGACCAACTCTATCCAAAACTTGCTCTGCCTCTGGGTTATCAATAAACTTACTTTTCATGGTGCTAGGAAGTTGTTTAACAATGGGAAGCACCCTAGAGCTCAAAAGGATGTTTTTTTTGCAATTCCTCCACACTCAGGTGCCTAACATACTTGTCAATTCTTCATGGTGAGACTTGAGGACCTCAAACCATAATACTACAGAAGTGAGTTCTGCCCTGAGGACAGAAAGCTCCCCATTCAGACCCAAATTCTCCATTGCTTGCGGTTGCATGACCTCGTAGGAGGGCAATTCATTTACCATAGACACATGATCTAAAATCCAACAAAAGAATTCATTTTCTCATACTAAAGCTGCCAATCTATGGAGAAAGCCTTCCTCTATAGAATCTCGATTGCATTTTTGTCCATTATTTGTTGTTCCTTCCTCTAATCATGGCTGAAGTCCTAGAATCCTCATCCCACAACACAATCTTTAACTATCTTTCAAAAGCGACTCCAACATATGGAGTATCAAGTAATTGTTTGTTATCTCCTTGCATCCTCTTATAAGAAATTTTTGAATATGAAAATCAAATGACCTGGATAGTGACTGCAAGAAAGAAAGAAAGCAACAAAGCAAAGTATCGATGGTAGGAAAAAAAGACTTTGGAGGAAGGTAAATGATAATAATGCACCTACCACAATGCACTTGACTGATGTCAGACACCACCGTTATATTCACTGAATCCTGAATTTTGAAATCATGAGGTAAAGTGTGGCACTAATCCTTCAATCGTACAGAGGGAATGATTAATCCACTTGAATAAGCAACGATTGTGAAATATATAGGCTAGGATAATATCCTAGACGTAGAAACTATTACCAATACACCTTAAAATCCTTATCATTCCAAGAGGACCTTTTCCAAAGTATTCAAAAGTAGATCTCTCGCATATCCTTGGGTAGAATGGGATGAAAATCTTCCCACTCATCTAAACGTAGGCTAGTCATACCAAGCAGGTCCCCAACATTGGCAAAAAAAGTTGACACGAATGTTAGTTTCTCTATAACAATGCTTAAAGTTTATAGAGTCCCCGACCTCTTTTAAAATACTTAACAATTTCCAGTTTGGAATCAATCTTGAGATCATTGCATTGATTATATGTTGGGGGTCTCCGCCAATAAATTCAAATGGCCTTGAGATAATGCTAGCTTCAAGCCCTCCACCAATCCAATTGCCTTTGCTTCGTTATTCGTTTCCTTTGGGATAAATGTGGAAGGGTTTACTCTGAAAATGCCATTGTGATCTCTTGCAACACCAAACCCC
Organism: Torreya grandis; assembly: GCA_037957365.1. NCBI lineage: Eukaryota > Viridiplantae > Streptophyta > Pinopsida > Cupressales > Taxaceae > Torreya > Torreya grandis. The sequence goes on from JARHVA010002685.1 coordinate 186,567, forward strand.
CCAGATCTACTATTACCTTTTGATGCCCCATCGAAATTGAGTTTAAAAAGACCAACTTGGGGGATCTCTATTTTTTTTGTTTATAAATTGGCTTCTCATCTCATTATCCCTTAGCAAGTAAATAAAACTAGGGCAGAGCTCAAAGTGTACATAAGGGGGTGGGCTTGGCACCGTAAAACTAGCGAGTGCCATGTGTGCTTCATAGTGGTAACTTCAACCCCTACCTCCAAGTGTCCACATGGCCACTTTGAGATACCCAAGAGACTGTAGGAATGGAACCTTACTCAATGGTGTGAAACTCATCATTCCACACCGCTTGCCCCAAAACCATTAGGCCTCATCCATGCCTCTTTTTTATTGGTTTCTCTTCTACTATTTTAAAATCCATAAATCCAACACCAAATCTATATGTCAAACGTACTGATGTTGAGACATCATAATGTTTATTGTATTTATGGATGACTTAATCATCACAGGGAATAAGAATGGCATGATTCATAAGGTAATCCAGATCGATGCTCCTCTTTTGCCATGACAGGTTTGTTACATAGGGGTGGAGTTTTGGCACTTTTGTTACAAAAACTACGTAAGTGCTTGTAAACAAGTCTCTACTCTTATAGAGGTTTGGCTGAAATTATAAGCAAAAAACCTTGCATTGCCAAGAAATGGATACAAAATGTGGAAACGCATAATTTCAAAAACCCTTGGTTTGGAAGCATCCGTACAATATACTATAAAAAATATAAATATATAATACATATATATATATATATAATGCATAATACACACGTTAATGGGTTGGTAGTATGTTTGAAGACTTCGAGACATGAGGGAAAAACGTGTTGGATGCCCCCCCTCCTGGACTGTTCAAATTAAATTTCGATGGGGCGGCCAGGGGTAATCCAAGGGCATCCAGATCAGGATGCGTTATCCGGGATTGTGCGAGCTCACTCATTCAAGCCGCATCGAAGATGCTGGTAGATGGCACCAACAATGAGGCGGAGGTGCAAACTCTTGCCTTGAGCTTGGACATATTGACATCCTACGGGATTGAGCGAGTCATTATTGAAGGTGACTCCAAGGTGATTATCCAAGCTCTAAAGAATAGGAAAGTCGAGTCTTGGAATATCAACAACATTTTAAATCGCATTTGGGGACTGATGGACAATCTCAACTTCTGGGAGGCATCCCATTGTTACCACGAAGCGAATTCAATGGTAGACAAATTGGCCAATGAAGGTGTGGACCAAATCGAAGAAATAATTATTGATAATGTTTGGACTATATGGAGCTTTGAAAGGACCTTGCCTTAATGAGGGTGCTTGGGGAGGTGTATCTCTTCATGATGAAGCCACCCTTCATCGGCTTTGATTGGGCTTCGGTGGGCTCACCTCGCACACATGGCGTTTTCCATCCACGCTAACACACATGGCTTCTCTATATTGAAGTTGGCATTGGTCGGTGCATTTACTGCAAGCTTTCTTCCTCCCCCACGTCTATGTTGTCGTCTGGGTTGGCAGCTAGTTACTTCAAACACCATGGATTATATGCTCTAGATGACACTTAGTGAACCAATACTAAGGGCTGAAGACTCTAGAAGGGAATGGCCTTTAGCGGGCGAGTGATGGATTCACGGCTAAAATGAATCTTTGTAGTCCAGTCTGGAAGCATCTTGCAGGCCATTAAGGAGGTAATTGGTCAGGTTGCTTTGGACACCAATTGCAGGGTGAAAGTCGATTCCCTGGTGACATCGACTTTCATTGGGAACCTCCTCTTTGTCTTGAAAGATAAACAACAAACCTTGGTGGTGGCAAGCAGAATTGTTCAACCCAGCTTTCGGGTTGGTCTAGCAGAAGCTATGGGTAATTTCAATTAGGGTGGTCAGCATCAACTCTTGTTCTCTACTCAATGTGAATTAGGGATGATACCCCTGCGGACTTTCCGCAAGCTGGAGCTTAAGTTTCTTAAAGTGGTGGAGCATTTGGATTTCTTGCAGACTTGTTTGAAGAACCCTGGCCCGGAGAGGCGTTTTCTCCCGGCATTGGACCTGGACGATATGCAAGCACCTTTGGCCTCGGTGGTGGTGGCCCTTAGCTAGATAAACTGCCCCAGGCTGGTGGCAACAATCAAATTCCTGTTGAGGCATTTCAGGGGCCCGCTCCAATAGCCACAGGTATCCCCTTCAAGAAAAGGCGTGAGTCAATCAGCACAGCAACGGGCGGTCACAACCCACATGCAAGCTCGCTTCACTAGTATGAAAGCATCACTAGGCATTGGGGGGGTTATGTTGAAGAAACAGGTAGGCAGGTCGAGGCTCCGGAGGAGGAAGGTGACCGCTCCTCATGCTGGTGGATGCAGGAGTGTTATAAACGACAATGAAACTAAGGTGGAGGTGAGCTTGGGAGGGCATGGCATGGACGATTTTGCCCCGACAATGGTTGTTGGTGGTCCCACCTCTAGTGGTGGTGGCACCCTGGCAGAGGCTACGGTTAGTCTCTAGTGGTTTCTTTCTCCCCTTTTTTTGGCTGTCGTGCGTTGTCTTTTGGTTTTACCCTTCCGGGTGTTTGTGCATTGGATGTTTTGATGCCTCTCGAGGTGTGTCTTATGTAGGTTTTTTGTTACTTCTGGTGTCTTGTCCTCTATCGGGTTATCCCCAATTCTTTGTAAACTTTTAACTGTTTCATTTAATAAAAGGGCGAGGGACCCCCCCCCAACCCTCATATCATCTATCAAAAAAAAAAACATTATACTCATTTTTAGTTCATAAATGATAAAACACTTTAAAAAATATAAATATAGTATTCATTCCAACTTCAATGACAAAATGTAAATTTAAATCTAGAATAAATCATCTAGATTGTCCTCAATATCATGAATGCCACTCCCAATAGCTACACTCCTTGTTGCAATGGCTGCCTCCAAACTCCTTACAATGGGTGCCTCCTAAATTCCTCCTTGCTTTTGTAAAAAACAGCAATGAAAAGTGTGTATCGGAAACGTTTCCAAGGCTGAAACGCGGGGACAGGGGGACTGGGACTTTCCCTGCAGCATAGCAAAAAAACAAAACAGACTAATGAGTCAATCTACCAAAATTTGGTGAGCAGCCTGATTTATATTACAGCCATAAGGCTTGATCTTAATTTCATTGTCAATTATATTTTTAGCTTCATGAACAGCCATAAGATGTATCTTAGGAGGAAAAAATAATTGAGATGTGTGGGGTACAGTAAATTATGGAATTTGGCATGGCACAAGAAACGATTTCCAGCTTTGTTTGTTTTACTAATGTTGATTGGTTAGGGTCCACAGATGATAATAAGCCTATGACTGGATATGCTTTTAGCTTGGTAACAAAATTGTTTCATGGGCTACTAAGATGAAGCAAATAGTTACCCTTTCTTGAACTGATGGAGAGTATAAAGTAGCTATGTCCTTACAGCTTGTCAAGAAGTTTGTTTAAGAAGGTCGCTTGCTGATTTAACTGTAGTGCTCAAAAGAAAGCAAATATTCTTCATTGTGAGTATCATAGGCTAGTAAGATGCAGCAAATAGTTTCCCTTGCTTCAACTGAAGGGGATTATAAAGCAGCTATGTCCTTACAGCTCGACGATAAGTTTGTTTAAGAAGGTTGATTGCTGACTTAAATGTAGCTCTCAAAAGAAAGCAACTATTATTTATTGTGATTATCCAGGTGTACTCAAATTGGATAAAATCCCAGTATTCCATGTACGGACAAAGCATTTTGAGATTCAACATCATCATATTCAACAGCTTCTTGATAGTGGAGAAATTGAGTTGCAATATTGTGCAACTCGAGAACAAACAGCTGACAACATTACCAAGCCTCTTGGACCTAATAAATTCGTCAAATTAAGGGATAAGCTTTAGTTGTACCATGTATTACCAATAAGGGAGGGTGATAGAATATACATATAATATCATAATGATAGCATTGCAAAAAAAGGTATCTAGTTAGGTTTTCATGTCATAAAATAACTGTTTTGAAATTAAGACGTGCATTAGGTGTGTGACATGTGTTTAGTTATGAGGTGATTCCACTATGGTTACAAATTAGTCATCTATGGAATTTACATAGGTACCTCGAAGAAGTAATGAGGCAAATGAAAACTTAATCATCCCTCTTCTCATATTGTCTCGTATTATATGATTTCACAATACTTAAGCTAACTATAATCCTAAATAATATTCATACTACAATATGATCAACATTAAATTCAATATTAACGCAATCTTGTGCCCTATCCTAATCAATTAGAAGTTAAAATTAATATTATCCTTCCAGTATAAAATCGTGCATAACCTAGTTTAGTCTCATATGAAACAATCAATAGCCACAACACTATTTGATAACAAGGTAAATATCAGACCTAACTAAACAACACATAAAAATGGCAAACCTAGAGAAAAGGATTGCAGGAATCTAATTTAGGTTTAGAACCAATAAATTGATGACATTATCATCCAATCACATTATGTTAGTAGACTGGTCATCCAACAGAAAAGATAATATAAAAGATGACACTAACTCATATTGGTGTCTCTGTGCATGTTTATGTGCATGAAAATGGATAATTTTAACATTACAAACACCAACCTGAGTACGGAGCTTGAACTCTGCAGCAAGATCTTCTAACAGGACACATTTATGTTTCTGCATGGTGGAACAAAAAGTTAGACTCCAGTATAAGAGCTAGAAGTTTTGAAAATTTATTAGCTTCTCTTTACAAATGAGCCACTAGCAGAACATAAATCCGGAGCACCCTTTGATAACTATCACCATTTGGTTGCAGAACTATGCACTACATACTAGATTAACATGCATGTAAGGTTTCCTAATATGCAGATTCAAGACATGTCAGAGTTATTAGATAGGACAGGTTCACAAATCTATTATCGAGTAGAGGATCTTAGTACTGCAAGGCCTTTACCATTTGAAGTAGAGGTCTCAAAATATCTTCAAAAACAATTTTAAAAAATATGAAGCTTGTCCCTCTATCTATTGACAAAATATTCATGTTTCTATACTCGAAAGCAATAGGAATTGTTCCGAAGGGGTAGCTGAAAGGAGAGTATCCAAACTCCAAATTTTATCAAGGTATTTGAAACAAGAGCAGCCAATGGTAATCGCATACAACTCAGCCCATCTAACGTCTGCAAAATTGGTGCAAAGTTCAAACTGAATAATCACATGTAAACAAAAACATTGAGTTTAAATTATCACAATCCAATGTTCCACTGAATCTGCTTTTGCGGGGGACTGGGAAATGCAAAAAGGGGATGCCTAGAAGTACCCCTGAAATCCTAGAAATGATATTTCAAATAGAAAAATAGCATGGGAACGGGGAGGGGAGGACGGGGACCAAGAGGTGGGGATGCATCCCAGTAGAACATAGCTGAAATCATTCCTTTGAAATTTGGTTTCTTCCCAAAACATCAAAGGAGATAGAACAGCTCCAGGAATGAGCTTAAAATTCATTGTCATGTGATTTTTGTTAGTCTTCTTTCTGTGGTAGTTAGAGACTCACATCATCATGGCAGCCACTCTATGCTTGTCAACCCATTTAATCCCTTATATAACATTCTGATATTGTGTGCTTTACAAGTAAACTCGTGTAGAGGTTACTTTTTATTTGTCACCTAATTCAAAGTATAACTCCTACAAAAGTAATTATAAGGAAAACTTCTCTATATATACTAGCATTGCCCCAAAGGTGCAAAGTTATGCCAGAAGACACATAACCTTTTTGTTTTGGTAAGGGAACCGTACCTCCCTCAAAACCCATGACCGTTCACTCCCTCTCATCTTTTGTGCATGAAGCATTAAGCAACGATAATCTGATATTTCTGGTGGTGATGATGGTGGAAAATGTGATGAACTTGAGCAATGAACATGACAGATTTCAAGGTGAGCTGGGCAGTGATGGTGAGGAGTAATGACGAGGTATTTTATACTAAGATATAGTTATAGGTATAAGTGAATAAATATCCACACATAAAAGAATAAAACATTATAAAAATAAGCATGCAATAAAGCAGTAAAGCCTTCATTGTGTAAAAAAATCTACTTGGAAAAACCAGGCCCATTCGTTTTTCAATGTCAAAGTATTTATTATATGATAAGGTGTGTGCCAATAATTTGAGGTTATCCTCACTTTAGAGTCCTCCATCCACGTGCTATTAATCCATTCAATCTATGAAAAATGGGTAGGTATAAGGGTAAGAGAGGATAACAGGCAGATAACAAAAAGAAAAAAAAACAAACTAAAAAGTATATATCGAACTCATCCATATTACATACTTCTAATACAAAATATTAACATACTCTTCAGTGGTATATCTCAGATAATATATCAATGATTAATTGAAATAGTAAGCTAATATTACACAAATTGTAGGAATTTCCATTGTGTACAAATATCCTAAAGTTTTGTAATGTTTTTACTCCAGTTTCCTGTATCTATTCAAATGCACCTTTGACAAGTCCCGCTGAAATGCATAAATTGGATATTAACATTACCTATTCTCCAATGCATATGAAAACTATAGGAAATAATCGTTGATTGTCAACTTCATAAGGCAAGCAGTAACAACTTTCTTTTACATTTATATGTGCAATTAGCATGTTTAACAACTTTAGTATGTATGTCTTGTGTAAAATAGCAAAGTCATTAGTTCAATACATATGTAAGTTACAATTGTCTATTATCAGTTTTGACATTTTTAATGTTGATTAGCAACTTACAAAACATTACTTAACTTGACTCAACTCGCGCCCTTGTTAGAGGAAGATATTATCTAACGTTACAATTATATTAAAATTCCACCAAAGTTTAATCTACCAGATTTTCAATGAGGGTCCTTAGTATTTACCAACAAATGTGTGAACTTTGTGCTACTCCACAAAATACCATTTAAATCTTTCTTAAACTATGGAAAGTTTGCACACAGGAATTATAGCTTAGGCTTTCATCTACATTTTTTTTTTCGTGATAAGTAGTATATTTTAATATTTTAGTATTATGTATATGGTGAATTCTATTTTGACCAATTCATGTTCTTCCTTTCCGTCCTTGTAATGTATTATTTTTATTTTCTTATTCTTAATTTTTAATTCAAAATATGTCATCTACTTTAAAAAATTGAAAGATGTCACACCCAAATAGAATATAAATATGAGAAAATATGTAAGAAATCTTCTTACAAGCTAAAAGGTAATGGATTGCTAGGAAAGCTTTTCTACTTCTTAATCCTAAGACTCTAATGACCTTTGAGGGACTAATCTGGTGGTTCCCTGTGATGTCCCCATTTTCACATCAAGTTTAAGCGGGTATTGAAGACCTTGAGTCTACTTCCCCATAGACTAAAGGAATATTTTTGGGGATTATATTTTATTAGTTAATTATTAATTGCCAAAATAGTGATTTTTGTCATTTGTTCTTATAAGGCAATTATTATTTAATTAATAGAATATTTGATAAAAGTGATTTTTACCACTAAAGTATTTAAATGAATTAATTATTAATTTATTGGCCTTAAAGTAATTTTAATTACTATTTTATTAAGGCAACCAATTAATATTATATTTGAAAAAGAGAATGTCAGCATAGGAGCTAAAACAAAGAAAGGAAAAGATATTCTAAAAAGGGCAAGTAAAGGCTTATGAGGTATTCTACCTCCCCAAGATGGTTTGTCCCCCTTTGGAAGGTACAAGTACAAGGTGAAGATCACAATTGAAGATATGTTGAATTTGATAATTATTTCTTCATACTTGAAGAAGCTATTGGAATGCATGCCCAATAAGTGTTTGTTGTTTTGGTGTTGATCATTCTACAAAAGGTGTCTTTTGACGCCACCTTTGCTAAAGGAGATCTTGTTACTTGCCCTAGAGTAGGGCAATTTGCCTTGAAGAGCTATTGTGAGATTTTGGTAAAGTTTTTGAAGCTCATTTATTGCATATTATTTCTGAATAATATTTGCACTATTTTTGCAAGTGGAGCGAACTATTTTGGAAGCTTGATTGAGGGTTTGGAGGCCCCTTTTACAGTCTATTTGTGCAAATTAATATTCTGAAATTATTTGCTAATTTTTGGCATATTGGCGTGGGGTTTTGGAGAAGGTTTGTGGAAGATTTGAAACCCTATACTAATATAAAATTAAATAATAATTTTCAAATAATTATTTAATTATTTTTTACAGGTTCCCTGATCATTTCCACTTGTGAAAGGTGAGATCTTGTCCATATAATTTTCTGCTATTTTCCCTGCACCTTGGCGACTTGGGCGATTGGCTTGGAGGACCTTTTTCGGCCATTTTTGATGCCCTAAGTGTTCGCTGGAGTTTCCCTTGATTTTTGAGCACTTGTGGCGCAATTTTGGCAAGGGTTTGAAGCAGAAAATATCAAACAGAAGTTGTGTTTTTGAGAAAATCATATTTTTACAGCCATCAAAAAGTGGCATTTGATCTTCAATAAATTGGCAAAAAAGTACTTTTTTCCTATATTTAATTTTTTTGATTATTTTGGCAAGCATTCAGATAAATTTCGGATAAGATATTGGCTGAAAATTGTCTACAACTCCTTTGCATTGTGGCACCTAGGGGGTTTCTAGAAGTTTGATAAGGGTTTTGAAGCATTTATTGCAAACTAGCGTTTTGCTGATTTTTATTTCAGAATTTGTGGATTTAGGGGAAAACCCCTTTTGTGTGAAATCGTCCCATTTGGGGACATTACATTCCTCACATATTTATTATTTTGACATATCATAACCTAAGGGATACTTTGATGTGTAGGCGTTTCGTGGAAGCTTTACCATATGAGAGTATTTCCAAGGATAGTTTGGTATTCGTGTTTGTGTCTTTATCATCTTATAGAATTTGTTGCATGCCCCCATAATGATGTGTTATTAAGGAAATGACGGTGGACATAACTAAGGAGCATGTGCCTATAGACCTAGTGCCTATGCATAAAATGAAAATTAAGCATTAATTGGGCTTCCAAATTAGCGACATTTGCAGTAAATTATATTAATCACATGAGAATAACTTGGCAAACTCAAAGCAGATGCCTTAGATTTGTTCAATTAGTTAGTGCTTTCTATAAACATCACTACTATTTCTGCACATATATTATTCTTCTAAATCCCTGTTTCCCCTTTTAATTTTCTAAATTAAAAAAACCTGAAATTGGTGGAGCTATGAACAATAAACTTGGATTATTTTTATTATCTCAAGTTGCTCATTGCGGCCCTTGTTGTTGGTGTCACTACAACATTACCCATTGATTGTGTAAAGGAAATAGTGTGAATGACACAGTTGGGTGGAGTTTCTCAGCCTTTAAAGAGTCTTTTCCATGCAGCTATTGATATAATAAGGGAAATCTGACAATTGAAAATAAAATAAATGCAGAAAAATTACACAAAACGATTGTGAACAATCAAAACAGAGGAAAAATCAATGGTGGAGAAGGAATTGCATGGATATTCAAGGGAGCAAGAAATCAAAGAATTTTGAGAACATCTGTTAAGGGAGTGGGTTGAGCATGCAAACAGATTTGAAAAGGGTAGAGGAAAAATTAAAGAAATGAGAGCATTGCAGGAAGAGGAAGAGGTTGACAATTTGAACTGGTGTAGCCTTAACATCTTTTGACCAACTAAACCACGTCCATATGTAATTATTTACCTTCTTTGTCCAATTTTTTTTTTGACGGAAAAATGGTTTTATTAACTGAAAATAGTGGAGAGGCTGAATTACAAGTGCCAGCTTGTGAAACCTTCTTTTTTAACATTTTACTATATTTGCTTTACAAATATTGAATTTTCTCACTACCAAGTTCATCCAATTTTTTAAAAAATACAAATAAAAACTAATAAACAAAACTATTATTAAATAAATAAATAATATATATCTGCAACGGAAAGATGCATTATGGCGTTCGAGCAAGAAAGAATTGGAATTTGTTTCAGCATTTACAAATTTTGTATGTGAAGGATACAATATATAGCATCGTATGATGGTTGCTTATTTAGGATAACGGAATTATCAAAAAATGGTACTGAAATTGCTTATTTTTTGACTCTAACAGATTTTTAAAGTTGTCTTTTACCTCATTTGCTAAGAACTCAGTCCAGTTGAAAGATTGGTCTCCATGGACCATCCAGTGTGCAATGTCTGATTCCCCAATTGGTGCCTGCATATATCCCTATGCGGTGTGCCAAAATCAGGTTGTCAGCCTCCTTGCTATAACTTGTATGGTCGGTTCTTTGATCAACTCGAGTGGAACACCTTGTGTTTTCCTTTCCTGATTGTATTTCTCTTTGATCTTAGGGTCAATTGGTGGGTTCTTTGTTTTGTAAGGCCGTAGAGATACTCCTTTGTTTGCTAACCCAAAGGCCTTTGCTATAGTCGCCGCACTGATTTGAATCACCATCTTAGGTGCGAGATAAATGGCACCATCACAGTATCAACTCAAGATAGTCTGCATAAGTTCTAGGTGATTCTCAAATGTTGGTAGTTTCGCCAACTTCCAGCCGCTGCATCTTTAAATTTCTTATATTGTGGTTTCCAATCCCACTCCTTGCCTATCCCCAATTCTGTTGGATTCTCTGTAAACTACTCTTATAGTGCCATTTCTTCAATTTGGAATGGTTATGGATCTACCCATCTTGTGTGCCATAACAGTGCAGTGATGCCCACTTCTTTTTCATGCTTACAAATATCGAGAAATGTTATCCCTTGAGCATCCACGACTTTCCGAACTTTCGGCCCAATTGGTTTGTTTAACACATTTGCCATCCGCACTTCTCTTATGGTGCTATGCTTGTACCCCCTTTATCGTTTTGCTCTGCACCGCTTAACTGCACCGTGGTTTTTCTTCTCTACACTCTCACTGCTAATCGAATTTTTCTCATCTAAAATATTATACAACTTCCCTCGCAACATTAATTGAAAGTTATTTTTGCAAAATGAGTCATTACATGTGTCACATGCTTTTTAAAATAATTTCACTTTCTTAGGCATTTAATTCCTTATGATTATCATCCTCAACCTTGGCACTTAATTCAAAGTCATATTTATCCCTTCCAGCTTGCTCTGCCGCCAAATCACATCTCATCATTACATTTTGTATTGGTACTTGTTCCCCTTAAAGCCCTTAGCCATTAGTGATGTGACTAATTAATTTTCTTTATTGCGGTGACCACTTCCACATGTCCACCTACCACTTTTGCCCAAATCCATTCTGTCAAACATGGTAATTCTAAATTTCGGAAATTTATTGCTTTACTTTCATTATTTGCTCATTACTCTTTTTCACCTTCCATTTTCTCAGAAAGTACAAGAACTGTGATTTGACATTCACATCATTTGTAGCTCATGATTTTATCTGTGAGATCTTAAGATTTACTTAAGTTGCATTTGGCGGAATCCTCCGACCAACATGGTATTGCAAAACCTTGTATTCGACCACTTTTCTATTCCCCTAGATGGTTTTGCTTTGTGTGCCTGTATTTTTGCCCAACCTGCTCTTGGACTTAAACAATTTGTAGGACTTCTCAGATTTCTCTAACGAATCCAATCCATCTTACGCCTTGTTGCTTGGTTCAAGAACAACTTCCCTTCCATGATTTCCCAAAATCCCCCTTACACTTTCCTTCTCACAAACTTCAAAACTCCTACTTACACATCTCTAATCTACCACACCCGCTTTGAAACAAAACAAAATAAAATTCCTACTCTACCATGTGCCTAGCGGCACTTATTTCTCTCTTCCCCTGAACTTTATAGTGATGGTAGGGCTTAAGCCAAGTACCATTTACCCTTCCTTCCTTAATGGATATTGCCTGAATTGCAAAGACGTATCTCGTGATATCCTCTTTAAGATATTGCAATGCTCATCATCATGAGTTGTGGATCAACAAACACTTTGAGGTTGTCTCACGGTGTAGCACCAAATGGCATTTGGATGTCTGATGTCCCCAAGTCCAGCAAATTTCACAGAATTCACTGCCACCATCAGTGGATGTTGTTTGCTTATATCCAATAAATTTTCAACATTCTTGCCAATGATGCCCTTCTTGGCTGCACTCCATGCACCATATAGCCATTCTTTGCTTCTTATTTTCTTGCATCTCATCGAGTCTTTTCAGAACAGTATGTAACTTGGTATTTGTAGTGGAATTTTCTGCGCACTCCTCAAATTTCTCCAGCCTTAATGCGGCAGCAATGGCTTTAGCCTTATTCGCAAACTGTGCCTGCACAATAGCAAACCAGTTTCTTATTCGCAGTCCTTCAACGAGCCAGACAGATTTATCTTTCTCATCAAATTTGAAGCTCATTCTATTCATCTCATCCAAAAACCATTTATCATAATCTAAGACAGTCTCTGCTGGTTTTTGAGAGATTTCCTTTTAAGTCCTGTATCGTCTAGCTTGCTGAACAATGTCTCTGAAATTCTTACTGCAGATTTTAATTTATCTAGGCCAGCGTTAAGTTATCCTCTTTGAACCAGCATATAAACTCCAAAGCTCTACCTGTTAAAGCACCTATCAATTTGCAGCGTTGTTTGTCCTTGTCTTTTAGCCCTTTCAATTCCCACTTCATCTTGCAAGTCATCAAATAGTTTTCTCAATCCGAGGACCCATCATATGGTTGCAATGTGATGAATGCTCCTGCTGGAAATGCCATTGTTACTATCCCTGAACTACTTCCACTTTTCTGATCTCCTTTGTTTTTGACAATACCCAATGTTTTTAACACTAAATTCAAGTCTCCTTGACTCGTTCTTGTAGCCTGTCTTCCTTGCTCTATATCCTCATCCCACTGTGTACTTTTTGGTAGTAAATGTCGAAACTTTTCACAACTGTTGTTTTATCTGATCTCTGCATATTTGATTTTGCAAAGGCGTGGAGGATGTCTCCCATGGATGGATGTTGAGATGCATTGTATTCTCAGATGGACTCCTTATCATTCTACTCATTCTATGTTTGCGCTTCCTCACAGTCAACATCATTCAAATTCACCTGAAGATTCAGTTGCCTCCTTAAATTGTCACTAATCCTATCCACTTCAGTCTCTGAGGTCACTCGGTCACCTTTTTCTTCAACAATCTCTTCATCTTCTCGTCTACCTACTTGATTTATTCCTCTTACACCTGTTTCTTTTTGTGCAGCTGTCGCAGCATCTTGCACCAGCAGCTCTATCACTTCTGCTTGTTCACTTCTAGTCCCTTTATCTTTACTCGCATCTTTCTTCAGTTTTATAGCTTCTTGATGTTTTGTTTCCTCTGTTTATCTCATCTTTTGAATTGTCTCAATTCTCGTTGCATCTCATTTATTCTTTTCTTCTTATTTCCATCTGCAGCAGAATTCTTCTGATGCCCAGCCATAACGCTTCACCTTCCTCTCATACACTTCTCATGAAGTCACATACATGTCCCACCTGAGTGAACTACTCCATCTTGGTGGGGATTGGTACCATAGCCTTTTCAACCACCAATATTTTCACCGAGTGGTAATCTTTGTATGAATTTTCCCCTTACTCCCCTAATAAATGAATCATAAGCACTATCAAAAGCTATATATGCAGAAACAACAAATTCAGGTATATACCCCTCAATAGTAGTCTTAATCCAATGCTCAATTGCTCATGGCCATTCAGTGTCCAGCCTGTAAAATCTAGCCAACTTATCTGAGTCGCATCTTTTCCTTTGTTAAAGGTCACTTTTTCTAAAGAAGAGAAGGGATCCAACAAGATCGTAAGCAAAGGATAATTTCTATTGCAAATCTGAATTTCTTGCAAATTTTGGAGACAATAGAAACTTGCTTGAAGAGGATTGGGTTCTGTTTTTTTTCCTGGCACAAGATTTTGTCCATATTGGAAAACTAGGGTTTTTAAAGGAACCTCTATCCAAGTGCAGCATTTCCAGATCTGATTGCATATTAAGAATCCTTTAAAAACCTCAATGGTCCATGTTTTGCTCGTTGAAACATTCCTTCATGTTGGCCTTCAAAATTGCCCCATAAGTTTGGTATAGGTCCTGTGCCATGGGGCTAGTGGTAGCTCATATTGGCAACCTATCACTAGAACAATATGGGGCTGACAATTCACAAAGCAGTTGGTCATGTGCACTAAGGAGTAAGTGACCACATGTGAAAGCACTCGTGCAAGGTAGAGAATTAGCTGGTGGGTTCCCTTAAGAGGAAGCCACATTGTTTGTGGTTATGGAGGTGGGTGTAGCCCGGCTGGTCATGCCCAGGTGTTTAGAGACAGGGGGTCTAGTATTCAAGTATGCTCCCCTTTGTTTTTTTGGTATTTGTTTGGCAGTAATGGTTTGGTAATAGTCTGGTAACAATTTGACAGCCACTTAAATGTCAAATTGAAATTTGAAAGTTGGATGTGCCACATGGCACATTTTGTTCCATACAATTTGGTGGAATTTTTGAAAGTGTCCCCAAGGGATTGAGTTGGCAGACACATGTCTAAGTGTCATTTGGCCAAATAGTTTTGCTTTTTATACTAATTTTGCAGTCAGCAAATAAGATCAATGCAAGCAGTGGTGCCACATCAACAAAGCAGTTTCGTCAACGAGGACTTTGAGCAGTCAACAGATCAGGAGGTGACAAGTGGCGTGATTAGGTGATTTCCCACCAGTCTTCAAATTTTGTATTTCTGAAATTTGAAATTTCATTTTTTTAATTTTAAACAGGGAAAAGGCATTTGGATACCTGAACTTCAAACAGCTCAAACCATTGGAAATTATTTTTATAGCTCTTCGCAATGGTACTATTTTTATTAGCATTTGCAATATTCTTCATTGGTCTTAGCTTCTTTAAACATGGAGAGGATTTTGGGGCTTCCTATCTTGTTTGAGAAAAACTATAAAAGCATGGGGTCATATGTTATTAATCCTAGGTGTCATAGGCTTTTGTTTTTTTGTTATAGATGAAGAGTCATCCATTGGAATAGGAAGAGTCACCTTAGAAGGTGAAAAGAACAGCCAAATATTGGCTTTATATATTGTAATGTTCTTCTTTTCAAATTGGATGTGAACATAATTTTGGCTTGAACCAAATATTGTTAATGTCACTCCATTAATATCTGGTCTGACATTGGTATCAGATCCTAGGCTTTGTTTTCCTCCATTCATTCTTTCATCTTCCTCATTTCTAGATGTATGGCCTGCTATTTTTTCTCAGATGAACAAAATTAGTTTGTGTCGAGTACCAGCCTGCTTGTGGAATGACAGTCCTGGATAAAGGAGTTCTGACCTGTAGAAGGCGTTTTCACTGTTTGAGCTGCTGTTCTGACTGCGTTCAGCTAAGACAAAGACGTTTTTGGTGTTTTGGCAGCTGTTCTGAGGCGTATAGACCTGAGAAAGAGGCGTTTCATTTAGCTGGACTACATTTGGGAGCCACTATGTGGCATTCTTATCTATTGTAGACCAGCAAGAGATTCATCTGCTGTTCTAACATTTATCAGTGGAAAACAAGGCGTTTGATTGCACTTAACTGTTCTTGAACCTGTGTGGCGCTTGAAGGAAGGCATCTTGGGAAGTCCTATTGTTCCTGACATACCTGTTGCCTTTTCCAGCCACACTACAAAAACCCTGCCTAGGTTTATTCTGATTTTTTAAGAGTCATAATGACTGGAATTAATATATATAGGGTTCTCAAGAATTTTTCAAAAGCATTTACAACACTTGCAAGGTTGTCAAGATCAGAAGTCTTTTAAGAGGTTTTTAAGCATCTCAAGACATGGAAGACAGCTGGAAATATTCCCCTCAAAAAGTTCAATCTCTTTTAATGATTGCCATTAATAGAAGCATGTGAAGGCTTAGTGGGTTGGCATCTTTCTAAAAGTGATTGGCATCTTTCTAAAAGTGATTGGTATCTTTCATAAAGTGATTGCATAAATGAGAGCATGTGCAAGGCTTAATAAAGTGCAATCTCTTTTAATGATTGAAACTTATAACAAACATGTACAGAGTGGGGTAAGTTATGTCACTTTAAGGCACTGTTTTGGTCAAAATCAAAGACTTTTTGGTACAGCAGACCCAGTAGAGGATCTAATCATGCCAAAGATCAAGAATAAGTCAAAACAACCATCTTTATTCCATGCCCAAGAGAAAGTGGCGAGTTGGGGAAATTGTCAGTCTTCTTCTCTCTCACTCCTTGTATTCTATAAATACCACTGAAAAAAACTCTTGGAAGAGCTCTCTACTTTTATTACAAAAAATCCTACTCATTGGAGATTGTGTGTATTGGCTTAAGCCTTGAAAACTAATAAAATACTGAATTTTGTCTCTCTTATATGTTGTTCCATTGTGCAAATTTTTGAGTTTCAGTCATATTCGTAGACATCTAACTCATTTTGGCCTAATTTTAGGTGAATTGTGAGCTTTGTCATATCTTTTTGCAATAGTTATCTTTTGCCATGCCTATGTGCAGCTCCTTGTAGGAGTTGTGTTAACAATAATCAATCATAAAAAAGGTTTTTTTGTGCTAATATAAAGCAAGTAGGGAAGTTCTCTAGACCATTGGTGCATTACCTCAATTGTATTTTTAGTTTCTTCTCCCCTTTTTCTTGTCAAGCAGCTAGTTTTAAGATTGTTAAATAAGAGTTTCGAGGCCTATAATTTGGAGATACACTAGATGCATTCAATCTAGATAGGAAGCTGGCCTTCTCCGAAGGTTCATCCCAAGGAGCCAAAATCCCACATGTTGGGCGATATTCCCATTGTTGGACTGGATCAACAAGCTAATCACGGATGCATGATTCATGTGACAACAGTTTTTCGCATGCCCAGTGGGACCATCAATTTCATTAAAACATTTGTTGCAACTAAGAAATTTGGTGCTTTCCATGGCATTTTGCAGATTTGAACACATTTCACAAGCCCCTGGCGACTCCAATCATTCCTGGTTTCATAACAGTACTATTATTTTATGCCAAGAGTTCAAACAAGGTCATCATCAAGAGGTAAGGACTTTCAGTTTGTTGAGTTATCTTTATCTCCTCCAAGAAGAAGTAGGAGAGCTAGATCACCTCCCTCTAGATCCCATTCCACACCTCCTTTTGGTAGGTTTCCTAAACCAAGAGTAAGGTTGATGCATATTCCCCATAACATGGCTCAAACCAAAAAATCAGCTGTTTGTTAATTTCAATGGGGGCAGCCCTCTTGCCCTTGCCCAACATGATGAAATTCTAAACTCTATTATACCTAACCTTTTGAAGCCTCAAGAACTTGATGAAGCATGGCCGCGTACTTTAATCTCATTAAGGAATTTCAAGCTTTTAGTAGGCCAACAGTTCTTAGAGAACAGAACAAGCATACTCATGGGCTTGCAGCAGTTGGCTCCCAATATGATATTCCTCTAGACATTACAAAAAGTTCAGATAAGCATGTTAAGCTGGTTGTTAGACCAGGTGGCCCAGAGAATGCAACCAGCTGGCAAGTCTTTGAAAATGATGAACAAATTGTTCATTTTCTGCAAGAAGAAACTGAGTTTTTTTTTATAAATCAGTCAAAGCTCCAAGAACAATACAGGGATCAGCTTATACAACTGGAAACAAACAAGTCGCAAAAAGAGTTAATGACTTTGGAATGCATCTTCAACACGAATGACCAGCTGAAAAATGAGAGGAACATGACAATCAAAGAGGAGGATTATGAGCAGGTGGCCATTTCCAAAGACAAATTCTTAAAAGTTGGGAACTATGCCGATCTTAGATGTTTTTATTTTGACCCAGGCTGATTGAAAAGCATTACTTATCTCGGTCAATGGGATACACCTCAAAGCTTGCTTTTGAGGTCATTTTCAGTAGTAGTTTAGTTGTTTTCTTTCCTCCAAGTGTTTTTTGCACACTTGTTTGTTGTTCCTTGCTTTCTTGTTGTGTGTTTTAAAGCATTTTCAATTCATTTAGAGTCTCGCCAAACAAGTTTCAATCATGGTTGCACTTTCAAATTGAGTTGTTTTAAGGCTTTAGTGACTCCTATGCCCAATGGTAGATTCATGCTTAGCAGGCAAGCACCCCGCAGAGGTCGCCAAAATATTGCCTTTTCCAGACACACTACCAAAACCCTGCCTTGGTTCATTCTGATTATCTAAGAGTCATAGTGTTTGCTGGAATTAATATATGCAGGATTCTCAAGAATTATTCAAGAGCATTTACAACACTTGCAAAGTTGTCAAGAAAGACTTTTAAGAGGTTTTCAAGCATATCAAGGCATGGAAAACAGCTAGAAATATTCCCCTCAAAAAGTGCAATCTCTTTTAGTGATTGTCATTAATGGAAGAATGTGAAGGCTTAGTGTGTTGGCATCTTTCTAAAAGTGATTGCCAGCGTTCTTAAAGTGATTGGTATCTTTCTTAAAGTGATTGCATAAATGAGAGCATGTGCAAGGCTCTCAATAAAGTGCAATCTCTTTTAGTGATTGACACTTATAACAAACATATGCAAAGTGTAGGGTAAGTTATGTCACTTTAAGACACTATTTTGGTCGGAATCAAAGACTTTTTGGTCAACAAACCTAATAAAAGATCTAATCATGCCAAAGATCAAGAATAAGTCAAAACAATCACCTTTTCTCCATGCCCAAGAGAAAGTGGCGACTTGGGAAAATTATTGTTGTCTTCTTCTCTCTCACTCCTTGCACTCTATAAATACCACTGAAAAAAGACTCTTGGAAGAGCTCTCTACTTTTACTACAAAAAATCCTGCTCACTGGAGATTGTGTGTATTGACTTGAGCCTTGAAAATTAATTAGATATTGAATTTTGTCTCTCTTATATGTTGTTCTATTGTGCAAATTTCTAAGTTTCAGTCATATTTGTGGATATCCAACTCATTTTGCCCTTATTTCAGGTGAATTGCGAGTCTTGTCATCCATTTTTGCTATTGATATTTCTTTGACATGCATATGTGCAGCACCTTGTAAGAGTTGTGTGAACAATAATCAATCATAAAAAATATTTTTTTGTGCTGATATAAACAAGTAGGGAAGTTCTCTAGACTATTGATGCATCACCTCAATTGTATTTTCAATTTCTTCTCCCATTTTTCTTGTCGAGCAGCTAGTTTTAAGATTGTTAAATAAGAGTTTAGAGACCTATAAGCTGAAAATACACTAGGTGCATTCAATCTAGGCAGGAAGCTAGTCTTCTCCAAAGGTTCATCCTAAGGAGCCAAAATCTCACAGCTTGGAGGACGTTTCTATTGTTTGTAATGTCCCCTTTTTTGGAAATTAAAGTGATATTATTATTAAAATAAAAAGTATTTCTAAATACTTAAAATAAAGTAATAATCATCTAATTTGCTTTTCACTTAAGTTGGGGCCCTTTAAGGGTCATGAACAAATTAAAAAAACAAATCTTCCTTATGATTTGAATTTGGGTTCCCTCCCATTTGGGCATGCTACTTGAGGAAAAATTATAAAAAGAGAGGAAGGCTTCATTGGAGGATATGCTAATTTTGATAATTGTAATTCTTCATGCTTGAAGATTTTTGTTGAACCTGCGTGTTCAATAGGAGTGGGTACTGTAACCCATGATTTGTTGCTGATTATACAACAAAAAGGTGTCTCTTGACGCCACCTTTGCTAAGGAGATATTGTTCATGCCCTAGGGAGTGGGGCGATTTGCTTTGGAAGGATTTGTGTGGAAATTTGTAAAGGTTTCACAGTCTTTTCTTAGATGTTAAGCTTAATGATTATTTATATTATTTTTGCAAGTGGAGCGAACTACTTGTAGAGCTTGGATCTAGGGTTTGGATGCCTCATTTGATCTAAAAATTGCAAATTAAATATTTTGATTTTGTTTGCT
Source organism: Torreya grandis (assembly GCA_037957365.1). Taxonomy (NCBI): domain Eukaryota; kingdom Viridiplantae; phylum Streptophyta; class Pinopsida; order Cupressales; family Taxaceae; genus Torreya; species Torreya grandis. The sequence goes on from JARHVA010002685.1 coordinate 206,401, forward strand.
AAATTTTTTATTATTGATGTGAAGTTTTGGATGGATTTGTGAAGGGTTTGAAAGAGAAAATTAAATAATAATTTTCAGAATTATTATTTAATTATTTTACAAAAAACTAGGGTTTTCAAAACTTCGAAGCAATTTTCGATGACCTTCCCATGGAAAGAAAATTCTGATTTATGTTTCATTGGAAAGCTTATATTTTTAGTTTTGTTTTGAGCTATCACTTGATTAGAAATTCCAAGTATTTTCCAAGTTATGGCTTTATGAAGTTTCAGCTGTATTTTGGACATTAAAATCACAATTTTCAGAATTTTGAAAAAATAATTGAATATTTTTTTTCTTCATATTTTTGTGCATCTACAGTAATATTTTCATAATTTTTGAGTGGCAGGAAGTGATACATCTAAAATTGGTGAAGATTTTTTATCCTCTGAACAACAGCAAAAAAATTGGCGATTAAAACTGATTTTTCCTTCATCATTTTGTGGCATAAGTATAGAGAAAGGTATTTATGTTGGAAATATTGTCATTGATGTCAAAAGTTTAGCATCGGTGATAAAAGCCCCATTTCATTTAATGGTGTTTTTAATATTCATATCTTGGCTATTGTGTGTTAATATTTATTTAATGTTAACGAATATATTTTTGGTTGCATATAAGTCAAAAGAGGGCCCATGGAGAAGTCAAAGAGTCACGGGGTAAAGACAAAAGAGGAATGGGACGCAATTTCTCATGAAGAGTCATCTTAAAAAATTCTAAGAGTCACCATGTGAAGACAAAAGAGGGTATCGCGCATTTTTTCATGAAGGGACACTTTGAAGAATATGAAAAGTCACCAAGATAAAGATAAAAGAGGAAATGACACATTTGTTTATGAAGGGTCACCATGTGACTTTTCAAATGCAAGGATACGAAGGGTCATGCATGTTTTGACGCCATTTTCTATGACGATTGAAGGGTCATAAAGGTGAATGCCAAAGATCATTTGGAAAGCTATAAATAAAAGCTTGAAAAGCCATTTGTAATATGCAAGAGACTGCATGGTTTGTATTTGTTTTATATAAGAAAAGAGGAGAGAAAAGCAGGAGATATTGTAGAGTTCTATTATTTATTGAATAAGCAGCATTGAGAAATAGTTGTGTTATACACAAGAGGGGTTGGTGCTCCTATGGGTTGGTGCTCACAAATAGTTGCTATGTTGGTGTTTGGCAAAGGGGTTGGTGCTCCTGCAAGTTAGTGCTTGCGGACTTTGTAATCTGAGTTGGTGCTCATTCATATACTTGAGATTGTTCTCCGTGGTTTTTCTCACTTTGAGTTTCCACGTAAAAATCTGATGTCTCTCTATTTCTCTCTCTCTCGTGTGGTGCATATTATTGTTTCAGTTTTATTGCATATCTTGAATGTGTGATTAAGTAGTTAAAGAAAAGAAATCAGATTAAGTAAAAGATATATAATATACTGATTCACCCCCCCTCTAAGGGATTTAAATCCGAAATTTATTATTTATTTTTAGATTATTTTATTCGTAGAAAATTCTCTACGAAACCCTCACTTTTGGCATCTAGGGTTTCTTGCATTAAATAATGGTTTTGGAGAATTTAATTCTCAAGCTAAAGTTTTACTAATTTTCAGATCAAATTTAGGGAATTTGAGGAAAAGCCCTTCTTTGCTAATTCGTCCCATTTGGGGACATTACAGTGGTATCAGAGCACCGATCTGGTGCACTTGTGGGGTTGTATTGAAGATTGGGATGCAAGCTAATAATCAAGTTTTTTAGAGGAGAGGAAAAGAAAATAAGTAAGTTTCCTCTTTCTTTTTTGATGGCACTAATAAAATTTCTGCTAGAGCTTGGTTGAAAGAATTGAAGACATATTTGCTATGGAATTCTATGTGTGTGGAGGATGCCCTCAAATTTATCCCTTTGTTCTTGGATGGAATGGCACATAAGTGGTGGCATCATCTACTAAGGACCCAAGGGGCCGAATCCTTTGCTTGCCTTGAAGATTTCAGTCAAAGGTTCCTAAAATGGTTCGATGTGCAAGGATGCAAGGATGAGCAAGGTGAAAATATTGCATTAATTGACAATATTTCCTTATCTTATAATGATTGCATGCATGTTAGCAATGTGACAGGAAAGGGAATCATGGAATCTACACCTCAAAGGGAAGAAAACTTAGATTTACAAGTTGAGAAAGAGAGTTTGGTGGATGAAGCACCAATTTCACATGAGGATAGTGGTATGCAGCTATCTATCTTTTTCGGAACAACAATACATGAGGAGCAAATCAATGATGTTTATGATGCTAGCAAGAGTTATGAAGGTAATCCATACATGTGCACACAAGGTATAGATGAAAGTGAAGCAAAAGGGAAATCTCTTGTGGTAAACAAAGGATCTAAGAGTGAAGATTTTGCACCATCTTTTGGATGTCTATTGGCTCATTTTCAATTTGCTAGGACAGCCACTAAGGGTAAGCAATTTGACTATCTTCATAGCAAGGATTTGTTGTACCACCATCATACTTTGTTCTTGCATTGTTTTGATCATCATGAGTATTATGCTAATAAGGGAGATTATAAAGATATTTTGCGTGGTTTGAATGACACAAAGGCTCCTTTCTCTCCATCAATCGATATGATAGAGGGATATTTGAAGAGTATGAGGAAGAAGGATGAAAGGAACAATGATCGGGCTGCTATGAGACATCATGGACAGCCATGTGCTTGCAAAAGAATGGGCACTACAACAACAATGGTAAGTTTACCTAGTTCTGATTTTTGTCACACTAATATTGAGAGAGATGAGATGAGAATTGATTGCCAAAGGGAAGAGCTAGAAAAAGTGGTAAGAAATTCGATTTCTTTTAGTTCAAATTTTCTGAGTTAACAAAACAAGTCCAGCCACATAAAAGAGAAAAATTTTGGCACTTTCAAGGCACACTACAGCACATGTTGGGGAAACTTTGTACCAAAGTGCATTCTAAAAATTGTCACACAAGAAAAATTGAATTAACATGGCAGGTACAGCAGTATATAAAAAAGGATAAAACTTGATATTGGTGGGGTTTGTTTGATGATGCATACATGTGTGAGGAAGCTAACAAAGGGTAGCCAAAAAGAGGACATTCATTTTACATAAGGGGATTCCTACCAATGAGTTTAGGTGATTGTGTTATACACTTGCAAGTTATGTTTTCCAATTTGGTTAAGCTTGTTTTCTTTCTACAAATGGAAGGATTATATTTACAAAATAGAAAAGGATTGATGTGGTATAAAGAAGGTCCTAGCACACATTGGAATTCACACTATAGGAGTACACATCCTCTAATGTTTTTCCATGAGATGAATTTAATTATGGGCAGCCTTGCTAGGCATATTAATTTAGTTCAATTTTGCAGTTTTAATCTTTTTCATATAGGGTATAAGTCCATAATGGTTTGTTGGGAAAAACATGAAGTAGTCCTATTGCTTGTGTATGCTATAAAGATTTTCGGTTTGCAAAACAAAAAGAAGAATGTTGAGCTCACTAATTTCATATTGGGATGTGAACAAAGTGTTATCACTCTGGAGTGCACCCTGCTTGAAGATGTGTAAAACACACCCTCACTCCAGCTGATACAATTGAAACTTCTCAGAGTGTGGGTGACTCTTTGATGAGAAGAACCTCCAGAGAGGGCTGGTTTTTTTTAGATTTATCAATTAGTTCAACTGTGATTTTTGGATTGAAAAGGGACGAGAAACTTAAAAGAAATCCTATCTAATGGGGTGATACACCTGGATTGTTCAAATCCTCTGAAGTTACTGAAATCAATGCACACATATAATCAAATGAAATTTATAATTATGTCCTTAAGCAAAAATGTTTCAAATGAAGGGTTGAAAACTTCTTCAAATGACCTGCAAAGGGGTGAGATAAAGAAAGATAGGTGAGGAAGGGCCCTACAAAAGGAGAAAAATCTCACTTATATGCTGATGCACAATCAAATACACACTATTCTTCATTTCAAACTCAGATTCAAAACAAAAATTTCTTTATTGATCACTGGTCTAGCTTACAATTTTCTTCTTCAAACTCCAGGGATCTTCTAAATGGCTTGATTAAGCAAATAAATAAGCTTTCCAAAATCTAAAATAGCCTTAAGTGGAGTTCTAAAAAGGGGAAGGGTTAGTCTTGGTTATCTAACTCAAGACTTAACACCTTTTACAATGTTTAGAATATTCAATAAAATCTTTTCCCTTTACAAAAATTGCATGCCTCTCCAAACTTTGGCGTAGAAGTATGACAGTGGGGCGAAGTTTGAAAGGTTAAAATAAACAATACACTCTCCAAAAAACTCCAAACATGCATGAATCCAAGGTTGGCATAGAAGTATGGATGGTGGGCCTATTGAAAGTCAAACTTCTCTTTTGCATGGAATACTATGCCAAAACTCTAAATAAGGAACTCCATTTGATCTGTTTGAAAGCTGAGCTGGAAGAAGAGATTATTCCCTTTTGCATGGAAAACAAGGAAGATGTGTAACAAGCTTGTCTATTCAACTCCAACTCAAGACCAGTCAACCTCCAATGGATGGAGAACTCCGTTTAGACTGCCTGAAATGTTGAAAGCTTTGGATTGCATGAAAACCAAGGAGAAGTGTGATTTTCGTCAAACAGTCAACTGAAGCTTTGACCAATCCACTATAAATTGCCCTTGCTTGCATGGACAAGGATCTTCATGAGTGGGAGATATATCAAATAGAATTCTTTGTTATTCCCTGGCCTTCTGCTCTCGATGTCTTGTTTCTATGCATGCATTTCTTCGGCACTTATCTGTTTGCGGCTTTTGTCTCTATTTGTTCCTTGACTTGTCTTTCCTTTCGGGCTTTATCCTTTATGTGCCTTTCCTGTTCAATTCCTTTCTTATTCCTTCGGCTTTTCCTTGGTTGTTTTCCTGCGGACAAATTGTTCGCAAGAATTATCTCTCAACTTACCCTTCGGACTTTGCTTTTGTCTCTTCGGGATTTGCCAATTGTTTGCTTCAGACAAAAAGTCCAAAGGAAATGTTTCCTTCGGGCTTTTGTCTTAAGGACTTTTTGAAAAAAAGAGCCCTTCAGGACTTCAGAAGTGACCCTCCGGAAGCTTGGAAAGTAACTTTCCTGAAGGGCACATACCCTTCGGGTTTCTTGAAAATGTCCTTTGAAATCTTGAAGTGAACCTTCCCGAAGGGCAGATACCCTTCAGGATTCCTGCTAAGTGACTTTTTCGAAAATGCCCTTCGGCAACTTGAAGATGCCCTTCAGGGTTTTGTCCAAGTGACCCTTTGAAAGCTTAAAAGGTACACTTGCCCTTGAAAAGTCCTTCGGGTTTTCTGTAAATGTACTTTCCCGAAGGGCACAAACCCTTCGGGTTTTCTGTGAATGAACTTTTCTTTTTTTTTTTTTTTTTTTAAAAAGCCCCTCGAAATTTTGAACTGGCCTTTCTTTCGGAAAAAATAAAAGTGTCATTTTGGCCTTTTTTAAGTGACCCTCCAGACTTTGTCTTTTGAACTTTCCCGAAGGGTGCATACCCTTTGAGATTTTGTAAAAGGTCCTCTTCAGAAAATTTGTAAAGTCCTTCAGACTTCTTGAATTTGTCCCTTGAAACTTATGTTTTGAGCTTTCCCGAAGGGTACATAACCTTAGGGATTTTTGTAATGAACCCTCCCGAAGGGCACATACCCTTCGGGTTTCTTGAATTGCACCTTTTCCTTTCGCCAAACTGCCCTTTGTAATTCTTTCAGACTTTTCGCAAAGTCTTTTGAAATCTCGTTTCCCTCGGACAAAAAGTCTAAGGAAATTGTTCCCACTTTTAGCCTGAAAAAAATTTGAGAAAGAAAACACTTGGGAAAGAAAACACTTGATGTAAAGTCCGAAAAAACAAACCTGTACTCCTGCTTCTAATGCCTTGCTTTTATTTGTAAGTGAACCTACAAGCCTATATGTCCAGTCTTAAGGATAGGTCTCTTTTCAAAACATAACCACACCCTCCATGTCTTCCGTATAGAATCACTTCACCACCATACTATTTAACCATTTGTGATTAAACTTTTCAAGTTAGAGTTCCATACAGAAAAATATTGATATAGCCCAAAAAGGAACCTGTAGAGTTATCTTTTAATTGTATGTGACATTTTGAGTAGGAGATATAATTTTTTGAACTTGTTGTAGGTGTCTTGCCCTTGTACGGACTGTAGCTTGTTAATGACCTCAAAGAAGGCTCAAAGGCAGATTTGATCTTCATTCTTCTTCATGGTTATAAGCACTTGTCACTAAATCTTGATAAAGACCTTTCTCACTTGATTGTGTAACATTGTTGTAGATATTCATCATGACTGTATTTGATACTTGATTGCCTACATATCCCTTTGTTCATGCCTTTAGACTATAATTCACCAGTCTGACCAGCTATATAGAGGATTTGACCGTTCTGGAAAAAAATTCGAATAGTAGGGGTAATAATTTGGCCTTGACAGGGCAAATTACTAACACAGTAAATTTGATATCTCTGCCCCTAATTTGGAAATTCAGTTTGGTATGGTTGGCACATGTGCAAATGTCAAAAATTATGAGGGAAAAGATTCAATGCAAATTCTTTCAATATATGAAGTTGTATTTTTGTTTAATATCATGATTGACACACTAACTGCTACCCAAAAAACAGGGATTGACATAGAAGGGATCAGTTTTTATGTGTTGGTGATATTTATGGCTAAAAATAAAGAATTTTCAGCCCTCTTATTGTGGTCACAAAAAGGTTGTTCAAGGATTTTTGATCATAACAACTGCTGCAAATTAATTAGGACTATTGATTGCAAAGGGAACAGCCCTCTTATCACTTCTATTTTAGTGATTAAGGGTCACCCAACCACATAGGAAAAGGGATTTCATTTTGCTAGTAAAGGGGATTTTGTTTTTATTCTTCCAAATAGGTTTGCAATCATTTCCAAGCCATTTTTAGGGAAAAAGAAACAAGACTACAACTGTATACAGGCCAGCATGTTTGAAGTTTGGAAGTTTCTTCAAAAAAATGGAATTCATGAGAGGATTGCAAGGAAGAGAAGAGAGTCTAATGTCATGTCAACAAGGCATGAAGATGAGATCACAAAAGTGTTGTTAAACACTTTACTTTTCTCTAACATGTTTGTTCCATGTGTAGGTATGGAAAGATCAAGAACACGAAAGAATAAAGTTGCAAAAATTTTGGATCAACCAAAGTACATCAAGGGCATGGTTTTGCGTTGGCAAGGGATCTCACATTTGACCGGCACCGGATCAAGGCTTTGGGGTCACTACATGTCTTCTCTCTTTGACATGGTTCTTGGACATATGAGCTTGCATTTGCTTGAAGGGCAAACAAATTTGGGAAGGAAGGACTGTAATGTCCCCTTTTTTGAAAATTAGAGTGATATTATTATTAAAATAAAAAGTATTTCTAAATACTTAAAATAAAGTAATAATCATCTAATTTGTTTTTCACTTAAGTTGGGGCTTTTTAAGGGTCATGAGCAAATTAAAAAAGCAAATATTCCTTATGATTTGAATTTGGGTTCCCTCCCATTTGGGCGTGCCACTTGAGGAAAAATTATAAAAAAAGAGGAAGGCTTCATTGGAGGATATGCTAATTTTGATAATTGAAATTCTTCATGCTTGAAGATTTTTGTTGAACCTGCGTGTTCAATAGGAGTGGGTACTGTAACCCATGATTTGTTGCTAATTATACAACAAAAAGGTGTCTCTTGACGCCACCTTTGCTAAAAAGATATTGTTCATACCCTAAGAAGTGGGGCGATTTGCCTTGAAAGGATTTGTCTGAAAGTTTGTAAAGGTTTCATGGTCTTTCTTGCATATTAAGCTTGTTGATTATTTATATTATTTTTGCAAGTAAAGCGAACTACTTGGGGAGCTTGGATCTAGGGTTTGAATGCCTCATTTGATCTAAAAATTGCAAATTAAATATTCTGATTTTGTTTCCTAAATTTCTGGTTATTGGTGTGAAGTTTTGGATGGATTTGTGAAGAGTTTGAAGGAAAAAATTAAATAATAATTTTCAAAATTATTATTTAATTATTTATAGGAAACTAGGGTTTTCAAAACTTCAGAGCAATTTTCGATGACCTTCCCATGGAAGAAAAATGCTGATTTATGTTTCATTGGAAAGCTTATATTTTTATCTTCGTTTTGAGTTATCACTTGATTAGAAATTCCAAGTATTTTCGGAGTCATGGATTTATGAAGTTTCCGCTGTATTTTGGGCATAAAAATCACAATTTTCAGAATTTCGAAAAAATAATTGGATGTTCCTTTTCTCCATATTTTTGTGCATCTATGGTAATATTTTCATAATTTTTGAGTGGCTGGAAGTGATAGATCTAAAATTGGTGAAGACTTTTTATCCTCCGAACAACAGCAGAAAATTGGCGATTAAAACTGATTTTTCTTTCATCATTTTGTGGCATAAGGAGAGAGAAAGTATCTAAGGGATTTAAATATGAAATTTATTATTTATTTCCGGATTATTCTATTAGCAGAAAATTTTCTACAAAACCTTCACTTTTGGCATCTAGGGTTTCTTGCATTAAATAATGGTTTTGGAGAATTTAATTCTCAAGCTAAGGTTTTACTAATTCTCAGATCAGAGTTAGGGGAATTTGGGAAAAAACCCTTATTTGCTAATTCGTCCCATTTGGAGACATTACATTGTTGCACTGGATCACCAAGTTGATCACAGGTGCATGATTCATGTGACAACAATACCCCATACCTATATAAGTTGTTTGTTGGCTGAATTTTAACTTTTTTGTCTTGTTGGATTGAGTTTATCAAAACTTGTCTCTTTTTGCTGCATTAATGCTCTTTGGCTACATGTTGGAGTGTGTAGTGCAAATGGATGCTCTCTTTACATGAAGTTTTGAGCTTTCAAACAATTTTCACTTGATGACATAGTGTAAGTAAGCCAAATTTTTATTTTATGCTTTTTCATTTTCAAATAAAAGCATAACAAGAATGGGAAAATTCCCAAAAGGGGAATATTGTGATTTTTTTCATTTTTTGACTTATCAAAAGCAAATTAAGTCAAAATCACAAATTAAATCAATTTTCAGTTTTCGAATTCAAGCAAATTTTGAAAACAAATCAAATTGTGCAAACAAAACAAAATTTGCAGCATTCAATATAAATAGTGCCTCTGGTTCGTGTTTGTGGGTCAAGCCATCGCGATCAAACTCCTGCACTTATAGCTTAACATAATTGCAACAACAACGTTTGTGGCTTTGTCCTTATAAATAACAGAGGAGAAATAAGGGAAAAAAATTGATTTTCCATTCCCTCCATTACCAATTTGCGACTATCACTAAATGTAAATCCCAACAATGATCAAGAGCAATCCGAGTCTATAGGGTTATCCTGCCCATGGACAAGAACTTGTCATTAAGTAGGTGTTGTAAATAGAGCAAATATTTTACACGAACTGCCTAGGTACCACATACCATTTTGCTCTCACATGCTTTACCGTCTATTTCACATATAATCAAGTATATAGAAAAGACTAGTTTATTCCACGTACCGACCAATATATAGGAAATGCTAGTATATAAAGAGGTTTGGCATATCAGTCTAGTGGTATATCGAAAAGGGGACCTTTTTGGAGTGATAAGAAAACTTTTCATATCCCTTCATTTGCAAACATGCATTCTATAAAAACAATTGTTGGCACAACGTTAATTGACAAAGAAACCGGTTTAGAATGATCTAGATAAATGGAGAACACACTAATCTTCAATGACTTTGTGGTTCAACATTTGTAACGATGATGATAAACTCGTTGAACCGAAGGATGCAAAGGAGATCCCATCATCGAAACAAAAAAAACTCTAAAGCATTGGCCTTGATGAGGGCCTCAATTGATGTAGAGGTGTTTCGTCACATTCAGGGATGCAACACTCCATGGGAAGCTTTTCACAAATTGAAGGAACTGTATGAATCACACTCAGAATTGAAGTTCATACATCAATAGTTGAAATTGTTCAATATAAAATTGAAAAATGGAGATGTCATGAGTTTGGCTTCTGAAATCCGTGCAATCAAGCATGATGTTGATGTCGTTGCAATAAAAATTGATGTATAATCACCTTCATAAAAGCTCTTCTTCCTACCTACTCAACCTATTTGGAGTCGTTGCAAATAAGTAATTTGTTGAGGACTCACGTTTGATCAGTTGGTTGAGAAAATGGCTGAAAGAGAAAAATCCTTCGAAAGAACAGCAGAGTCCAATAGAGAAAGCATTTGTTGTGAAAATCAAAAGATAAATGCTTCCAAGAATACAAGAAATGAAAAGGGCAACGGAAAGAACAAATGGCGAAGCGAAAAATCAGGCAAAAACAATCAAGAAAAGTCGAATGACAAACAACACTTGCATTGCAAACATTGTGATAGAAAAGGGAGTCATGAGAACCATGAATGCAAGACATCATGGAAGAAAATTGAAGCCTACAAAAAGCAAAAAGCAGAAAAGAAAAAGAAGAAAAACTCGGAATCTGATTCATTGCAACTCACTTGTGATTTCATGGTTTTCATCTCTAACGAAGCAGATAATGCCCCATAGAGTTCAACCTAAGATAAGGCTTGGGTTTTAGACATTGGTGCCATTCAGCACATGACTTTTCGAAGGGACTTCTTTAAGGAGTTTTATGAAAAAAGTTGTGGACCAATATATTTGGCAGACAAAACAAATCTACAACATCGAAACAAGGGTACAATCTAACTCAAGTCACCAAGACATCTAGATTTCATTTTCCAAAATGTACAATACCTTCCTCAATTGAAAAGAAACATGTTGTCTCTTGTGTTGATTCGACAACAAGGCCACTCCATAGTGCTTGATGATGGAGAGGTGAAACAAAAAAATGTGATAACACAGTTGTTATGACTGGATACGAGGAAGGAAAGTTGTTGAAACTAAGGGGTGAGCACTAGGTGCCAAGAATTTTGCTCATCTCACAGAAGGAATGCCAGCTAGTCTTCTTTGGCATTCCATATTTGGGCACACACACTATGACAACATCCACACAATACATAAAAATGGTGTTGGAAGCTTGTCGACTTTGCCCAAAAAGAGTAATAAGTATAAAGCCTACACTTTGATGAAACACGAAAGAGAACCATTTCAAAACTCAGAATGGAAAACCAACAAAAATTTGCAACTAGTTCACTCTAATTTGTGTTCTCTCCCAATCCTCTCCATTGGTGGTCATAAATACTTCATGTTGTTCATTGATCACTACAGCAAGATGACATGAATATATTTTCTGAAGAAGAAATCAGAGACCTTCGAAACATTTCAAAAGTTTCAAACCATAGTTGAAAATGAAGCCCAATTCAAAATTGGCACTCTTGGGACTAATAATGGTGGTGAGTTCACTTCACAAGTATTTGAAACTTATCTCAAGCAAAACGGAATCAATCATTATCTCACAATCCCTTAGACTCACAACAGAACAAAGTAGTTGAGCGAATGAACCGTACTGTCATGAATGTGGTTCGAGTAATGTTGTTCTTCAAAGGTGTAAATCTACACTTCTCAGTAGAAGCAGCACAAATAGCAGTTTACATCTACAATAGGTCACCATCAACAACCCTACAAATGAAGATTCCATAGGAAGTCTGATGTGGTCATCTCCTGCCAGTGCAACATCTTTAAATTTTCGGATCCACATGCTACGCATTGATTCCAAAGGAGAAAAGAAACACATTGGAACACAAGAGTTGCAAATGCATGATTTGGGGATACTCTGAGTTTTCAAAAACATACAAACTATATGATGAGAACACCAAGAAATTTCTCATCCCAAAGATGTCGTCTTTGGTGAAACTACAAAGGACAACTCAAGCATCAATTGACAATTGAATCGACTAGAAAAATATGCCAAATTTAATGTTTTCAAGGAGGTTGATACGGAGGGTTCCAAACAGTGAAGGGGGGACCTGCAATTGGGAAATACTTGAATCTCTATTGACTTCTGTAATTGTAAATGAAACTCCCCCTATAGAAGACAGTGAAACTTCATCAGAGGATGGTCCGATGGCAGAAAATGGACCTTCAAGTTCAGAAACTGAGACACTTTTGATTTGATAAGCTACACAAAAAAAATTCCAAAATGGGCCAAATAGACATGACAAATATCAGACCTGATGAGGTCAGGAAAACAAGTACAAGAAATGCACACATGTAATGTTTCCATTTTGGAATTAAAATAATATTATTACTAAAATAAAAAGTATTTTTAAAAACTTAAAATAAAGTAAAATGGGCCAAATAGACATGACAGATATCAGCCCTGATGAGGTCGGGAAAACAAGTACAAGAAATGCACACATGTAATGTTTCCATTTTGGAATTAAAATAATATTATTACTAAAATAAAAAGTATTTTTAAAAACTTAAAATAAAGTAATAATAATAATCGAATTTTTATTTAAGTTGGGGCCTTTTTAAGGGTCATGGGCACTTAAAACCTAAAGTGAAATTATAAGGAGGTTCTTTTAATATTTTTTAAAAAAAAAGTTTCCCTCTTATTTTAGGCACCACACTTGGGGCATGGATATAAAAGGAAGGTGAAATGTTCTTTCGAAAGGCATGCAACTTTGATATTAGATATCTTCTTTCGAAAGGAGAGAGTTCCTCTTCTTTCTCAGCCAATAGAGATTCAGGTTGATAATGAATTGCCTTTGGAAGAGCTTCCTGCGAACGTTAAAGGAGAAAATTTAAAGCATTTTCCAAACCAAAGGAAAAAAAGACAAATACTAAAGGAATAGAAACCAGAAGCAGCAAAAAAGACCAGCAAATGAAAGCGAAAAACCGTGCTTCTATTCTGGTTAAATCTGGAAAAAGAGAAGAGCAGATTTCAAAAGTGAAAGCGGATGTTGGCTGTCCAGACAAACCCGGAAGAAAACCCATAAGAAAAATCAGAGAGCTAGAAAGCAAGCAGAATATAGCTGATGGAAGGCAGGCAACAATTCTGGATTTTACCCCTAAAAAATAGTTATTAAATTATTATTTGGAAATTAGAGCGCTGGATGTAATTGAATCTTGAGGCTGTCCTTGTATAACTTTAGATTGTTGCTACTTCTTAGTAAGATTCAGGAATGCTTCTCCTGGTGCATGTAAACGTTTTATCTTTATTGCTTCTGTAATAGGATTTCGGGGCCCCTTCAAAACCTGTTTTTACCTTAATCTAAAACTTTGATATTAGATATCTTGTGCAAGTATGTCAAGCTTGAACAAGTCACTTGAAGACAAAAACCTTTAAGTGCACCAAGGAGTTTGAAGACGAAAACCTTCATTCTTCTACCAGGGCAACTCTATTCAAGGGTTGTAATTGCACCATAATTGTGCATAGATATAGGCAAGAGGTTCTACAAAGGTATCTTTGAACGCCACCTTCATCAAGGATTATTTCAAACCCTTCGGAGAACTGAAAATTCATGATTTGCAGGTCAAAGAGGTGGGTGAACTTGGTTTGAAGAGTTTTGTTGATTTTGGAAGAATCTAGCGCTGTAACTAGGTTTTTTGTAACTTCAGAACTACTTTTGAGAGACTTTCCATGGAGAAAATTTTCTAATTCTAATTTTGTTAGAAAGCTAATATTTTTGTGATCATTTTAAACTAACATTTGCATTGAAATTCCAAATATTCTAGAAGATATGAATTTTTAAAGTTTCAGTTGATTAAGACAAATAATAAATTATTGTGGATTGAAAATAAGGTAATTTATATTCTAAAAATTATTTTAATATTTTTCCAAGTGGGCAATTTGATTTGAGAAACTTGGGGACCTTGTTGAAGGGATAAAACAAGGGTTTGAATTTCATATTTGTTTCTCCTATTTTTTTTCTGAGTGTGGCAACTTGTTTGGAGGGGCTAAATTGGCTATTGGCAGCTCTAATTTATTCTTTGGAAGTTCTAATAAATTGCAAGAATTTTTGATATATTTTTCGTTAGTTCGTGCAAGGAATTCAAGGTTGATTGGAAAGAAAAATGCAGTTGTAACAAGATCTTAAAAATCAGAATTATTGCAAAGAATTTCCAGACACATCTCCATTCCATATTGCTACAAAAAAAAAGGTATTTTATTGTATTTGCATATTCAGTAATTATTGGAGTTATTATAGAGTGTTATTGCTTGGAAATTAGGACATTTATTGTTGCTAGGGTTTGTTGGTTTTAAGGGCAGCATTCATATTATTTTCAGTTGTGCATAAGGGTTTGTTGGAAAACCCCAATTTGTCATAATTGTCCCATTTGGAAACATTACAGTGATATCAGAGCCATATCTTGGCTATTTGTGGGATTCAAGGTCTATATCAAATAGTAACAGAGAAGGATGAAAGGTATTACACAGACCCAGGATCATGAGGACCAGCGTTTGGTTCATTAGGATCTAATGGAGGATTATGATGAGTACTTGACTCTTGCAACTAAATACCGCAGGGGAAAGAGCTTCGAAGTTTGGCTAGGTTTAAGGTATGGTAAGAGGCACCATAGGTACATAGATACACAAGATTTGGGAAAGATAGTTCTTCCAACTTTTGATGGTGATCCGGGTATTCCAGTAAGGGCTTGGGTAAATATGATGATTAGCTTGACTTGAGGCCTAGAAGTAGAAAATAGACATTAATTTTTGTTATCCAACATTTGGATGGGGTTGCCCATGAATGATGGCATCATGAAGAGGTAACACAAGGGCATAGCACGATTGGGACACATGAAGAATTGTTGGAAGAGATAATTTGATAAGTTTGAAAGGAAGAGCGAACCATCCACACCTAAATCAATAAGGGCACATAACTAGGAACTCCAATCGGGTGAAAAGCAGCGATTAAAACAAATAACAAAACCTAATTTTCAATTGTACAAGGGGCAGCCACTCCACAAGTTTGCCAAAAACGAAAAATTAGTCAAACAAAACTCCTTTGTGAGGTGTGAACAGCTTGGAACTAACTCAGAAAATTCAAAAAAAACAATGGTAAGTGAGGCTGATTTTGAAGGGCGGCCACCAAATGAAAAGTCCTTGATGATTTAACATCAAAAATCGGTCAATAATGGACCCCAAAAAAATAAGTAATCAGCTGAGATTAAAGGCAGAAAATTCAGAAGAGTCAAAGGTCCAAAATGCAAATGATAATATATATCCTGCTTGTTCATAACCAACTTTGGCATTTGTCCTTCAAAGCACTTGTGCGTCATCTTAAATAACGAATTGGGATTTGCTGCCAAAGACATTAAAGCTCTTTGTGACGTTGGCAATTCAACAAAGAAAGGTTCTAGTGCTGATTATAATGGGCACAAAGGCATTGGCTTTAAGTCAGTGTTTCGGGTGACATATGCACCAGAGATTCATTCCAATAGATTTCATGGAAAATTCAATGTAAGCAAGGGAGAGCTTGGTTTCATTTTGCCGACACTTGTAAGCAAGGGAGAGCTTGGTTTCATTTTGCACTATCTTGACTCTTTGAGCAAGGAACTATTCGATGAAAACTATAAATTAGATGGTTCTATTGAAAAACATGCATTGTCCTCCCTTTTAAAGACTCTTTTCTAGAGGGAATAGGAATGAGGTCTTGGGTATCAAAATTTGCAGATCTTCATCCTTCCCTATTATTATTTCTTCATCGTCTTCGCTGTATAAAAGTTAGGGATGGTCTGACTGACTCCATAAATATAATGCGGAGAGAGGATATTGGCAACAGCCTAATAAAAGTTTACATGGTAAAGAAAGTACTACTTGGCTTATGGCAAGTCGAAAACTAAATGTTGGTACTCTGCACCCTGGTGTACAAACTACCGAAATTGCTACGGCCTTCACATTATGCGAAGACCGAAGTGGAGAGTATGGGCCATGCCTAGAAACGCAGCCAGCATTTGCATTCCTTCCATTGCACACATATGGTTTGAAATTTATACTTCAAGGGGACTTTATTTTGCTGTCTTCGAGAGAAGAGGTTGATGGGGATAGTGCCTAGAACCAATGGTTACTTTCAAAGTTTCGCGGCAGTTTATTTCAAGGATCTTTCATACTATCAAAGCAACTCTGGAAAAGCTATCACGCTTTACATGAGTTTTGTCCCTTGGAAGTTTTGGGATTTTTCTCTCCGCTGCCAGTAATGATTCTTTCCAAGTTAAGGGCTTCTTCATGCTTACCTTTGGAGTGAAAGGACAAACCATGGGTTATCCCGTGCAAGGTCATAAGGGGTTGGAGTGACCAGATACGCAGCCTTTTACCAGATGACTTAGTGAATAATTATCTTGGTCTTGGGTATCTACATAGAGACATTCATTTGTCAGATTCATTAGCAGATGCTTTAGGTGTGCATGGATATGGACCAGGAACCATAATTGAGGTAATTGAATCACTATGCAATAAAAGGGACACTCTGAGAGACTTGGGCTTGAACTGTTTAGGCTCCTTGCTTGTTGCGCTATATGATTGCTTGAAGTATCGACGTACTGGGCCTGATGCGCATTTTGAAGTGAAACAAGAATCTAATTTCCTTAGTGATCTTCGTCTGATTCCATTCATTCCATTTTCAGATGGCTCATATACATCGCTTGTAGAAGGTTCTATCTGGTTTCCCTGTGAAATCACTGAAGCTGGAATTGATGCACATGTTTTAAAGAATTTACCCAAGTTATATTCTGAGCTAAGAACAATACATTCTTCCTTTTTTTCACCTCAACAACTGCAGCTGATGTCCTGGTCAGGGGCAATTCAGACGTGATTGTATGCATGTTATGATGTGTTGGGGTTGGCCAGTTATCAGCACATGAAGTTGTGATGATACATATCCTACAAGCTATGTCAACAGGTGAATGCATGTCTAAGGATAAGTTAATTTTGACAGAATATCTGGCCTTTACAATGCTACATTTGCAATCTAATTGCTCTTTATGCTACTTGGAAAGGGAACAACTAGTTTCAGAGTTACAAAATAAAGTTATTATTGTAACGAATAATGGATATAATCTTGCTAGTTCTGAACCGCTACACTTTAGCAGAGAATTTGGCAATCCTATAAATATAAAAAAAATTATTGCAGGCACAAATGTGGTCTGGAATGAAATTGACAGTGCGTACCTGCAATTTTTCTCCAGTGAAATACTGCCATTGAACTTGTCACAGTGGCGTACGTTTTTCAAAGAACTTGGTGTCATTGATTTTGTGCAGGTTCTTAAGGTTGAGAAGAAAGTGGAAGATCAATATTGTAGCATATGGAAAAACCTGGCATGGGATGGCTCTGCAGATGCAATGGGTTGGACTGTGAATGATTGGGAATCTCCTGAGTTGGTTGATATACTAATAGCCTTATCCAGTTCAAGTAAAAATTTAGAGCAATGCTCCTGTCTACCCGAAGTTCTTGATAATGTGTGGGATGACATTTTTGGTGCTAAAAAAGATAGTTATTGGTCTAAGAGTCCTGGTGAGAAGAAAGGAAAATACACAGAAGCATCATGTGTATTACAGATTTGCGGTTATCACTGGGTAAAATTAAAACTCGATGGGCAGCTTTGTTTTCCAACTGACCCATTCTTTGATTGTGATGATGTTAACTCTATCCTTGGCTCTCATGCCCCTTATACAACTCCTCAGGTCCATAATAGAAAGCTTGTGGCAGATATTGGATTCAGAACACAGGGTTGTATAAAAGATGCACTGAATCTTCTTTATGAATGGAGAAAATCAGAGTGCATATTTAAAGCAAGCACTTCTCAAATGGGACGGCTTTATGCATTCCTTTGGACTAGAATGGGCACATGCAATGAGGAAGTAACTTTCCATTTCAAAGTAAATTCTTCGATTTTCGTACCACTCCCGGATGAATCAAATCCAGATGACATTGCTGAAGGAATACTTTTGTCTTTTGACCAAGTTTACTGGAGAGATCCAACTAGTTGTCTTGATCTATTAAATAAGGGAGCACTACATAATTATGAGCTTCATTTCTGTGATAAGACGCACTTGAAAGCTTTGTATAAGATCGATCCAAATCTTCATAATTTTTTTGAAAATGGATGCTGTGTGCAAGAAAGCCCTGATTTTGACAGTTATGTTACAATACTGCAGAATCTTTCAAGAATTATTCAACCATCAGAAGCATATTAAGGAACCATCATAAGTGGGCCGAAGATGTTGAATTTGAAGGGGTGGACTCCAAAGAAATTTCCCGGTGGAAAGATTGCCTACATGAATGGGAATGTTCAGTTCTTCCAACTATCCAGGACAAATGGGTTTCGTTGCATAAAGGGGTTGGCTTTGTTTGCTGGTGCGACGATGTGGAACTTGGAATTAAATTTAGGAATTGTGATGATGTGTATTTTATACATCTACATGCTAGTGGTAAGTTTGATGAGATCATTTTTATTTCTTTCCAAGTTTTGGAAACATCTTTTGAAAGCACATTGATAACTATGGGAAGCTACATCAAAGGCGAACCAGTATGTCATGTATTATTTCTTTGGGGATATTGGGAGTCTTTGGAAGGTGGTCATGACACTTTTACCTCATGGGGGCAGCCTCCAAGGTACATATTTAACAAGTTGGGAACTCAAATTGAAGCTTTTTTTCAGTGGGAAACAATATTAGTTGGTGAGTGCACCATGAAGAATGTGGGGACAGCCCCATGGCTTTTACAATTGCTTGAGGACAAGCAATTTTGGACAGGGAGAATTGTAATATCCCAATTTTAGAATTAAAATAATATTAAGATTAAAATAAAAAGTATTTTTCAGTACTTAAAATAAAGTAATAATAATAATCTAATTTTCACTTAAGTTGGAGCCTTTCTAAGGGTCATGGGCACTTAAGGCGTAAAGTGAAATTATAAGGAGGTTCTTTTAATATTTTTAAAAAAAAATGTTTCCCTCCTATTTTGGGCGCCACACTTGGGGCATGGATATAAAAGGAAGGTGAGATGTCCTTTCGAAGGGCATAAAACTTTGATATTCGAAATCTTGTGCAAATATATCAAGCTTGAACAAGTGACTTGAAGACGAAAACCTTTAAGTGCACCAAAAGTTTGAGGACGAAAACCTCCATTCTTCTACCAGGGCAGCTCTATTTAAGCGCTGTAATTGCGTTATAATTGTGCATAAGTGTATGCAAGAGGTTCTACAAAGATGTCTTTGGACGCCACCTTCATCAAAGATTATTATTTCCAAACCTTCAAAGAGCTAGAAAATCATGATTTGCAGGTTAAGGAGGTGGGCAAACTTGGTTTGAAGAGTTTTGTTGATTTTGGAAGAATCTAATGCTGTAACTAGATTTTTTGTAACTTCAGAACTACTTTTGAGGAACTTTCCATGCAGGGAAAATTCTGATTCCAATTTTGTTAGAAAGCTATTATTTTTGTGATCATTTTGAGCTTACATTTGCATTGAAATTCCAAATATTCTAGAAGATACGAATTTTTGAAATTTCAGCGGATTAAGGCAAATAATAAATTATTGTGGATTGAAAATAAAGTAATTTATACTCTAAAAATTATTTTAATATTTTTCCAAGTGGGACGATTTGATTTGGGGAACTTGGAGACCTTGTTGAAGGGATAAAACAAGGGTTTGAATTTCATATTTATTTCCCTTATTTTTTTTGAGTGTGGTGACTTGTTTGGAGAAGCTAAAAATTGGCTATTGGCAGCCCTAATTTGTTCTTTGAAAGCCCTAATAAATTGCAAGAATTTTTGGTATATTTTTCGTGAGTTCATGCAAAGGATTCAAGGCTGATTGGAAGGGAAAACGCAGCTGTAACAAGATCTTAAAAATCAAAATTATTGCAAGGAATTTCCAGAGACATCTCCATTCCATATTGCCACAAAAAAGAGGTATTCTATTGTATTTGCATATTCAGTAATTATTCGAGTTATTGTGTAGTGTTATTGCTTTAAAATTGGGAGATTTATCATTGCTAGGGTTTGCTGGTTTTGAGGGCAGCATTCATATTATTTTCAGTTGTGCATAAGGGTTTGTTGGAAAACCCTTATTTGTCATAATTGTCCCATTTGGGGACATTACAACACACAACCACACAACAATCAAAAGATTTCCTTGATGAAATTCAAAATAACATAAAAAAGTTTACCTTGGAAGACCTTCTTGAAAAAGAAGTCAACGTTGCATTTGACTTTAACAAGCTGAAAAGCTTGAGGCATAGAAAAATGCTATGAGAAGTGAGAATGATGCATTGGTCAAGAACGGAACTTGGAAATTGGTTGATCCTTCAATCGACTGTAAGCCAATTGGCTGCAAGTGGGCCTTTCGCAACAAGCACAAACCAGATGGCTCATTTGACAAGCAGAAAGCAAGACTTGTCACAAAAAGAAGGAATTGACTTTAATGAAACTTTTGCACCTACAACAAAATTGTCTACCATTCGAACCATGTTGGCTTTGGCAGCTCACAATGGAAGGAAATTTCACCAAATGGACATCAAACTGCATTTCTGAATGGTAATCTCAAGGAGACAATGTACATGACACAATCTAAAGGTTTTGTAGTAAATGACCAAGAGCACAAAGTGTTAAACTTGAAAAATCATTGTATGATTTGAAACAAGCCCCACGAGCGTGGTATGACAAACTCGTTGAGAACCACCTGAACATGAACTTCAAACATTTTGAGTGTTAAGATGCAACTTTTTTTGTCAAAATAGTTGACAAAACAGTTGTATTTGTAGTGGTGTATGTTGATGATTTATTCATCACAGGAAACAAAGAAAGATACATTGCAAATTTCAAATCATAGTTGATGAAAGGCTTTGAAATGACAAATTTGGGTTATCTACATTAATATTTTGGTATTGAAGTATTTCAAAAACCAAAGTATATCTTCAGCACTCAACAAAAGTACATTGATGAAATTCTGAGTAAATTCGGAATGACAGATTGCAAGCCTCTTAATATGCCCATGGAACAAAATATGAAACGAATATCAGAAGATACCACAGATTTAATAGATGCTACTAAATACAGACAACTCATTAGAAGTTTGATCTATGTGACCACAACTAAACTATATATTTCTTTCGTTGTTGGTGTTTTTTCTCGATTCATGCAACAACCTAAAGAAAATCACTGGGTAGCAGCAAAAAGAATCCTTTGATATCCCAAAGGAACACATAATTTTGGGTCAGCAATTTCTTTAGCAAAACACATTGCAGCTTTAGAGGCAACCAAAGAGATTTTGTGGCTCAGAAGAATTATTTTAGAATTGCAAAAACCACTGATTTTTTCAACACCTCTCATGGTTGACAACAATTCTGCAATTCAAATGGCAAAGAATCAAGTCTTTCATGACCGAACCAAGCATATCAATGTCAAATTTCATTTGATTCGACACTATGTGAATGATGGCAATGTAAAGTTGCATCATTGTCCTACAGCAAAGCACCCAGTAAACACCTTGAAAAAATCACTTGGACAAGAAATTTTTGAAAAGATTAGAGGAACGCTTGGTCTCACTATGACCCCTGCAAATTAAGGGAGAAATGTAACATTATTGTAATATATGTTATTAATCCTAGGTGTCATAGGCTTTTGTCTTTTTGTTATAGATGAAGAGTCATCCGTAGGAATAGGTAGAGCTACCTTAGAAGGTAAAATGGACAGCCAAATATTGGCTTTATCTATTGTAATGTTCTTCTTTTCAAATTGAACATGAACACAATTTTGGCTTGCACCAAATATTGTTGATGTCACTCCATTAATACCAAGGCTGACACCGTGGAGATTGCGTTGAAGACAAAGGATTCATTGTGGACTACCATGGGAATTGGAAATGTTCCTAATGTTCAAGAGAAGAAAGAATGCCTATTTCAATAGGGAAGATCAGGGGATGGGACTTATGATGACCCATTCTACACCTAAACTTCATTTTCATCTCAAAGGAAGTAAGACTTCAAATTAGATGTAGAAATTGTTGGACAAGTAATACAACAAGGATCATGAGTCAAAAGTTTTTAAGTTGAATCGCGCGCTATGTACACTTCATCCATTGGATCTTGAGATTGATGAAGATTGTCAAGCTTGTATGAAGGATCTATTGTTTTAATTGATGGACTGCAAAAAAGAGGTTCAAGAAGAAGGTCAATGAAGTGATTGAGATTGTTCTTGAGAGCTTGAAACTACCATATGATGTATTTCACTCCGCATTGTTCTCTTCTAGAACCATAATGGCAAAACTACATCTTTTGAAGGTTTTTAGACATTGTGGGTAGCGGAACAATAGAAGCTCATGAAGTTGAGTCAACCTAGTTCGAGGCAACAGGCTCATAAGTCAAAAGGGAAAAGGAAAACAGGGCTTTGGGGAAAACTTAAGCAAAGACAAGCATTCAAGGGAAGACTGAGGAAGCAATGATAATAGGAATAAGAAGAGAACTCGTGATTCTGATCGTAACCGTGGTTACAAAGGAAACGAGAAGAAGCACAAGGAGTGTCACTACCCTGGCAAGTCGAGCATGTAGAAGATACTTATTTCAAGAAGATGAAAGACCTATTGAAGGAGAACAACGATCTCAAGGAATGCCAAGGCAAGTATCATG
Source organism: Torreya grandis (assembly GCA_037957365.1). Lineage (NCBI taxonomy): Eukaryota > Viridiplantae > Streptophyta > Pinopsida > Cupressales > Taxaceae > Torreya > Torreya grandis. The sequence continues at coordinate 229,001 of JARHVA010002685.1, forward strand.
GTAATGGTAAGGATAATGCTCTTGTTGTTCATAATTATCAAGCCTTGCATGCTCATACTTCAAAAAGTGAGTTTATTATGGATTCTAGATGTACTCATCATATGGAAAAGGGTGGTGGTTTGTTCCAAAATCTTCGCAAAGCGGATGATGGAAGATTTAGATAGTAGATGCTTTTGAACTTGTTATAGCTAGTAGTGGTGATGTTGTGTTAGAAGATGGCATATTAAGGGATGTTCACCATGTACATTATTTGAGAGTGAATCTCCTAAATATTTTCCAAATAACTCAACAAGGAATCAAAGCTAAGTTCTAACCTAAAAAATTTGTTGTGAATGATATTAGCAATAAATTTCAGGTGGTTGTTGGTGGTATGCTTCATAATGAAGCATACACTTACAAGCTTACCGGTTTTAGTAATGTTCCAAAGGATTAGGATCTATATGCATTTATGGCTAAGGTAGATGATGCAAGTCGATTGTGGCATATGCATTTGAAACACCTGGATTTTCAAAAGCATGCAGTTGATGGGCTATAAGAAAATGGTCTATGGGTTACCTCCCATTTCTCTATCCAAAGGCATGCACGAAGGATGTGTTATTGGAAAACATCACTTGGATGGTTTTGAGACAGGTAAGGCATGGCATGCAAAGGGGCATCTTGAGCTTGTTCATTTTGACTTGAGCACTATTAATCATCCATCTCTTGCATGATCTGGGTAAATTTTGACTTTCATTGATGATTTCTCCAGATATACAAGGGTTTATTTTGTGAAAGAAGTCCCTTGCTTTGGATAAATCTATTAATTAGAAATCCATAGTTGAGAAAAAATCTAAACATCTAGTCCAATGTTTCACATTGGATAGAGGGGAGTATGTGAATTGTGTTTTGATAGTGTTTTGTACCAAGCATGGTATTTTTAGTAATGAACTACTGCACTATCTCAAGGCATGTGTTTATGCCAAACAACAAGATTGTCATGAAATTCAAAAAAGTGTCAACTATTGGTACTCTTGACGCTATGGATTGCACCCTTGAAAGAACGCTGGGCTTCTCCCTTCCACGCGGCACAATAGAGACTCCCCTCTTGCTGCGGAGAAACAGTCTCCACCAAGTAGTCATCAAAGAGCACGAACATTCAAGAGGGCAGCCCGTTTTTTCTTTGTTTGGCATTAATAGGCGGACAGCTGCACAAGCTTTCATGGAAGGATGGCTTTGTTAGTTATGAAGAGCAGCGACCCATACTTTTGCAGGAGTGTTTAATATGCCCAAGCAGCAAAGTCAAGACTGGCGACGGCCACAGCATGGTTCAAACAACAGACTTCCTCCTTCCTAGGCATTTAATGCAGTATGGGTCGCCCTTTATTTGAAAGCACCAAACTCTTTCTCAAAATGCTATATATATATATATATATATATATATATATATATATATATATATATTGTAACCTCTCAGTTGAGAGATATATCTCTCATTTGGTAAGGCGAAGCCCTGCCAAAATTTTCACCTTGATCAATAAGAATGTATTTTACCTCTATTTGACTGTTTATGTTTTTTAGTGTGTCTGTGTATCAACCCTGTGTTCAATCATTTTGCATGATGCTTTCACAAGTTTGACACCAACATACCTGGTATAAACAAAGCACCATTTCTGCAGATAACAGAAAGTGCTGTATCTGAAGCACAGAGACAAAAAAGGGTTATCAGACAATGTGTTTTCTACAGCGCCTGTGGTAAGTTCATTTTTTGTGTGTCTTCATTAAGCCTATTGTTAAAGCTCCCTATAGTCTGGTATTTTCATCAGATAAAGTGTATGTCTGCCCTCTTCTAGTCTGAAGTGTGAATAATTGAGTAGATCAAAATCATTTGGTGCATCACCACTTAGATTAGTTTCTGTCCTGGTTATCCTTCTCTCTTTTCACCCCCCCATTATTAATAGTAGTAGCAAAATAACCTCAGAGATGCATCAAAGGGAGCTAGCCCTTATCTAGAGATTCTCCCCTCAGTTTTGCCAGACCCACAGCAAGAGGGGAGTCTCTATTGTGCCGCGTGGAAGGGAGAAGCCCAGCCTTCTTTCAAGGGTGCAATCCACAGCGTCAACAGTTTTTAGCACGCCCAGTGGGACAATTTGTCCAAAAAGTTGAAGGATTTTTTGGTGTGTTCTTCAACCAATCAGCCTTTGGAGGCATTTCAACCAACACCAATGGCGACTCCGAGTTGAATTTGTTGGTTAAGCAGTCCTGGTGCCATCAAGAAATCGCATTTTGGTATGTATAATTCCAATGCTCAGCAGCATGGACCTTGTTTTCCTTCATATAACTTTGATCAAGCTCAGGTTGTTCATGGCATCACTTCAAGCAGCTCTCCTGGTTGCCCTTCACCTAGTGTAAAGGAAGTAACGCTGAAATTTGAGAAGCAAGTGATGGAGATAAACAGATTGGAGGAGCAGGATAGATATCAACAAGAGCTTATGTATAAAGAGGAGTGCTTGTTTAGGCAAGCTCAGGCCTTGCAATCCATGAAAGAGGAAGTAGCAAAATGGAAGAGTCCATTCATTCAACGCAGTCAGCCTTGTGTGCCCCCTCCTATTCTAAAGAAAGCCCCCTCTTGTGCACCAAATCCTTTCTACCAGATAGAACTTGCTCACTCTAGCTCATATGATGCATTAATCACTCCTGCTCTTAATTCCTTGCACCTAGCTTTTCAACACCAAAGGGCATTAGAGCAACCTCCCATGGAAATGAACCTTCTCAATTCTTTAGGTTGTGAATCCTCCTTTGAAGGGAATACCATGAACCAGCACATCTCTCTTCTAGAAACTCTACCTGTACATCAACAGTCTCTTCCTAGTCTTCCTCAACCTCCTCAAGTCTTTCAACATGATGTCAAGATTCCAAGTTGGAGGAGAGAATACCATGAACCAGCTCAGGGCCTTGAAGAAGATAAAGCTGCTCCTGCTCATGGTGATCCTCATGATCTCCAAAAACGGCTCTTCCAAGATAATATAGCCAGGCAAATTGCAGAGTTGGAGTCCAGAATAAGGTTCCTCAGCCAAGGTATGATGGACGGTTTAGACCAAATAGCAAATTCCATGTCTGAACACACCCCATCTACACTCCTTCAAGAGAGCTATCAAGCCACATCTGATATAGATGAAGTGCTGGCCAAATGGAAGGATGAGAATCATTCGATTCTAGCTCAAGGATTGCCTCCTCTTCCACATGAGTTTGTCCATCAACCCTCCACTCCATTCTTTCTCAAGGAGGAACCTGTTTTGAAAGAGGCAAGTGAAGAAGAGAGGTTCCAATTTGCAGTTGCCCACGAGGCTATCATCAGTGACAATGAGGATGAGATCATCATGGATGCTCCCTTTGAAGACATCATCAACAATGAAAAAGACACAGGGCATGCATACATGCGGGTGTTCCAGCAATATGAAGAAGAGATTGACAAACTTTATCTGTCAACAATGGATGATGAGGAAAATAAGCATGGTGAGCTCTCTCCTCCGTTGTTTGATGAACTTCCTTATTGCTTTGATGAAGAGAATGACCATGCCATGGAACACGAGTTGGAAGAGGATCAGGAGCATGTTTGGGAACAACTAAAGACTCTGGTCTTTGAGCAAGCAAAGGAGAGGCCTATCCATCTTGATGAAAGCTTTGAAGAAGAGAGCCTTGAGCAAGAAGGCGATGTTCTGTGGGATGAGCAAGCAGTTTGTGATCTCATTTCAGACATCACAACAATCACTTTTCTTCAAGAAAGCCATGAGGAAGCAGAAGATCAGTTTGGCAGTCTCTTCAATGAGGCAAAAGGGAACAAGTCAATCCATGATGCATATCAAGGGGGTTATGAGCTAGATGGTCCCTATGGTGATGAGCCAACAGCCATTGACTTCTTGGTGAGATACACTAGCATGAAGGCCCAGCATAAGGCAAGCTTCCGAGAGCAAGATGAATACATATATGTTGGAAGCATGTTTGACCCTGATTCATTTGGATACAAGCCAATCAAAGTGGCAAACAATAAGAGCAAGTCACCAAGTCTCCTTTCCATTTAGCCACTTGTCTGGCACCATAAGTTTTCTTGCCATGAAGGAGACTTAAGAAGTTTTCCCTCTGATCCAGGAGGGAGACAAATGTATCTAGTTAGTTGTACATATTAGTTTGCTTTCAATCGTCTTTGTTTTCCCTAAGTGCTATTGCACACGTGTGTAGTTTTTTTTAGCCTTTGTTGTGTGTGTTCTCCTTTGTGTTTGAGATAAAATCTTTGTTGGTTCATAGTTCCTTACAAGGTTGTTAACTTCTCCAAGATGCATCCTGACTCCATGCCCAATGGACTTAGAGGCTACCAGTCTTCCCAAGCATAGCAGGGATGTTTCTCCTGGGAATCGCTAGATTTGTTGACCATTTTGGTCCTACAAGCCAAAAGTTAGTCTCCTTTCCCTGCTGTCCTGAACCGTCAATATTGGATGTATTCCCCCCACTGCAATTGTGCCATTTCCCTTTGTAGTAGACCTGTTCTGTAAAGAGCCAAGTGACTTGAGCTTTGTAGATGTTTCGAGTTGATCCGGAGGTTTATTTCACTGTAGGCAGCTAATTTTCACAAGCCTTTTGGCAAAGGAATGGGCCAACTTCAAAGAGATATAAGTCTTTTACAAAGCTCTGAGGATAGAGTGCCCTTGCGGAGGCCAGTCGGGTTACGAACTAGACTATTCCAGCAGGTTGTGGAGGGCAGAGAGTTTTCCTTCAAAAAAATGACAAGGCAAAAGGCCGGGAGGTAAGTTTTTCCTTCGGAAGAGATCCATGCAAAACACAAACGATTTCCTTCGGACTTTTGTCCCGAGGGAAATCCAAAGGAATTGAAAGCAAAGGATTTCTTCGGACTTTTGGTTCGAAGATAATCCACGTGGAACCAAAAGATGAATTCCTTCCGACAAAGTGCCCGAAGGAATTCCTTCAGACATTTTGTCTGAAGAAATTCACAAAGAATTTGTCGAAGGAATTTCCCGAAGGAAAAGACTGAAAGAAAGGGACAAAGGATTTCTTCGGACTTTTTGTCCGAAGAAAATCCATGGAAAAGACAAAGGCACAAATGTCCGAAGGAATTTACAAAGAAAAAGACAAAGACATGAAGACTAAAACATGAAGAAAGATTTCCTATTCAAGGCAGCCCGAAGGACCCTGAAGGGCAAGTGCCCTTGCGGGGGACTCTCGACTGCCAAAAAGGGAGACCTTTTCCAAGCTCCGAAGGGACACCTTCCCTTCGGTAAGGAAGAAATACAAAAGGCCGAAGAAATTGCCAAAGGGGTGACGGGCCCGAGAACGTCAATTTCAGGGCAGCAAACTAGCCGTTGTCTTTAAAATGGTGACGGGCCTACGGACGTCAAATTTACGATGATGAAATCACCGTTTGGTTTTCGAATAGTGACAGGGCCGCAAACGTCAATTTTGACGGGATGCGTCAGCCGTTGAGGACACGCTGAAGGACTAATGCCTTCAGGGCAAGTGACCCGAAAGAGCTCGAATGGCACAGGTCCGACAGAATTCAAAGGGGCATAAGACCCAAGGAGTAAACTCAGCGACCCGCTGACAAAGGAGCCTGAGGAGCTAGCAAAGGACGAAAGGAATAGCCCGAGAAAGCTCAAATTGCCAGAAAGAGACAAGAAATAGCAAGGAAAGAGGGAACAAAATAAAGAATCCAGAACACGGCCACGCACACATACGACAACATTTGGAATGTTCCAAAAGATGCACCCAGCCAAGCACAAACACGAATCAGATCAACCCAGGTGGCAAAAGGTGTCGGCACAAGGATTTATTGTTGCGGATGAAACAGTCTCCACCAAGTGGTCATCAAAGAGCACGAACATTCAAGAGGGCAGCCCATTTTTTCTTTGTTTGGCATTAATAGGCAAACAGCTGCGCGAACTTTCATGGAAGGATGGCTTTGTCGGTTATGAAGAGCAACGACCCATACTTTTGCAGGAGTGTTTAATATGCCCAGGTAGCAAAGTCAAGACTGGCGACAGCCACAGCATGGTTCAAATAACAGACTTCCTCCTTCCTAGGCATTTAATGCAGTATGGGTCACCCTTTCTTTGAAAGCACCAAACTCTTTCTCAAAATATATATATATATATATATATATATATATATATTGTAACCTCTCAGTTGAGAGATATATCTCTCAGTTTGTAAGGCGAAGCCCTGCCAAAAATTTTACCTTGATCAATAAGAATGTATTTTACCTCTATTTGATTGTTTATGCTTTTGAGTGTGTATGTGTATCAACCATGTGTTCAGTCATTTTGCATGATGCTTTCACAAGTTTGACACCAACATACCCAGTATAGACAAAGCACCATTTCTGCAAGTAACAAGACGTGTTGTATCTGGAGCACAAAGATAGAAAAGAGTTATCAGACAGTGTGTTTTCTCCAGCGCCTATGGTAAGTTCATTTTCTGTGTATGTCTTCATTAAGCATATTGTTAAAGCTCCTTATAGTCTGGTATTTTCATCAGATAAAGTGTATGTCTGCCCTCTTCTGGTCTGAAGTATGAATAATTGAGTAGATCAAAATCATTTGGTGCATCACCACTTAGATTAGTTTATGCCCTGGTTATCCTTCTCTCTTTTCACTCCCCCCATTATTAACAGTAGTAGCAAAATAACCTCAAAGATGCATCAAAGGGAGCTAGCCCTTATCTAGAGATTCTCCCCTCAATTTTGCCAGACCCACAGCAAGAGGGGAGTCTCCATTGTGCCGCGTGGAAGGGAGAAGCCCAGCCTTCTTTCAATGGTGCAATCCACAGCGTCAACAGGTACCATATGGGAAATTGTTGGACCATGTAGTATGTACTATGAGAATGAAAACAAAGGGAGATAAGATAGAAGTAAATAATTAGTTGCAGCCATCCAGGGATGTTGGAAAGGTAAGGCCAATTTTGGGACACAATGGGTTTTACAAAAGGTCTATAAAAAAAATTTACGTATTGTTCCATCTGCTAGAATACTTATTGAGAAAAGAAGTTCCATTTGAATGGGGAACAAAATACTAGGAGGCATTCAAAATTTTAAAAATCATGTTATTAAGTGCGCAGATATTGATTCATCCAAATTGACATAAGGAATCCCACACACACAAATGCATCAAACTAAGCAATTGGTTGCACCTTGGCATGGGAAGGGGATCATAAAGTGAATCATCTCTTATACTTTATATTATTATAAGATAATTATTGTTGAAATTTGAGAATAATGATACGATAACTGAAAGTGGCCTTGGGAATGGTGTCTTTAGTACATAACTTATGACATTGCCTTCTGTTAAATCCATTCATTTTCATTGCAGACTGTTGACAATTCTTCCACAAGCCAAAAAATTGTCAACCTTACTATTTGGAAGATGGTCTTATGGTACCAGTTTGTCTTGTGAATTGATTTTGGGTATTGAATAATGAAAAGGAAAAGGTTTTGCAAAGTTCAATCAAGCCTAAATGCATACCTACAACGACCCAAGGAGCCATCTACGGCCAGGTATAAGCCAAGGAAAGAGCCTACAGCCAGGTAAAGTTTTGGTCATTCAAAGGATTCAAATGGGCGTTCTCGTTTTCAGATTTGGCAATGTCCACCTACAGCCATCCATAAGGTTAACCTACAAGCCTGTAGGTTCGCTTATGAATGAAGGCGAGTGTTTTCTTTCGGACACCTACGGAATACAGGTTTGTCCTTCAGACTTACAACGACTATTCTCTTTCCCAAGTGCTTTCTTTCCAAAGTGTTGTCTTCTCAAAATTTTGTCGGGCTAAGAGATGGACAATTTCCTCGGACTTTTTGTCCGAGGGAAGAGATTTTTCGAAGGACTTGGGAGAAGTCTGAAAGAATTTCAAAGGGACAATTTACAAAGTATTCAATTCCTTCGGACTTTTTGTCCGAAGGAATTAAGGAGACAAAAAACCCGGGTTCCCTACAAAAAGCCCAGGTGCCCTACAAAAAACATGAGTGCCCTTAATTCTTCTGAAAACCCAGTTCCGGAGAGACAGAAGCCCTTGCGGAGGGCACTTGGTCGGTGGCAAGACCTTTCCAATTTTCCCAAAAGGCATTTGGTCTATGGCAGAATAAAGACAAAGGAGACTAGTCCGAAGGAATTCCTGATGGTAAATACACAAATTCCTTCGATCAAAAAGTCCGAAGAAATTTGGGACAAAGAAAAACCCAATGGAAAATACACAAAGGCAAAGAGAAAACAAAAATGGAGGAAGGATATCCTTCGGACAAAAGTCCGAAGGAATTCCTTTCCTTCGGACTTTTGTCCGAAGGATTAATTCGGGAAAATTGCATAACAAGAAGTCCAAGAGAATATAGCCCGAGGAAATACAATCAAAGGGAATAAGCCAAGAAGGAAATCCAAAAGGTCCGCAGAAAATAAAAGACCAAGGTGAAGTCAACGAAAAGCCAGGAAATAGAAAAACCACAAACAGGCAAGAGAAATGCATGCACGAAAATAAGAAAATCGAGAACGGAAAGTCGGCGAACGATTCAGTTTAAATATGTCTCACTCATGCAAGCAAGAGCTATTTTTGGCGGATTGCTAAGTTTCAGTTGACTATTTGTTTTGTTCATGGTTTGACTAGTCATTCTCATGCATCCGAAGGTCCAACTCAGCGTCAAGCCGAGTTTCTCAGTCTAAGTTTGGCGCCATTTTCAGGCAAAAATGATTTTCTCGATCTGACAGCTCAAGAGGAGTCTATTTTTGACATTTGGCATAATCTTCCATGCAAAGGAGAAGTTGACTTTCAACAGACCCACTGTCCATTTCTCAAATGCCAAGGAGCTTCATGCAAAGACAAAGGGAAAATATATTTTATTGGAAGGCAAAGTTGGTCTTGGGTTAATCTAAGTTGATCTTCCTCTTCTATTTTTCAACTCCAACTCTTGGTTGTATTTTTCTATATAAATGGCTTTTCAGCCTTGCAAAATCGATCCCTCTCTTGGCAAGACCAGACTCTACCATTCGTGAGTTGTGTAACCTCTTCAATCAATAGGACTGTACTTTCAGATTTCAAGTGCTGGCATAGTGTATATTCATTCAGCAATTTGCATATGTGGTAGATTTATCTTCCTTCCCAAATTTTGATTCATACCTAGTTGTTAGCTTATCATATTATGCAAGTCATGTTCAGTGTTCTTTATGTCTTTTGCTGAAATTATAAGTGGATGTTAGGTGGCTGCAAAGTGTCTTGTATCAGATCTCTCTCCATCATTTTTCCTCATGTTTTGGTCATTGGATCAAACCTTCTCGTGAAATATTTATGCATAGTGATCAATTGAAATCAAAGATCTTCTTTTTCCCTTGTTTGATTCAGTGTTCAGGGTTTCAAGTAGAGTGGATCAACGTTTTGGTGTATCACCGTTATTAGGTAGGATTTCCCTTTCAAGTTTGTTTCTCCCTTTTCCATGGTAGATTCACAGCACAGAGTAGAGTTCCATGGATATATCTTACAAGAACCAGCCTTCTCTGAAGGTTCTTCTCACCATTGAGGCACCCACCCTCGTGAGAAGATCCCATTGTTTCAATCGGATAGAGGATTGGCCATTTCAACTCGTCTTCGATTCAGGGTGCATCTCCAGGTTGACATCACAGACCATCACACCTTGATGTATCTAATTAATAACCTCATGATTCATGGAATAATTTCAAGATGGTTACTATCGTTGCATGAATTTACCTTTTCAATCATTGTGCGAAAATGGAAGAGCCATGTATTTGCAGATGATTTACCAATAATTTGAATGGTCAACTAGTTGAGGGAGTCAAGTTGTCAACAATAGCTATCTTGATTCATGGCTATACAGAATATCTAACCTATCAGTGGAATAAAGTTATCAGTCAATACTTGTCAACATGGTGTTCACTCAACATGTCTCCATGGCATAGAGAAGAAACATTATACTGAAAACACCACCATTTTAGTTAACTCGTGGATTGTTGTGCTATTGGGGAAAGCCTAAGTTTTGAGGTGGTGTGTAGTTAAAGAAGAATTGAAAAAAAATTGAAAGAAGATCGTGAAGGTGATGCAGGTGCCCTTGTTAACCATGAAGGATTTGCTCAAAGGGTACAACTGTCTGGACCATGATGGTCAACACTTTAAATAGATTGTTGAGAACGAGTGAAATCTTGAGACACGTGTCAAAGAACAAGGAGACCTGTCAAAGCATATTTTCAACCTTTGCAACGTGTACCACAATAGAAATTGTTAGAAGGATGGGGGTCAGATTTTGTAGGTCCTTTCAAACATCCCTCAGAGAAAGGTAGATGCAAAAGATCTACCAATTTCAATTGATGTGTGGTCAAATTTTATTAGTAGCAATTTAACAAAATGTGTTGACGCAAAAGAACTACCAACAATACAACAAAAAATGCTGCATATTTGAAATATTACATCATGATCACCAAATTAGGATGCCCATTAAATTTAACCAATGATCGAGGCTATCGTTTCATTAATTCAAGTAGACAACTACCCTAAAGAAAATGGATAGGTTGATGCTTCAAACAAATCAATTATTCATGTGATGTGGAATCGAAAAAGAAGATTGGAAGGAATGACTACCAGCAGCATAGTGGGCATACTAAACATCATTTAAAACAATTACATGATTCATGCCATTTCAATTGATGTATGGTCAAGACATTGTACCCATGGAATTTCTGGTGCCAAGTTCAAAAGAAGCAGTTGAAAATAAGCTGGGAGATGAAAGATTGCAAATTTTGAATATAAAAAACGAATTAAGGCTCATTGGTCAATACAAATTAAACAACACAAACGAAAAACATCGAGGCATGATAAACATATGAAAAGAATGCAATTTCAGAAAGGTGTCTTGGTCTTGAAATATGTAGGAAAAAAATTAAAATTAGTGGGAAGGTCCTTATAAAGTTTTTAAGGTTTATGAAAACGACTCAATTCAGTTAACAAATTTGGATGGGCAGTTGCATCCAACATTGAGAAATGCATCAAAGTTGCAGAAATATCTACCCAAAGCAGATATTCTTGTGAATTCTATTAAAATTAACAATGTATAAAGCAGTCGAACATTAAGATATCAGGAAAACAGAATCTGAATGAAATGAGCACTCGTCTGCCAACCAACATGCACTAAACAAAAGGAAAGAGAAATCGAACTAAAATTACCTCCCTGTACACATGCCTTGAAAGTGCCAATAAGAATAGAACAAGTGGGGGCCATATCAGCATTCAACCTGTTGGAGAAGAACAAGTGCCGACTGGCATAGAAATAGCTCCAAAGTAGTGAGTACAAAAGGCTAGAAAGGAAGGGCCAATTGGCACATCATGGTCAATAATGCCCCTTCAGTCTTTCACATGGCTATCAATAGTAAACAAGTACCAAATAGCACAACTCCAGTAAATGAAAAAAATCAATACCACACAACACAAACGAAAGAATAATGTATCAACTGGTACAACTCAGATGCGGGAATGGAGCATTAATGAGGAAGCTTGGTGAGGAACTAATGACGAAGTAACATGTCAATCTTCATTTAATACAAATGAAGAACACCTTAAACAGTGTTCAAAATCTAGCTTAGAAAATTCTGTGAATTCTGGGAAAAACACGCAAGTCATTCAGGAAAAACATACTGAGCTGGTTAGATATGCCGCCCAGGGGAGCAACACTGCAAAGAGGCACCAGAAACCAAAGGGATAAAAAAAGGATAAACAGAATGGTTACAGAGAGGCACTGGAAACAAAAGGATAAACAGGGCAGTTGCAGGCACCCATCTGGCACAAATCCTTTCATATAAAATTCAAAAGGCTAGATTGTTACAGCCTTTGTCTATGGCATGTAGAGGACTACTTTATCAATAGAGAAAAGAGATTGTGGAGAGCCGTAGTACCAGACGTATTGATTACAATGTGAGACTGGTTGTTGCTATTGTTTGAGTTTTATTACCAACGAATGGGCATGAAAACGTTTCATACATAATCACAGCCACTTGTGGTTTCTTTTGAACCTGAGGATTTTCATAGATCATATGGCTTACCAATGACAAGCGCCAATGCAGCTAAGGAGAATGTAACCCCAGCACAAAAAAAGGATTTCATGTGTATGTATAGTTCACTTCATCATGAATCATGGAACTCCGAGCAATCGAAAGGTATTGCAGTAAGTTCATTTTTCTATAAGCAATTTATGCTGGCAAGGTTGTTCAGTAAAGATAGATTAAGTGAATTTCCAGAATGGTGTTTACATTATTCGGATAGTCTAAGAAATGGTAAACCATAAGACTTTTTATGCCTCAAGAAAAATGAGTATTGAGAAGATACAGAAAAATAAAGAGTATTGAGAAAATTCAGAAAATAGTGTTGAGAAAATTCAAAAAACTGGTAGAGCCATATTTAAATGGGATTCTGTGCTAACTCATTGATTGTAGATGCTAATATGAGTAAAAGACCTAAAAAAGGCAGGTACTTAGAGTGCAGCCAAAAGTTTGATTATGGACCAGGAGTTTAAAGAACTCACAATTGATTATGTATGTTAAAGGTGCCAGCAAAAAGAAAGAAGATACTGAAACACACCTAAAAGAAGTTGCAGGTAACTTTTATGATTCCAAAAAGATGGCTGTGGTGGAAATATATGGAAGTGCACCACGAACGGTGATAGCCAGTGCACCAGAAGCTTCAATCACACCAAAAAAAAAGAGGTGGTCAGTACAAATGGATTTACCTGATGAGGAGGATACAAGTGCGTCAAAAGATTGAAAACCATTAACTAGACTGGTAACACAAACAACTTCGACACAACATTAATGAGCTCCATCCACAGTAAACAGAGTTTCTGTCTCTATGCCACCACCACAGGAACCTGCCTTCCAGAGGTTTGATGAATTGCTTCCTCTTGAAGTATGTGATGATATTGACCCAACCATTTCTTTGCAAGGCAAACTTTCAGATGTTTTACAATTGTTTCAAAAGCATGTTCCTGCCACAACTTCGATACCTATATCATCTTCATCCCAACCACAGGTTGAAGTTAGAAACCCATAACCACCTTTGCAACATGTAGCCCAAAATGTGGAACAATTTCAGGATTGTGCCATGGAGGAGAAAGCCAGTATGGAAATTTAGGAAATGTTGTATGTGTTGAGCCAAACTGAGCAACCAGTGGGAAAGACCAATTGGTCCATCTGTATGATGGACACTTGTAAACTGTAGTTGTGGGTATTCAGGGAGATTATTGATTGCTGTGATCGACCGCAACAACTGCGAGTTATGCATTTTTCTGCAGAGACTAATAAGAAAGAAAAATTCCCCATGGAAGAGCACATGATTTTTCCATACTTGATGGCCAAGATGGAAAATTGGTCTGAATTGTTACAGTCTATTGCAAAGTTAAATAAGTTGGCAATGGAAGCTGCCAAATATCATTCTTATATTTTTACATTGAGAACTAAGATGGTTATGAACGCCACAACACTGCACAGGCAGAATGAATTAGTTAGCAGAATTTAACTTAAAAACAAAGAATTCATGTTCACGATCAGTAAAGTTGGCATTGGTCTGCTAGAGTAGACCTCTTGAAAACAAAGCATGATGCACGGATGAAGAAAAGTATGGATCCTTTGATAATGAGTATGGAAGAGGCATATGCTGTAAAACAAGAATATGCAGCTTTCAAAAGTCAATGGTGTTGCCATGCTAAGGGAGTCGGTCTATGGATGTGGTATATTCAGCACCCAGGTCTGACAACATATCTTACAGTACTGGTGTAATTTCTCCTACCAGGCCTGTAACTTCTATTACACCACCTGTAGTTGCAGCACCTGTAGAATCCTCAGGAGCGCCACCTTTTGACAATGAACCCAAAGATGAAAACATAGTAGCATTATTCAAAGAAGTAACAAAGGAAGAAGTGAAGGTGTTGCACATTTTTCTAGATCATCTGAAGCACATCTGAAACTGTGGAAACTGGTGCAGTTGCTAAAGAGGATAATATGAAATGCCATGCAAGAACATTACTCTGCAGAAACATAGTTCTGCCAGTCAAGAGACTGGCGCTTTCTTTTTGTGGGGTAGTGTAGGCAGCATGAGGTTCCATTCTTTGGTGGTTTATTTGCAGTCTTAATTGAAGATATAATTATTATTTTACATATATTTGAGTTGACAACAGCATAGAAGTCGTCATGAAGTGAAGTAATTAATACTTTAATCTTAATTACAAAGTGATAGATGTGAAAGGCTATGATGAAGAGATGTTATTTGATGTAATTTTGTATAAGTATGAAGACATTTTGGAGTTATAGATCATCCGATCATGTGCGATTTCTTTCCTTGCTTATTGTTGTTTACTGTTCATACTGTTAAATAATGCATGTTCTCATTACTGTGACAGAACATATTGGATCCAATGTATGTTATCGCCACCCAACTCTAGTTTTCTATGATTAACATGACATAGAGTAGCATAAGATTGGTTTACGCAATCTCTCTCACATAACTCAAACACTAAATTCACAATGGAGCCACTTCCCTCTTCAATTGTTGGGGTTCTATATGGATAGTTATCTATAGGAATTTTTTGAATTGGTTGTCCCTATTATTTTTTATTGACCTGTTGGGACCTTGTTCTTGTCCCCTTATCATGAGGATAATTATTTCTAAGGGCTACTGTCACTCGCTCTGTTCAAGAAGAGGCTGCCAACATCGTCCTTTAACATTTAAATGCTCTCACCATTCATAACTAGCTCACCAATCTCAGGGAACTCCACAACAACAGTTGCTTGAGGTTCAAATTCAACTTCGTATACGTCACTAAAAAATTCAATCATTTCTTGAGCATGCTTCACCAAACAGTGTACAGTGTACTATATCAAAGGATACATGCAATTGATGTGGCTAAATTCACTTAAGTCTCCATTTACAACGGTTTATTAAATCACAGGGAGGTGCTTCTTTCCTCATATCCTTTAACATTTATGTGGTGACTCCCAGGATATGAATACTTCATGTCCAGACTTCTCTATTATAGTTCCTTGATCTGCTTTACCTCCCTTGCAATTTTTTATTGCTTCTTTTTTCTTGATTGAAAAAAAATACATTATTGCTTCTTTGACTTCCTTAACTAAACATATTATGATGCATAGACCCTCCAAGTCAAAGCAGATGCAGAGAATCTATAGGACGAAAAAGAGGAACTATCTCTTGAACTAAAGAAAAACTATCCTCGACCAACTTCAGTTCACTCCCAAACTCTTTTAGAGAGTCTTCTTCCCTAAGAAATTGGTATGTGCAATATCTAATTTCTTAACTTGGTTTGACCATGCCTCTAACCTATACAATGCTCCAAACAAGCCAAGCATTTGGGTCCACCCAAAACCTGTTCAATGTCATTCCTTCTTTGATTGTGTGATCCTTTGTATTATCCTTAAGCTTCAATCCAACAATGCCCATCATGTGAAAAATCTTAAAGCTGATTTTTTTAAACAAAGCCTAAAAGTCCTGGCAGTCCATATCGCAGACCTGTTTAACTACCAGGTGACCCATGGATTTCCACCTTCCTAGCAACAGCCATGGGAAATGAAAGAGAAGGGATGAGAATAGTAACAACCACATCTTTCGCAATAGGTAGAACAAGAGAAAATCTCAAACACTGAGATAGTAGCCCAGCTAAGAGGCCAAACCCAAGTCCTGCAAGAAGTCATAGCATTGATTTAAATCATAAGCCACGCCCAGGGTGGATCTCCATTGACAAACTAGTGCAAATAGCCTCTCGGGTTGGATCTTTCAAGAGGAGAGAATCTTTGAGAAGAAATGATCACGCGGAGAATGTCAGCAACCTCCACACCCACCAGAGTTAAGCTCACGTCAGAAGGGACAATCACTCTACAAGTCTTCCTCACTTTTTGAGTAGCCATATAATCAGAGCCACTATAGCTGAGAAAAATAGTCTCAACAATATAACTGCGGAGCTAATACGAAGTATGAAGACAGTGTACTACAACCTCAAACAAAAGCGGCCATGTTTTTCAAGCACAATATTTGCTTCTGAATAGTCTGAACTCTCATGTGAGTAACTGCCATAAAGACATAGTCATGTTCCACAGAGATCTTCAAGTTCAATCCACTACCCTTGTTAATCTTTGTCAAATTAGGAATGGCTTGGAGCCAATGCTTCTTCTCAATATTAGGAATGGCATAAATGGTATGTGCCACCAGATGTACCTAAAGACATGTCAAAGTGTCCGAATGGTCGAAGATCAAGAAAATCGCAATGATGAAGAGAATAATCAGATTGAAGAAGCAAATGCATAACTCTGCTTATAGTAGTTTCATCTCATTTATGAGTCATAAGTCTGTCTTGGTTATGTGTCAAAAATAACGGAAGAGTATCTTCCTTATTTTGCAGTCTTGTAGTCAGCAAAGTTTGCTCTATCTACCTGAATGATCATACTTCCTTTTTCTTGTGTAAGTGGAATCTATATACTATACTAAGGGGAGAAAAGGCACATTATTAATGGCTTGTTAACCTTAACTAGCCCATTTTACCAGTAGAAAACACTAAGAAAAGAATTTGCAACACAAACTAAGCATACAATCGCCTTTTAGCAAGCAAAGGGGGCAACTTCAAGTACCTAGGAGCAGAATTTTAAAACTCAAGGGTAGGAGAACCAGATAAAGATAAATATCAAAGTGTAAAAGCAAGGATGGCAACAATTTGGGATTTGTTTGTTGAGTGATCACTCTATCTTGACAAATGATACTTGATATAGTATGATCTTTTCAAATTATTTAACGCAGGGCATTCAATCCAACAATAAAAATTTTGAAACTGTCGTTAATGTTTTGAGTGATAATTTATGAAATCGAACCTTTCTGTGTCAAAAGTTTTAATAGTATTCTTATTGTCTATGAATTTCCATTGCCATAAACCATGTGTAGTGAGAGCCATCCCTACACCAACGCTCCCAATCTCAAACATTGTAGACTTATACATATGCAAGTCAAGCATTGGCATTTTTCCAGTATATCATTTTGAAAATATTTGAGCAAAAATGTTTTACAAGAAATTGAATTGCCTCAAATCTCAAAAGGATAGGAAATTATTGCCATGATAAATTAGTTCCAGATATATCATAAAAGTATTGAGGAACCTTACGAATATGAATTGTCAGTAGCATTTAATTTTTCAGATCAAATCAATTCACACATACAAATTTTAAATTCAAAAACATCACTGAGATTGTGCCTTCGGATATAAGTGTTTCAATGCATTAAAACAATAAAGGACAAACACTTTCTTGCACTGTAGAAAACCTGCCAATTTCATCTAAAACTAAAGCACATCAAAAATTGGCATGCAAGTAGCATTAAAACATGACAGAATATATCATTATTATAGCCAACTAATGAACGTCATCAAGAAGCTAATAAACAACTCGCTGCATGATCATATATGTCTTGAAAACATACGCAAATGTATGGACTCGCTCAATCAAATTGCTTAAAATAAAATAAATGCAACAGAAACTGAGGAATCACCTTGATATAATCAACAAAATCAAAGAGCAGCCCTTGACCACCATTCTGCATTTCCTCCTCTGCTGTGCCTTCTGTATCAACAGAGAAGGCATCTTTCCATCTCTTGAATTCTGCTTGTGCAGCCTCTTCCTCTTTTGCTTTTTGTGCTCTTGCTTCTTCTTCCTAAATCATCACCAACAAAATTGTACTCAGGTGAGTTGTTAGATGTTCAAACCTTTTTTTCTCAAACTATATATTGATTCATTCTCATGTATACAGGAAATAACGGTACTGTGAATAAATCGTACTTTCTTACGCTCTTCAGCTTCACATTCCTCATCCTTTTGACGACGCATTTCGGCGTAACTATCCTGCTTCGTTCTTTGAATCTCACGTGCTCCTTCTTCCACCTTGTAAGAATCAATCAAAAATGGTTCGATTGATGTCCTCAATATTAAACAGCAAAAGAAAAATTAAGAAACAAAGTATGATTTACAATAAAACCAAAACACACACACACATGGTATTCTTCTATAGATGTAAGCCAAAGGCACCATTCTTGCAGGATCATCTGTAATCAGCAGAAAACAGACCGGAATTAATACCTGTCTGCGGGCTTCCCTCGCTTGCCTTTTCATTTCTTTCTTCTTGGATGATTTTGGTACATTATACACAGCTTCTGGTACCTCTTCATTATCCTCATCTAACATCTCTGGAACATTGAAAACACAAAAACCACTGGGAAAAAATGCCAAATTTCAAGAAAACTGAATATTTGTGAGCAATATAAACCAACTGTACAAGTTTCAAAAGGCGCTGATCTCCATCCCCTGTAAAGCTTTGACCTAAACTGTAAAAACCTATCCTTGAATCTGTAGGAAGTCAAAACTCAACGAAAAATAAATAGTAGTGTCTGTAAAGATGTATGATTTCTACTAAACCCTTAGGGTGAGCTCATAGTATGCCCATCATGAGACCTACTGCAGATATAGGCACCATTTGACATTCTTTCCCAGCTTACTATTGCATGAATAAGCGTGTTAGTTCATGGCTCCAACTAACTCAATGCATCCATCCAACCCAATATCAATAATTGTAGTAGTTCTCCAAAGCAGGCCATCCTAACTGGAGGACCTAAAGCATTTACAACCATGTTACACCTCCAAGGCAGGCTATACCGATCGGATATCTCTCAGTTGTAAGCCTCCAAACCAGTTACCTCTACGAAGTGGGCCTCCAAAGTAATCCATCCTAAGCGGAGGAAAAAAGGCTACTATCAAAGAACAAGAAGGAATTACAAGCACTAATTCCATACATTGTTACTAGATGCCAATGCATACCAGGGCCCATATGATAAAATCCACAACAAAAAAAAATGATTTCATATAGAATTCAGCTTTATCTATAATATTCTAAAATAGATGGAATCCAGACATATTGTGAAATTCTTGAATTTGTGCAGAATTCTGTAATTATGCATTCATAGGTAGATCTGAAACAATTCAGTTTCCCTCTCCATGACATCAGTCATTATCTACAATTCTGAAATCCCGCCATTTCAGCCATCACAGTATGAAGAAAAATGCAGGCTTTCTATGAAAACAGAGCTAGAAAGTATCCCTACTTATGTTCCATGAAGAAATCTTAAGAGGGAGGTAATTTCACTTTAGGAACAAAAGAAATGACAAAATGATGTTTGAAAGGAAGCTGTTATATGGCTGAACTAGGTATTTGTACTGCTGTTCTCAACTCACTATATGAGAAAAGAAATGTATACAAATCAATAACTGTTAAACGGAGTACATGAAGTTTGCATATATACATGTTGTGACCCTTTATGCTTTCCAAGTCAATTTGCCTAAGGATAAAAAATATGCCTCTGAAGACATACCACATCCCTTCTTCAAGTTGTCTCCGATACTCTAGTTTTTAGTCAGTTTCTTCGACATCATTGCCTTCCCATAGTTCCACCAAAAATCATGTGCCTTGGGACTGCACACTATGCAGTTTGGTCCTAAAGCCATAAAAAGGAAAATTTTGCAGTGAAAAATCTATATTGGAGACCCCATTACCATCACTAAGTGTTGATATCGAACAGCTAAAGAAAACCCAGTGAAGAGGTGTCAATCCCTGCAAATGGATCATTAATGTAACCATGGCAGAAGTTACAAAAGCATAGCAGCATCCTCTTGCAGGTTCTTTTGAAGGAACTCATTAAGTCATGGAGAAGCCTGAACTTGACACTTGATAATAGCCATGGCCATTCACACGACAGCCATCAGAGTACCAGTTGAAACCCATGAGCAGTGATTCAAAGGGATCATGCAAACGGAAAAATACAGAAATAGGGAAAAGATTTTAGCCTTCCTCGTGGTTGTGGCCCATCACTTCTAATTTTAGAAGGATCCATAATTTAGAAATGTTTCTAAGTCACTCAAATCTTTCAACTTAGCAAATCAAGTGGAGACAAGAATGAAACATAAGAAACGATCCAAGCTAGAAGAAAAGGACCATGGAGCCACAAGCTCCAAGCACAAAGCAAAGCTGAAGATGCACCAAGTCAATTCAAAACTCGGTATAAGGAAAGAAAGCACCCTGGATAAGATATAAGTAGAGAGTAGCGAGTGATCATGAAATAGCATAAGTCCACCGCATCCCTTGTAAGATACTACTTCAAAAAGAAGCCTGAACTTGAGACTTGATGATAGCCATGGCCATTCACATGACAGCCATCAGAGTATCAGTCAAAACCCATAACCCGTGATTTGAAGCGATCATGCAAACAATAAAATACAGAAATAGGAAAATACTTTTAGCATTCCTTGCAGTTGGGGTCCACCACTTCCAATTTTAGAAGGATCCAAAAGTTAGAAATGTTTCTAAGTCACTTAAAGCTTTGAACTTAGCAAATCAAGCAGAGACAAGAATGAAACAAAAGAAACGATCCAAGCTCGAAGCCCTAAATGGCATATAGTGTTCACTAGACAAACAAGTTCAATCGGAACTCCGAACTCCAAAAACGGCAGAAGGCAAGCAAAGAAGAAAAGGACCATGGGCCGCGAGCTCCAAGCACCAAGCAAAGGTGAAGATGCACCAAATCAACTTGAAACTCAGTATAAGGGAAGAAAGTGCCCTTGATAAGATATGACAAACTAGCGAGTCGCAAGCGATCGTGAAATCACATAAGTACACTGCACCCCTTGTAAGATACTACTTCCACAACATACCCAAGAGACGGTAGATTTGTTATTCTAAGGAACATTAGGAAAGGATGGGTACATGTCCGCTGGAAAAGGTGATCTTTTAAAAGAAGTATTATATTAATATTCCTCCATATTTATAGTCTTTTTGTCCTTTAAAAACAAAAGCTTTCGTCTTTGAATAAGGATTTATTAGAGAGG
Organism: Torreya grandis; assembly: GCA_037957365.1. Taxonomy (NCBI): domain Eukaryota; kingdom Viridiplantae; phylum Streptophyta; class Pinopsida; order Cupressales; family Taxaceae; genus Torreya; species Torreya grandis. The sequence goes on from JARHVA010002685.1 coordinate 249,943, forward strand.
TGGCCATAGAACGAACACATTTTCTTCCGCAATCATGACAATATCTAAGGCATCCCGCAACTTTGCACAACAAGAAGCATAGTCCTCAAAAGCCCTAAAACCTCCAAATGAGAGGAAATCATCAAATCCCTACTAGTCTGTGCACAATATGAAGATTCTGAACAACATCAAGACGAAGGGTTTTCTTTGCAAATACCAACATCATGAATCTCAGTACCCACCAAGAAGAGGACCTGATCCACATGTTTGGGATGCAGAGCTGGCGCAGCCAAGCCGTAAGAGCCCAGAACTAGTTGAATGATGCCTACCACTACTAGATGTGATCCGCTATCTCACCCCTGCAACTATAACAAAAATGTTCAAATTTTCAAAGTCCAAACAAATATTTGATTTTGAATAATATAGAAATGTTATATTCTAAAATAAATGCATAATAGAAAAGGATGGCTACATGTGTACTGGAAAAAGCGAACTTTTAAAAGATATTATTATATTAATATTCTTCCATCTTTATAGACTTCTTGTCATTTAAAAGAAAAGCAAAGAAGCATTCTTTTGTCTTTAAATAGGGGTTTATTAGAGAAGCAGACATAGAATGAACACATTTTATTCTGCAATCGTGATGATATCTAAAGCATCCCATAGCTTTGCGCAATAAGAAGCATAGTCCTCAAAATCCCTACAACCTCCAAATGAGAGGAAATTTTCAAATCCCTACTAGTTTGTGGAAAATATAAAGATTCAAGACAATGTCAAGACAAAGAATTTGCCTTATAAGTACCAATATCATGAAGCACAATACCCACCAAGAAGTGGACATGATCCACGAGTTTGGGAGTTAGGACTGGTGCAGCCAGCTGCAAGAGCCCAGAACTACTTGAATGATGCCTAGCACTACTAAATGTGATCCACTATCTCACCCCTGCAACTATAAAAAAGAAAGTTCAAGCTTTCAAAGTCCAAGTACATATTCGATTTCGAATGGGATAGAAATGTCATAATCCAAAATGCATAGCTCCACTAGAAGCTGAGTTAAAGGAAATTCAATGGAAGGGTTATTTCTATTAGTCTTTAAAACATATCTTATCAGAAAATAAGAGTTATTATATTTGTGGAATACCTTGGGATTAAGATCGGTGTGGTAAGATCTTGCGAGTTAACTCACCCAAACATTATTAGGATTAGGTGTATAAATAAAGGAATTTGTCCCCACCTATATCCATCACGTATCACATACGTTCTTTCTGATTTTATTTTGAGTATGTAGTGTTATGGGGTGCCTTAGGGGCAGCCACCAATATCCTTGGTGTTCTCATATATGATCCATTGAATATATGTGACTTCTTCTTTTATGTCAATCATGGGATCTTGCACTCCTTCGGTTTTTTGGTCCTTTGCTTCACAAGGTGTGTGAAGGCATGGAAGCAACAAAGGAAGGTGTTTGGTCTTAGTTTGGCACTCCATTGGGGTTTTTTTCTAAAGAGAAGTGAATCGAGAAAGATTGTGGTGCAAGGTACGTGGATCTAGAATTCTTACAAAGATTTTGAGGTGGGAAGTGCTTGTTGAAAGAGAAAAGGATTCATTTTGGTCCATTGGCAAAAGAATTTGTCCATATAGGAGAATTAGGTCTTGAACTACAACCCCTAGCAAGAGGCACAACTTTCCAAATCTCATCACATTTTTGGACTCCTTGTAAAATTCCCTTGGAGGTCCATTTTTAGTTTGTCATGAAATTTTACCATTTAGCACCTCAAATCTTCTATAAGAGGTGGCTACAACATATAGGGGTATACGCATAATCCCCATTGGTTGGGTGTTTTCCCTCATGACAAAGAGGTCCCAGGTTTGAAACCCTAGGAACCCTCATCAGATGAGAATTCAGTATTTTGTTGGCAGTGTGATGTGGTGGGTCCGACAAGGAACACACAACGTTCTATCATTTATTGAGGTTGTCCCATGGCAATACAATGTTGGTTGACTTGGCATTTCATGTGGCAGTTTCATGGTAGCGACGTGGCAAGGCTGACACAATAGAATATTTCAAATAATGTCTAAGGTTGCCAACATGTGCCTGAGTGTAATTGAAGGCCATATTCTTGCTACCATAACTCAGGCCAGTCAGCAATTTCTCAACAAATCACAACAATCCAAGTGGTGGTGCCACATCATCAGGTATGGTAGAGTGGGTACAGTCCACACATCTAGTTGAAGAGCAAAATCTGATCCCACAAATTTGAAGCCAACATTTGGCACAATAAAATGAAATTTTAAATTTTTTTAATTTTAAATTTTAAAATTCTATTGTTTTGGGGGAATATTGCACGCTTGGATACCTCATCTTCCATGAGTTTCATCTTGGTCATACGGACTCCATTTTTGAAGAATTCAAAATGTATTCAAAGCTCTATGCAGTGGTACAGTTAGTTGTAGCATTTGGAAATTTCTATCTTATCCTTATTTCAACTGAAGATGGAGCCGATAACAAGAATCCCCAGGATGGTGAGGCACAACAACAGGGTTTGGATATCAGCAATAGAGACAACCTTGACGGAAAAAGAATTATGGTGGATTGTTCAGGGGGCCAAAAAAATTCCACAGTCCTTGGAGAAGAGAGATGCCTCCAACAATGGGAAAGTTCAGGTGATGGAAATTATTAAGTTGCATGTTGTCATTGAGCTTCATTTCATCTCAAGTGGAAGAAAATTCCAAAGGATATACATGGGATGGTTTGAAGGGGTTTGGTGGAAAAAATAAATGAGTCACGTGTTTTCTAAATGGACTGGCAGTTAGTCGGAACTGATCCATAATATTTTAATCAGATTGAGGACTACTTGGCTTGTGTCAAGGACATTTTGCGGCAGCTAGGGGAAAGCAGCAAGGAGTGCAAAAAGGAGGAATCCATCAAGTTGTGGGATTGTGCATGAAATCTGAAACCACCATATGATGTGTTCCTCTCCACTTTTGTTTCCACCAAAACCATGATGGAGAACACCGCAAAATCTGTCAATTTCAAATGGTTGTGCTCTATATCGCTTGCCAAGCAGAAGAAGCTCATGAAGTTGGGTCAGCTTGACTCGAAGCAACAAGCTCACATGACTAAAGTGTTAAATTCTTGGTCTGGGTCATACCAAGATCAATGTGAACTAGGCATAAATGTCACAATCATACATGCATTCATGAAAACACACATAATATAGAGTAGGTAGCAAAGCTACCTGTTTTTGGTGTTTTTTGTATTATGAAATCAGTTCAGCAAAGTGCCGATACAAAATAATAATGGAACCTCCTCTCTTTCACTAATTGAAAAACTCTCATGCCTTCATAGAGAAAGCAAGAGACAATTAGGGTTGGGAAAATAAAAAAGCATATAAACTTAGGAAAAACTCGTGCAAGAACCCTATATTTAGAGATGCAAATAATTAAATATTTGCAATTATTAAAGTGCATCTTAATGATTATACTAAAATGTATAATTATCAAATACACTAGCATCCCCTCTTAAAATGAACTTTGATAAAGCGAAGGATGGAGGAATCACTAGAACATCCCCCCTTGAGGACTACTTCCTTCAACTTGAACAAAAATCTGAGATGCAGAAACCCAACATCAGTGAAGGGCAGAGAGAACACCTATAACATGACACGAAGTATGGTTGCAGAAGTGTCATGCTGCAAGAAACATTCATGTGTGAGCTCATTTGTGTGGAGCAACTTTCCATTGCCGTGGATCAACAACTCTATAATAAGGTACAAATGAGGTGCCCATGAGGTGCCTTTCTACAATCTGTTGTGATGGATCATTGGCTGTCCGAAATGGCGGATTCCGAGCAGCATGAACAATGAATGAAACAAAAACTCCATGAAACTGTTTCCTGCAACTAGCTGGAGATACTGGAGCTAGTGGCTCGACTAGGAGGAATATCAAGGTATCCCCCCTCAAACTCATCATCAAATGTGTCTAGATGAAGTCTGGTGAAAAAGGCAAAAGTGGACATGCAAGCCCAGTCAATCTTGGCCAAAGAAGTTGGTGAACGCCCAAAGCTGTCAAACTTATACAGCCGTGACAAATCACAAGCCTTGCCAATGGCAATGGTTGACTGATCTTTCAAGTCTTTCATTACAACACCATGTGGCAAGAACTCAACAGTTTTGTCATTGCTTGAGTGTGTAATCTGATAAAAGAACAGAAGGTGATGTGAAAGTTCAAGAACATATAATACCTTCACGAATTGCCCCTTATCTATCTCAACATTGCCAATCCCAAAAATATCTAAGGAAGAAATCTTTCCAACAAAGATTTTGTTAGTGTTACAATGACTAAGAGAAGAAAAGGAGGATTTTGACTTGGCCATATGATGAGCGGCCCCTGAGTCAATAATCCAATCATGTGATGGAGGAACTTAAGCTATAGCAGAGAGGGCATATCCAAGACTGAAACCTGAAGCAACAAAAGTAACAGGGTTTTTGTCACTAGATTCTTCATCCCCTTGATGTTGTATTTCTGCAATGCAGCTTCCATTCTTTCCATTTTTACCCTTTCCTTCTTCAAGCATACAGATTATGTGTGACATGGATTTTATAGTCGTGCATGTCAGTAGATCCGTCTTCTCTTTTGATGGATTAGAGGAAGAGGAATCCAACTGATCACCTTTAGAGGTACATCCTTGGAACCTTTTGAATCTTTAGATGGTGTCTTGGTCTACTTTGAACTCTATTGTTGTGCTACAAGTGCATGATTTTTGTACTTTGAGGAGATAGAGTGCGCATATTGATAAAAAAATTGCTCACGTGACTACTACTCAAAAAAAACATCAAAGGTGGGCATCGTGAACTTAGCTCCACAAGAGTCCATATTGTTGTAGAAAGTGGAGGCAAATAATGAATATGGTTCTCCCAACTTAGAAAGGACTGCCATGATGAGTTGGTCATCTTTCTTCTTGATTTTACAATCTCTCAATTAAAGCATGATTAGCTTGAACTAGAATATGAAATCCTCAATGGAACATGCAAAAAAGTGATTCGTTGATTCTCTAACTAAATTGATCAAGACCATTGGTTGATCATAAAGGGTTTGCTTTTGTTCTCCGCTTTGTGGGTTTGAAAAGTCAACATCTTGAGTAACCACAATGGAACATTGGCCTTTGATCTTAAAGTTGATCAAAATGTGTACCATTGTTTTATGATTGTGTATATACCTATATTTGATCACAGGTACTTGGCAATGTTAATTCTTGACATATTTTGAACTACTCAACTCACGCTCAAATATACGACTCTTATTCGCCATCCCTCTAGCCATTTATCTATAAGCGGGCTTAACCCCTCTATTTGTCATCACTACTACACAAAAGTTCATAAGTCATTGCTCAAACTACTTTATATCACTCTCAAATTGCTCCCAACCTCAAAGCAATCGTCTCTGTTTTTCTGGGACAAACCCGTGTTATGCAAACAAATCCATTGTTGTAGACCTGTCCACCTAGCATGACCTTGTCCCCGCGCCATTTAACGGCTAGCTACAAAATTTGAAATATCTATATGGGTCATCCTACACATTTCACAAGTCGACTAAAGGAAATTATTCAAAAGGATCCCTATATAAACAAATCAAGGCCTCATTTCAAAGAGACTTGATATCTATTTGGTATCTATCTATTACACTACTGCACATTAAGCAAATTTGTCTTATTCTTCTTAAATTCAAATCAATCACTGGGAGAAATCTCAAATCAAGTCTAAAGCATTTCAAATCAAGTCAAGAGCTAACATTGTCAAGTATCAAAACCAAATTCCTAGCTGCATACATATAGTGAAGGTGCACAATTGCACAATCACACTAAGTGGGAGAACTACATGTTGCTTGAATCCTTCCTTGGATTATTTGGATAAGGAGGCAACAGTGAATCATCAATGGGGGTGATTGGGGTCAGCTCAACCTATTATACTTCCCTTTATTTTTTGTAGGTTTATAGCTATCACAAGTACACCTAGGGTTTCCAAGGCAAGGACAAAGGAAACGGGGGTTTCTGCACAACGTTAATAGAATCAAAATATCTCATCCCTTTCAACAGACACAAGTGCAGATAATAGAATAATCACAGTTTCATCATTTTCACAGCAAACAAATCCACTGTAAATAGAAAGACCGCATTGTGTAGTTTTCCAAGGAGCACGAACTTGTGCAAACACAACGACAGACTCTGTTTTCGGATCTGAGATGTCACAGGCCTATTCCATCATATTTTCCATTGTCAAACACGTGCTACAGTCAATTAGAAACCAGAAACATTAAGTATCTTATTATTGGTTGTACTTACTATATTTAGCATGTGCCACTTGTCAATCAATTCTAATCAATTCTGATTTACATTCAAATTTATGCTTAAATCTCATATATTGCTTATGACATTGAGAGTTACATTAATCCAAATGCAACATAGTTTGAATGCAAAAATGTAATGTCCACATTTACACATCATTTATGAGCAAGTATTGAAGACCTTTAGTCTATTTTTCCCATAGACTAAAGGATTCATTTTAAGTTTTTATTTTATTAATTAATTATAATTGCCCGAATAATAATTTTAATCATTTGCTCATATAAGGCAATTTTAGTTAATTAATAGAATATTTTATAAAAGTGGTTTTTACCACTGGGGTATTTAATAGAAGTAATTATTGGATTATTGCCTAAAAATACTTTTAATTGTTATTTATTATTTAAGCAATTAATTTAATATTATTTTTGGTAAAAAGAGAATGTCGGCTTGTAAGTGATCAAAGCAAAGAGGAGATATTCTAAAAGAATGCAAGAAAAATTAAAAATAAGTATATGGCCTTCCCAAGGTGGTTTGCCCCCCTTTGAAGGGTACAAGTACATGGTGGAGTTCTCCTTTGAAAGATAGGCTAAAATTTGATATTGTGATTCTTTATGCTTGAAGAAATATTGGGATGCATGCCCAATAATTGTTTGCAGGTTTTGGAGTTGATTATTCAAAAAACAGTGTCTTTTGACGCCACCTTTGCAAAAAAAGATTTGATAATTGCCCTAGAGTGGGGCAACTTGCTTGGTGACTTGTTTGTGTGGATTTCATGGACAGTTTGAGGTCCAATTGACCTAGTTTCATTGCTAGAATTTATTGATGAAAGTTGTTGAAGTGTGGCATGGACTTTCTGTGATTTGGCAAGATTTTCAAGGTCTTTTCGAGTGCATAAATAAATAATAAATTTCAATTTATTTATTTATATTTTTGGGTAGATTTTATGAGGGTTTGACTTCATAAATTGTGGATTTGTGGCTAATATTTAGTGTGTATTTTTCCAAGTCGATGACTTGATTGGAATTGAGGGTTTGATGTTTAAAAGAGTCTAAAACCCTAGTTGAAGGGTAAATATTAAATCTGATTTTTATATGCAGTTTTGACCTAGGGCAACTAGGTTTAGAGTGGTATCTGATCACTTTGAAGGCCCAAAAAGGGTGTTGAATTTGTGTGGCTATTTTTGGTAATTTATTCATAGTTTTTTGCAAGACTTTAACGTGAAAATTGGTAAATATTCAACTGTTGTTTTATGCATAAAATCAAATATTTTTCAGCGAGGTTAAATCTGATTTTCATCCACATCCAAGGGGTAAAAAGGTACAAAAAAAAAAATTCAGTTCGTGGCTTATTTTGAATCATTTTAAGGTGACATTTGCTCAAAGTAATTGTTGAAAATTACATATCTATTTATTGCACATTGGCGCCTAGGGTTTGAAAGCAAATTGCATGTTTTTTAGGCATCTCTTTGAGCTAGGGTTTGCTGATTTTGTTAATTTCAAAATTCATGATTTTGTGGATTTTAGGGTAAACCCTTATTTGGTCATTTGGCCCAAAAAAGGGTCATTACAGTGGTATCAAAGCACCGATCTTGTCCACCTGTAAGGTTTGGTTGCAAACAAATAAAAAGATTCAATGTTATCAGGAAAGAGGAAGAAGCCATTGAAGAAATGGAGAAAGAAAGACTCTACAATGCAAGTAGAAGGCTAGGGAATCTATGCCAGTTGGTGGAGGATATAATCAGCACCTTGGAAGAAGTAGAAAAGAGGTTATCCAGAGTAAATCTATCACACTATGAGTCCATAAAATGGGCAGTACAGCCTTCAAGGACTTACTTGGTTCAACATGAATTCTTAAGAGATACAGATGAGGAAGTAAGGCTCTTGGTTACTAGTTGTATTAATGAGGTTTTAAAACTAACAGTTCTCGAAGTTCCGTACAGTGATAAAATCATGGGAGAAATATTTTCGTTCATTGTAGAGGAGCTTCCAATGTCTCAAAGAGGACAAAGGACACTCCTTGGCTAGAAAGGTCAACATCCTAGAAACTATGGCGTCAACCAAGTCATGTATTTTGATGTTAGATATGGAGTGTGATGAACTTATTGTTAAAATGTTTCAACATTTCCTTGCAATTGCATGTAAGAATCCTACCAAAAATCTTGTAGCTTTTATGCAGAGAATCTTGAACTTGACGCTCAATGAGTGATGATCTTTCCAAGCCATTATTATCTATCTTGTTGACAAGTTTGAGGCTAGAAAAGAAAAAATTTCCAATTGCACATATGTTGTTTGAAAATGTTGCAATTAATTGTGAGGGAAAATTGAGGCCTTATTTGATAGTGGAGCATGTTCAGGAAGAGAGAACCGAACTATATGGAGAGTTGGAGGAAAAGAATGAAGGAACAGCATTTTATGAGGGGACTCCTATGAGGGAGTCAATGAAACAAAAAAATCAGAATTTGATGCACAGCCCATAGGAGTGCAAGTGGATGATAAAAGAGAAGAGGAAACCAAGGAGCATGAACTAAAAAAAGTGCAAGATAAAGATCATACCAAAGAAAAAGACAAGGTGGAGGGCATATTAGAAGGCATGCAAACAATCCATAAAATTGGTAAGCATCACAATTTATTTATTGAATGTTATATGCTACATGAAATGGTTGTCACTAGAGGAAGAACACAAGGTGCAAATCTTGCAAGGTATGTGTCATTGTTTTGGAGGGAAGAACAAGCAATTCATGGCTATTATAGTCCTTATATAGCCCACCTATATTGTGATTTATGTGGACTTACCAAAGGAACAACTAGGCTAATCATGAAGGTGGTGATAGGTGACAAGTGCTATGACCCATGGGTCCTTGCAAGGGCTGTTGGTAATTCATTGAATTTGATTTTCATAGTTTCAGTTTGTTTTCTCCAAAGTTTCTTGTTGCCATGATGAATATTGACCCTAGGAAGGTGTGCCTCTCACACCTCAACACCATGGAAGGGGTTCACACTTATATGAGTGGATTTCCAGCCACTATAAGGGGAAGGTTGAGGAAGGAAAAGACTTGCTACAGCCATGACAAGATCAACGTGAACACACTTGTTAGATTCTGAATGAAAGGAAATTGCAAGGAAGGATCAAGGCCTCAAGAAGTGATACACTTCATGATCCTAGAGCTTGATGAGGGAATCAAAAAGTTATTAAACACCAATGATTTTCCTAATTTGTTTGTTCCATGTGTAGGTTTATTTGAGAGATCCCTTGTAAAGGTGGCAAGCAAGGAAGTCATTTGGCATGACTTAAATGATTAAGAGGGTCACACATCTTCATCTAACATTATGCTTGGTAATTGTGGTGTGAGCATAAGGAGTTTGGGAGGAAGAGGTGGAGCAAGAAGCACCATAAGACTTCATGACCAGCACTATGAGAGATCCGTGTTCCCATTGGTAAGCATGTCAAAATCTGAATTTTGCCATTTATGTATATTAACACATGAGAGGGAAAGGTATATGAGGGGGCAGCCCCCTACATGCTTTGAAAGGCACCCCATGCCAAGGATAAGGGAGAAAGGTAAGTGTGCATATGATGATTTTTATTTGTCTCAAAAATCAGACTTTTATATGCAAATGCAGCAGGGTTATGAAAGGAAAAACATGAGAATTTTGAGCATAAACCAGCATTCAAAGAGAAGGATAAACGTATGTATATATTCTGATTTTTATTGCTCAGAAAAATCAGACTTGCAAAAGCGAACTCAGCCATGCATTAGAGGGGAAAATTCTGAGTTTTGTAATATATTCCAGCCCCTAGCACGTTTTGAAAATGCTCATAGTTGGGAACTCTTCATACACGATAAAAGATGGGAGAGCATAAGAAAAGTACAGCACCCTCTCATGGTTGAAGGGAAGGTTTTGTTTGACTTACAATGTGTTTTTTATATGCACAAAGATATCAATAAAGGAAAATCAATGAGAGAATACATGGTACACATAAAAAGGTTCATGCAAAGGAAGATTGCATCTACATGACACTCCTATCCAAGGTTTGATTCAAAAGAAGTTCATTGTTGTTTCTTTTCTCCAAACTTAGGTGAAGTTCTGAGACATTTGTTAAGGCTGGAAAGTCTAATTACAGCCCTCTAATCATAAAGTTCAGATTTCAATATGAAGAAAAGTATGCATATATCAATTTTAGATTTAGTCAACATGAAAAATACGGGATATACATGCATGAACAGCTATTTTTTATGAGTTTTTGGGAGCTATTGAGGAGCTTTTAAAGTGCCTCATGCATGCATGGGATGATTGACAAAGGTCAGCCTTTTGGAAGATACATGGGTTGCACAAAGATGCCCATATATAGTGAGTGGTATGTCTTTGAGGTCTCACATTATGGTAGGCACCTTGTTGGTTTCTTTTTGCATAGATGGATAGTGATGACCTGTCATTTGGGAGGTCTTTGCCCTCAGGGCCACAAGGTAATCATATTCTCTCATGTTTCTTGTTGCAACTTTGGGTCACATAATACCCCCTTTGAAGGTATAAGGGAAAGGAGTTTGTTTATCTTCCACTTAGTATTGAAAGGGATGGTTGATTGGGAAAATATGGAGCCTTTGGAAGGCTATGAAGGCACTTCTAGCACTAGGGGGCGGCCCCCGAAGCACAAATATAGCAGTATGAAAAAGCCATTTGAAGATTTCTTTTATTTGGAAACAGGTAAAGATGGGCATTGCTTGATAAGGTGTGTTGAGACACCTACTTGGATTTTGCAATTGCTTGATGACAAACAATTTTGGGTGGGGAGGACTATAATGTCCCCATTTTCACATCATTTATGAGCAAGTATTGAAGACCTTTAGTCTGCTTTTCCCATAAACTAAAGATTTCCTTTTGGGGTTTTATTTTATTAATTAATTATAATTGTCCGAATAGTGATTTTAATCATTTGTTCATATAAGACAATTTTAGTTGATTAATAGTATATTTTATAAAAGTAGTTTTTACCATTAAGGTATTTAATAGAAATAATTATTCAATTATTGCCTAAAAGTAAATTTAATTACTATTTATTATTTAGACAATTAATTTAATATTATTTTTGGTAAAAAAGGAATGCTAGCTTGTAAGTGATCAAGGCAAAGAGGAGATATTATAAAAGTCGTCAAGGAGAGTTAATAGAAGCATTTGACTTTCCCAAGGTGGTTCACCCCCCTTTGAAGGGTACAAGTACATGGTGGAGTTCTCATTTGAAGGATAGGCTAAAATTTGATATTGCGATTCTTCATACTTGAAGAAATATTGGGATGAATGCCCAATAATTGTTTGCAAGTTTTGGAGTTGATTATTCGACAAAACGGTGTCTTTTGACGCCACCTTTGCAAAGGTGGATTTGATAATTGCCCTAGAGTGGGGCGACTTGTTTGGTGACTTGTGTGGATTTCATGGGCAATTTGAGGTCCAATTGACCTAGTTTTATTGCTGAAATTTGTTGAAGTGTGGTGTTGACTTTCTATTTGATTTGGCAAGGTTTTCAAGGTCTTTTTAAGTGGATAAATAAATAACAAATTTCAATTTATTTATTTATATTTTTGGGGCAAATTTTATGAGGGTTTGACTTTATGAATTGTGGATTTGTGGCTAATATTTATTGTGTGAATTTTCTCAAGTTTGGCGACTTGATTGGGATTGAGGGTTTGATGTTTGAAGGGGTCTAAAACCCTAGTTGAAGGGTAAATATTAATTCTGATTTTTATATGCAATTTTGACTTAGGGCGACTAGGTTTGGAGTGGTATTTGATTACTTTGAAAGTCCAAAAAAGGCGTTGAATTTATCTGGCTATTTTTAGTAATTTATTCATGATTTTTGGCAAGTGTTTGAGTGAGAATTGGTAAATCTTCAGCGGTTATTTTATGCAAAAAATTAGATATTTTTCAGCGAGGTTAAATTTGATTTGGATCCACATCCAAGGGGTAAAAAGGTACAAATTTTCTATTTTCAGTTCGTGGCTTATTTTGGATCATTTTAAGGTGATATTTGCTCAAGGTAATTGCTAAAAATTACCTATCTATTTATTGCACATTGACGTCTAGGGTTTGGAAGCAAATTGCATGTTTTTGAGGCATCTCTTTGAGCTAGGGTTTGTTGATTTTGCTAATTTCAGAATGCAAAATTTTGTGGATTTTTGGGGAAACCCTTATTTGGTCCTTTGGCCCAAAAAGGGGACATTACAAAAAAGACTATGTATTCCGAATGCAACATATTTTGAATGACATTAAGAGTTACATTGATCCTACGAAGGCAAGGAATAAAGTCGTGGAGATTGATGATGTGACTAAATATACTATTGCTACTCTCCCTCCTAGCTTTTCACAACCAAGGGACCCTTCTCCTCCCTATCCATCCATTTCATGTTGCCCCCTCTTCCCCTCAAAACTCTCAAACTTGTTTTGTGAGTATGAATGTAGCAAGAGTCCCTAAGCCTATGGATTTGTTTGGTGAGGGTCCACTTGGAGGAGATGATACAATGTAAGAGACATCAAGCACCCATGAGCTAGGACAAGAAGAAGAACATATTGAAACTATTGTGATCCAAGATGAGGATTCCTTGGAGGATCATAGACTTGAAAAAGGGAACATGTTGGTGGATGACAATTTTATTAACACTAAAGAATTTTGTGGTACCATGGCTATATACAACAATGAAGCAACAAAGGGGACAAGCTTACTAGAATACCTTGTGGATGAGGATGACATTGATACCACTATATCTAGTTATGAACCTTATGCCACCTTTTCTTTTCAAAGGCTTTGTTGAGCAACAATTGGAAAGGATTTCTCATTCCCTCTTTTGTTATCTGAAATTGTTTGGAGCGACAAGGAGGATAAGCCGAAGGGTTGCGTGTTTCAAGACCATACTATACTTTGACCTCGTTTGATAGGACATCCAAGGATGGAACAAACCACGCTAATACCAATTATCCGATTTTTTAATTGGAATCCAATGGACAACATACTAATTTTTTAAAAATTAATGTGTTATAAGAGTAATGAAACAAATCAAAGATATATACGCAACAAATAAAAATATACTCAATGTAAATAAATCTTTATTGAAGCCAAGAGTAGTATACAAGAAGAGTATCAATCTCTGAGAACAGATGTAAAGCTACAATGAGTAACAATCTCTGAGAAAAGATGTGAGGCTACAATATCTGAATTTTACATTCAGATGCCAATACCTTTATATATTTTTTCAACAAGAAATGAATAGTCTGAACAAAGAATATGAAGAGATTCAATTTGGAATTTGAAAAGTCGTGTGACAAGCGTTCCCCCAAGAAGTTGAGAGGTTTTGGCATGACTCGAGTCACAAAAAATGTGCAAAAATATCATTTTACTATTTTTAGGTATTGTTGACCAAATTTGACTATTTGGTTAAATTGGGCACCCCTAGTAAAAAACTTGATTTTTTAAGCCTATAAAGAGGTGTAATGTATTGTCATGAAGTGAATTATAGGTTATTTGATGTCAATAATGTTGTACTAGCTTTGGTCATTTGTTTCCTATGTTCATTTATCATTTTAAGTCATCTTAAGGGTCAAAAATAGTGCATTTAATGCTTTGTACGTGTTTATTGGAAAATGTGCAAATGTCAAAGAGTTGTATCATCTGCCATGTGTCCTAGGAGGTCTGTATTAACTATCACTAACTGAAAATTGTCAGGATACTCAAAAAAAGATAGTTTTCTTGAAGAAAAGAGTGAGTGTGGCACTTGTGCAGCCTCCTTGGAAGTGTACCACTTGGAAAAAATTGAAAAGTGTCTCTTCAGCTCCCACACACTCATATCCATGCTTGAATTGGTCTAGAGGTGCCATTTTTGGCCCAAAACCATTCAGCTCCCTTCTTGCTCTTCTTGGCAGACTGAAGTGACTTGCAGATTTTTGCTCAGTACGTGCAGCTCGTGTGGTTTCTGATCAAATGCTTTTGAGAGGTTGTTCTACACTCAGAGGCCTTCAAATCCATATAAGAAGTTTGAGAAATGGTGGCCTATGCTTCATGAATCATCCGTTTGAAGTTGACTGTGCAAATCTGTCTATCAATATGTGCACCCTTCAGGGTTTGGTCTTGTTTGGGAGATTCCATACAACTCACTTGCTAAGATTACTTCCAGAGCATGTTGACTTCCATCTCCAATGCTCTCCACACTTGGTTTCATATTTCATGAGGTTTAGATGTGCTAACCATCTCAATTTGCAGGAGGGAACACTTTTCTGTGCAAAAGGCAGTTTTACATCATTCTCAAAACCTTCATGCTTGGATGGTGACTTCGGGAGATTGTTCTAGTTTCATTTGCAACATTTTCCAGGTTCCCTTGTTTCTCTTAGTCCTTCATCTCACCTTTCAAAGCAACTTTCTTCATGAGTGCAATCATGGAATATATACAACCAGTCTACTATATGACTATTATATGAGTCAACCGAGTGCATTCAAAAGAGGTTCAACGTTGATATTGAAGTGTGAAACTTGTCTTGAGCTTGGAAACATCTTGATGTTTCATCCTAACACCATTAAAAGGAGATCATCCATTAGGTTGATAAATCACTTGGACAAATGAACTTTCTTCCCATTCCCTGTCTGCAAATAGCTTGGTGTACATCTACAAGTGCTCTTATGGAGAGTTTCTTGATGAGGGGGTCTTTAGAACCAAGCTTGGTCTTGATTGAGGAGCAATATGTTTGGTGGTTTTGAGATGAGAGCACAACTCATAAAGGTCAAAACAACAAAATTGTTCATCCCATACCATTGCCTGTATGTTGCAGACAGTCACCTGCAGGTGGCCTAAACAGACAGTAAAAAGGCTTTTTGTAAGTATGGAATAAGTGTTTGAAATCTTCTTGAGGGCATGGTAGGATGGAAACATCATGATGAACATGTTTGAAGTATTACATGGCTAAACAAGGCTAAGAATACTCTCAAAGGGATGATGACTGTGTTCAGGCCTATTTTCCGTAAATAAGCAAAACAGAGGTCTGAGGTGTTTTGTTGTTATCTTGTAACATGGTTGAAAGGATTTTTTAGGCAGCTACATTGGTAAACCTAATAGCCCTTGGTAGTGAGAGGAGCTCTGCCCAGTTTGAGAAGGGAAGAATCAATGGAAGGCAGTCATTGAACAGTCCAAAGGTGCTCTTGAAAACACTAAAAACAGGGAGTAAGCTATACAGGGTCTGAATCACAAAATAGCTTTAGCACCCCAAGTTGCAAATGAGGTCTATGTTCCATATATAAATGATTCCAAATGATTTAAGTGGTATCCATGGACTAAAAGGATCACCAAGAGTGAGATAATGAGCTGTGTTTAGACCTCATACACCTCCCAGTCCGTACACAGGGCTAATTGTACCTACAGCAAGGTACACTAACAGCTGAGTTGACATGAGATTTGATGGGTGTTCTAAGCTTTTTCAAAGTAACTAAAAGGTCTCTAATGATGCTAGTGGCTTTTGAGATTCAAAGTAGGTCTGTTCACATTTTTTACCAAGTCCAAATGAGCTCATGGTAACCTACAGGCATGAGTTTAAGGATGATTCACTCGGTCTCAAATAGAGACCTAGACATAAAATTTGGTGTTTGTTTGAGGATGTTTAAGTGGAATACAAACATAATCGAGTGCATTGTGACCTCAAGAGGGTTCAAGGAGGATCTTAAGGCATCATGACCAGTGTCTTCATAATCCCAATACACCCCTCCAAGGCAAAACACAGCTGATTGTGTTATCCCAGTCAACAGACAGTAAGCAGAAAGGAGGTGTTATTAGTGTGAATAGGACTTGAGCATGGAACAAATGAATAGAGATCATCACCAAAGATCTTGAGAACTTCAAGGAGACTTGCAAACATCATCCCCAATACCTGCTTCATGGAAAGTGCACCTGAAAGTATACCAAACAGGTGGAAACACAGTCAGTCTTGATAAAGCTCAGCCATGGAATGGAATTCAAGCATTGTGACATCATCCTAGTAATTGAAGAAGAGCTCCAAATGATAATAGAAGACCAAGGAGGTTTATAAGGTATATAGCACAAGTTTCATAAGAAAACAACACCCACAGGACCCTAAGGATCCCCTCACAGTCAGCTAAATGGTGTTAGGACAGTGAATAAGGTTTTGAGTCCTAAAATGATGATAATGCTACCAAAGTGGGCAAATGAGTCCAAATCATTGTGAAATGAACATGGGAAGTTTCATTGAGTGTTATGGTATTGTTTTCCAGACCTAAACTATGCTATTACAGCTACAGATACTCCTCATATGAGCAAAAACACGGTCAATGTTTACTAAACTCTGCCATTTGTAAGGTTATAAGGAAGTAAAGTGGAGGGTTGAAGGAATTGATGATGGGACACCTCCATAAGGACCATGAGAACCTTTATAGGCTTGATCAATGCAAACCAAGCAAGAGGAGAGTCCCCAATAAAACAAACTCAGTCCAAATACTAAAACCCTGCCCAGTCTATCTTGTCAAGAGACCAGTTTTGGAATTTGAGAGTATGGGGGGTCATGAGATGACCAGAAGCTAAAATTTTGTGTGAGAGGTCCCCACAACTTTTATAATGCCCTCAAATACAAATATTGCCTAAGGGAACAGGGGAAGTATCCCATGTTCTGTCTTAGAACAGGGGTACTTCCCTTATGCAAACACAAGCAGTTTTGTGAAAAAGGGGTGATTGGGTGAGTTGAGGATGGTGTAGACCTTGGAGGAAGGTGTATAAAGCTGGAAGACACCTAGGTGAACATGAAAAACACCTCACATAAGCAGGAAACCAAGTTAGATGGTCTGGGTGTCCAAAGTTGCAGTCAACCCTACTAAGCAAGGATATGCCTAAAAGGCCAAAAGGGGGTCACTTCCAACTGGAGGTCTAGGTATGCTTTCTCACAGGGTTGAACATGTTTATGAGATGTATGCAGAGGTTTGAACCATCTGGACACAAGGGAAACCACCACAAGGCATGTTTGGAGCTAAAAGTCAAATCAGGCCTACTTGCCAAGACAAGCCTAGTGTCCAAGTGGAGGGTCACTCTCAGTTCTAGCTTGAGACAAGCTTTCCCATGACTTGAAACATGTTCATTGAATGTATACAAAGGTGTTTCATCCTTCAGATTGCAGAGGAGACATCAAAGAAACCATTTTTGGGTCTAAAAGCAACTCAGGTATACAGAAAACATGAAAACAAGCACGAGAAGCCAAATTCCAATGTTTATATCTTTCATGAGGATCTGCATGGGAGCCAGAGGAGTTAGGGGGTGTTAGTAGGGGTCTTATAGGCCATATTTGTAGAATTTGTTCTCAAGTTGAACGTCCCAACTTTATGAACAATCATTAAGACCTGGAACTGGCCTAAAACCCTATTAAACCCTTGCTAATGACCAATCTTGGAAAATAGAGTTGAATAGCTACCAAAATGAAATAGTTTGTCCAGAATGATGATTGAAGGTTGCAAAGGACTCCCCCAGGCTGCTTCACACCATGATGAGTTGTACGGAATTGTATGGATGGATGCAAGTTTTTCTCACTATTTTGTGTGTTGTGCAGGCTCCACGAGGAGTTAGGAGATGAAACCAAGTTTGAGAGAAAGCTTGACACTTAAGCTAACTCCCAATATTCATTTCAAATCCTGAAACAACTTCTAAGTGCTCCAACCAAGTCCTTCAACTCAGCCAGTCAGAACTGGCCTAATGCACAAGCTAGTGAGAGGGGTGAAAAGCTTCACTTGAACTGATTTTAAAGCTTGCCTAATGCTTCCAAGGCCATGGGGGCCCTTGGCACTTGTCATTCACTCCTTCCCACGGATTTGCATGGAAAACTGAAGGCATTTTGGAGGCCAAGTGTGCAAAATGCATGGAAGGGCAGTTTTCTGGACAGCAGATGATGATGGCTCACTTTCAGAGGTTTCCAGAGGACCAGGGATGCAACCAATGCATGGAGAGGCATGTCTAATAGCCTCCCCTTCCATTCCAATCATTTGGATTGTTCCTCATCAGTTATAGGATGTTCAAACAGGCCCAATCATGAAGGCAGTTTTTTTGTGCAAAAAGAGGAGTTTTGTGCCACTTTGCATAACTTTGATAACTTGGATTGACATTTGTAGGTCCTGACCTTGCATGGTTTGACCCATATCCTCTTCCCATGCATGGATAACTGATTTTCTCAGCGTGACAAGTGTCCTTGTGACCCTTGGACTTCCCTTCTCTCTCTCTCCCAAGCTCTATAAGAGTTGATCATTTTGGCATTGTATTCTATGTTCCACCTAAGTATGGCGAAGCCCTGCTTATTTGTATACCTTTTGATCAATAAAATGACTAAGTGTTACCTCTTCATGATTGTTCATAAGTGTGTTCCACTTAAATGATGAATCTTGTTTAATGAAGACTATGGATTCCTAGCATGTGGTCTCATTCTTTCACCTTGTTTGCAGTTGGAAAACTTCTTCTTGCAAGGCATGTGAAGTGTTTTAAGGGATGTGAAATGTTGAGTTAGTCTTTTCATTAGTGCCATTCAAGGCCTCTTGTATAGTCCTAGCTTTGCACATTCATGCATGACCTCACAATGTAGCATTGATGTGAGAAAATGAAAATTGAAGGAGTGTATTTTTAGTTTGCTTCTTGGTCTCAAGTGTAGAAAGCAATTGGTTGGAAGTCATCAAATTGATTTGGTGTATCACCCTCTTAATTTAGATTTGCTTTCAGTTATCTCTCTTTTCACCCCCCAAAATTAGTAGTAGGTTCAATCCTAAGCGGCACATCAAGGGAGCTAGCCGTATCTAGAGACTCACCTCATTCCTTAGACTGCCCACAAGCCTAGAAGTGATTCCATTGTGCCACTTGGATGACGAGAGTTTTGCATCTCCTCAAAGGGTGCAAATCTAAGTGACAACAGATACTTTTATATATATTTGTATTTTGCATTTTTGAGGCCCTTCATGAGCTTGATGAGCTTCCCAATGCATATTACGGTTTGCAATTCTGATCCACGAAATAGGAGATATGACTCTGACAAGGTAACATACTAGTGATATACAAGTTTTTTGGGTATTTTGCCCAAACGATTGTCCCAAACTACCTGCATCACTAGAGCTATTGATTCTTCAAACCCACAACATTTTATCAGATCTAATGTGTGCCTTGCATTGGCACTTTAATCTTCATGCAAACTTTTATATGTTCTATGTTGTTATGGTGCGTGCCTTGCATAACATTTATGTTGACAAAGCTATTGTAAGACATGTTATATTGAAATCATTTTGTATTTCCCTAAAAGATTATGTAAAGTAAAAGTACATATGTGGGCATTTGAAGACAAGCTAGGGAAATAGTTTTGAATTTTGTAAAGTGATACCTCGCTAGGAGATTAGAAGACAAAAGTGCATACGTGCACTTGTTTAGAAAATAAATGTGGATATGTGCCAAGGGAGTCATATTATTTTGTAGAAGTTTTGTTATTATTTGCGGTATAATTGGTGAGAATGAGAGCACCAAGATTAGAACAGCCAAGGGATAGATATCAGTTGCATATCAAATCTGAAGATCACTCCATCTGTTGTTGGTGACATAAAGGAGATCAACCATCTCACATCATCAATTGGCTAAGTTGATATGTTTTTTTTCTTATTGTGTCTTTCATTTATCCTTTTATTTTTGTTGCTTAGTGTAATGTCCCCAAATAAGATGATTTCATGCAAAAGAGGTTTTCCCCTGAACCCAAAATTCTGAAAATGCAATCAGCAAACCCTAGTTTGTAAAATAAGCTTTTAAAACTCTTGTTAGGCCCTAAAAACCCTAGATGTCAAAATGGTAGGTTTTTATGAAAGAATTCCAGCCAATAACTTATTCCAAAATAACTAAAAATTGGTAGAAAATAACCAAAAATTAAATTGCACAAAACAAGTACTTTTTTGCTCAAATTTTGAAGCTCAAATGGCACTTTTTGATGGCTGAAAAATCTAATTTAATTTTAAAAATACGGCTATTCCAAATATTTTTTCCACTTCAAACCCTTGCCAAATATTTGCCCTCAACAAATATTTATTTTCTACGAACTGAAAAACTTCAAAAATTCATAGCTCCCTCAATATTTGGAATTATGATGCAAACAAGAGCTCAAACTTATCACAAAAATAATGGCTATCAATTAAAAATAATTTTGAAATTTTCCTTCCATGGGAAGGTCACCAAAAGTTGATCCGAAATTCTAAAAATCTTAGTTTCCTGTCAAAAAAATTAGATAAGAATTACGAAAATGATTATTTAATTTTCTACTTCAAACCCTTCACGAACACCTCCACTTTCTCACACCAACATGCAGAAAATTGGAAAATAAAATCAGAATATTTAATTTGCAATAAATAGACCAAAAGAGGCCTCCAAA
Organism: Torreya grandis; assembly: GCA_037957365.1. NCBI lineage: Eukaryota > Viridiplantae > Streptophyta > Pinopsida > Cupressales > Taxaceae > Torreya > Torreya grandis. The sequence continues at coordinate 270,670 of JARHVA010002685.1, forward strand.
CCCTAAATCCAAGCTTCCAACGTGGTTCGTTTCACTTGCAAAAATAGTATAAATATTTAACAAGGTTATATATGCAAGAAAACCACAAAAATCCATGCGAACTTACCAAAGCAAATCGCCCCACTTCTAAGGCAAGAACAAGATCTCCTTAGCAAAAGGTGGTGTCAAAAGACACATTTTTAGATTGATCAACACCAAAGGTAGCGAACCTCTATTGGAAATATATCCCAATAGTTTTATTCAAGCATGAAAAACAATTTATAAAAATTCAACATATCCTCCATTGTAGTCTTCGCCATGTATTTATAACTTTCCAAAAAGGGTGAACCGCTTTGGGAAGATAAAACACCTTTCCTTATCTTTATTTTAGCTCCCATGCCGACATCTCTTTTTTGAATAATATATTACTTAGTGGCCTTAATTAAAATAGTAATTAAAATTACTTTAAGGTAAATAAATTAATATTTAATTCATTTAAGCACCTTAGTGGTAAAAACCAGTTTTTGAATATTCTATTAATTAATTAATAATTGTCTTATGATTAAAATCACTATTTCGACAATTAATAAATAACTAATAAAATAACATTCTTCAAAAAGGGCTCTTTTAGTCTATGGAGAAATAAACTAAAGGTCTTCAAGACCTCTTTATTCATGATGTGGAAATGGGGACATTAAATTTAGGAAGTGCTGGTCATGATATTGTTATATTTCATTACTTGCATATTACAAGAGGAGCAGTTGAAGAACAGTGGAGCTTGTAGGGAGTATAGGATCTGAAAAGAGTGGTGCTTTGGGTCTTTTAGTAGATCATATAGTGTAGGAGTTTAGTTATACAGCAAAGAGCGAATCATAAAAAACTTTATTCTCATTATGCTATGAATCCTGGATTTATATTGTGGTCGTGATATACTCATCACCATATGAAAAACTTCTCTCTAGCTTTGATATCACTTAAATGAAATGAAAAACTCTATGGTTATGTTCATCTTCTTGATTGTCATGTAATGTCTTTTGCATACCATGTAGGTCATGTATGAGTAGTCATCTAATGAAATGGTTATTTGTCTACCCCATGTATCAATGGCATGGATCTTAGTCAATTAGATCACTTATTTTGTCACATTCCTTTGCATTTTCTGCATATGAGTGTTATGCATTGTCAAGAGTTGAATTACTTATGAATTATCATGAAACTATAATGAATCTTTAAAGATCTGAAATTATTTTCACTTACAAAGGTCGAATGAAATATTATGGTATGGAGAGTGCAAAAACAGAATTGAAAGATTAATCATCTTTATTTGTTTTAAATTTTGATCTATAAAAAAATGTGAACAAGTGTCTTAGTTTGTTAGTGACAAAAAATTGGGCAACTAGGCATTGTGGGTCTTGTTCATAGGTCTAGGTTCGAAAAGTGTTACAAGTTGAGTAATATGTGAACACTAGGTAACTTTGAGAATACACCTTTGGTCTTGCAGGGCCAAAAATGAGGAAAGTAGGCCCCTTTTTATGATTGTGTGCTAGATCGTGAAACCTTCCTGAGTGAGTGTGTGTATGAGAGAATGCGACAGAAAGGGAAGTAAAGTATAAGCCAGTCCAATTATTCTATTAGATCTTGAACCCTACCTGAGTGAGTGTGTGTGAGAGAGAGAGAGGGGGGAAATAAATTATAAGCTAATCCCATTATTCTATAGGTCAGGGGTACAATGTTGGGCACCAACAGTTTCCACACCAATAAATAAAACAATGCTTCTTTCAAAAAAATACAGCAGGTTTTTCACTACAAGGTCTCTTTCGTCACCTAGATGCGCTGGGAACCAAGGCTTTTACTGTTGGGTGGAACTAATCGAATATTAATAATTGTATCATTGTTCTTTAATAATTTGTTCATCGTGTGATAGTTTTTTATTGCAATATTTACGAATCTAAAACAACATAATCCTCTAGTAGTGTCAAACCAGATGAGCTCAAGTGGTAAAATCAAATGGGCTTACAAAGCAGACCCCAGTTTAAAACCCTAGGAGATATAATGAAGTGTTCAAATTGAGTAAAAATACTGTGTTCAAATTGGGTAAAAATACCACTTCCAACATGCTGAGTATGGTGTAACACAACAGACAAAGCCTAGGTGCAAGACCCGGATGAATTTGACAGAAGAGATACCCCTCAACCATGGCATCTAAGCTGAAGGTTTCCCCCCAAAAAAGGGGGAATTTACAAAATCAAAGAAAAAAGTAATCCTCTATAAGTTGCATTTGGTGGGAAGAGGTTTTAGATAGTTTCTAGCATTTATTAAGAATGTAAAGCTTCTAAAGGGTCTTACGTCATAAATATGGCATGACTGAATAATCAGAAGAGAAGAGAAGAATTCAGTTCACATTGTATTTCTTGTCTCCTCTCTTCTCGATTTTTTTTTTTCCATTTTTCCTCCATTGAAGAAAGAAAAAAGAATCATGGTAATAAAATGCATAAAAAGTATTAATAAACTACAAGGTTTCAAATAGATTAAAAGGTTCCACAGACTTTCTTAAGAGGATAAAAATACTTCCTAGAATTTATGGTATCTTAAAAATATTTCAAGAGTTCTAATTGTCTTGAAAATGCATCAAAAGTCATGCTCAAGTGCTTTATTGAATATAATTCCACAAAATAATGAAATATGAATTATTTCAAGTCTCACGGACTTAATTATCTCAAAGAACATTAAGAACATTCATTCTCTATTTTATCCCATTATCAAATTAATATTCTCCAACAAAAAGGCACAGAATGCAATGAGTTAGGAATGGCATGATTTGATAAACCTTCTGATGTTAAAGCTAGTGATGAAGTACTTGCTCTAGTATGCCTCCGCATTCGCCGATTCCCAGACTGCCTTACTGGAGGATTGACAACTGGAACCTGAAATTCCAGTTAATTTCAGTCCAGTTTATACCCGCAGTATTCTTCCAAATTCTTACAACTTCGGAATCAAAAAATCAAGAGATGATAAACACGTTGAGATTTAAAAGGAATCAGAAAGCATTCAAAAATGCATTTGAACAACATCCAATCAAAAAAAGGCCATTTATACAAGACAATGAAGACTTGATAACGTAACTGATATCTGGTTAAAGACAGTCCTACACCCAAAAAGCTGCACCTCAACCCACAACAAGTAGAACAGTGTAAGCACTTATTCACAAAAGGATAGGCAAAACAATCTCATAACTCAGATTAACCTTTCGTTCAGATCTAGAGTCTCCTAGAAAGGAATCATATAATTTGCTACCCTTTGTCTCTCATCTTTTCAAGCTGGAGATGGTTTCCATGGGGGAGAAATGTAATATAACATGCTAGCAAGCTCTGTTAACTGATTAGTAGGAAGAACTCCGGCATCTGCTAACTTACTGAGTAATAGCTCACCTACTATTTTCTCTTCTCCATTTAAGCAACCTGATAAAAACAGAGGCTTGGTAATTTTTTGAACAATACTGAGCAAGTTAGTTGCATCCATATGCATGCAACTTGAAATGAAGCAAAGAAATTTGTTGCATAATTTCATAAATGTATACTCTAGACTTGAAACATATTAAAGCAAACAGGCAGAACTAACTACATTAGTACAATCAATTTAGTTTCTTTAGAAGAACACAATTTGGTCAAAAAAAGAAGAAAAATATATTACATCGAATGACTAGAAAGCCAGAGTTGTTTATTTAATGGTTATATAATCAACTACGTATAACTCCAAACTATTAAATAACAGTAAGGTCTGCATTGCAAACAACCTTTGAAGTACTGAAACAGGCTTGTAGTACTGACTCAGGAAACGCACAGTTGAGAGCATTCAGTTCTGAAACACCAACTAGCTTTAAAACTTTAGCAATTTTACTATTTAGGAGCAGTGACAGAAATTTAGTTACCAAAAGAGGTTTAGACTGACATGATAGTAAATGTTTGAGATGAATTTATCATCAGGCAAAACAATAAAAGAGCTTAATGAAGGGAACCCTTATCATGCAAAACAACTGAGCTGATTTGCAGACAGAAAACTTTAAAGAATGATATATTCTATATAAATATAATATATCTGGTAGATAATTTTAACTTTATAAAATAGTGTAGAAAACAACTATATTTAGTGTCACTCTTTGCAAAGTTTGGTGATAATGGATTCAAATAAGACAATATTAATCATTTAGTGTCACTCTTTGCAAAGTTATGAACTTAAATTAGAAAAAAAAAATCTAAGAAACTAAGAAATAGATTTCCTTAGCAAGCTCTAGCTGTTCTCTCTTCCGTGTCCATGTGATCTTCTAAAGGGGGTATAACCATTAATGTGAACAAGTGTCAGAACTCAGAATTGACATCCTGACCTCCTCCTCCAGGACCAAAGTGGAGACTTCAGAATGCAGCTGCCTCCAACCTCTCTTGGAGGAGTCGAAGGTTATCCTGCAGCAGGAGAAGACAGACTCTGACATTGTTGATCTTTCATCCAAAGCCATGATATGTCAATGTTTAGGGTTTTGACCTGGAAAGTAAGTGTGTTGTGGAAAATCTCCAAGATCTGGAAAAACCAGGTTATGTTGATTTGAAATTTCCCCCTAATGGCTTCTTCATAGCAAATTTCTCCTCTAAAAAAGACTGCTCTGGCTTTTGAAGGAGGGTTTGGCTTAAAGAAGCTCATGACTCTTTGTGAACCCCTTGGAACCAAAAGCTTCAACTCGTCTTAAGACCTCCCATAAAAAGTTCTTGTTCAAGTGTGCCTTTCCAAGCTCCCCCAGAGTTCAAGAGCAATTAAGTGCTCTCCCATATAGGACACTGGATTTGGCAAGTTCATCTGCATAGCCTCTAGACCAAGCAAAATATTTACGTTTCATATGCAAGAAGTCGGGTGGTGATGAATCTGTGAAAACCCTTCCCATAGGTATGTTCTTAAAATTGAAAAAAGGGTTCTCTAGAATTAGCAGCTAGATTAATTATGCCTTCTTCCATTGTGGAAACTGCCATTAAGGTGGCCATTTTGTCTATAATTTCCCAAAGGAAACCCCCAAAAACAAGGAATAGGGATACCCCGAGAAATATGCCAAGGTCAAGCTGCCTACTTACCTCGTTCACTAGGAATCCTACTCTTGAAATCTCATTTAGTCACTTTACTCAAGACTTTACTCATCTCCACCAAAGTGGGAAGTCAACGTGCCAACATTTGTCTAAGAGATAAGTACAATCTGCCTTACTGTAATGTTGTTGTATATTTATGCTATGTTATCGGATCACTAGCCTCCAGGCCCTTATTGTTGACCCCAAATTTGGCTAAGCTCGGAATGCATACAAAAGAAGTAATCCACGGAAGGGATGCATAGAATATGCCACCCAAAGGTATATAGACCTGCACTCTGAGCAGGTTAAGACAAGGACCAGTGCTGATCTTATCCAGATGTTAAGACTGGTACAGGCCGAGGAATCCCAATGACCAAGGTGGCAATAAAAAAGTGCATGTAACAGCAAAGATGCCATGGCCATGAAATGAAAAGGATAAGATTAGCCTGATTTTCAAAGGATAAGCTCGACCTTTTTGGGCAAGGGTTAGGTTTTCTATGATTGTAAAGCAATGCAGCAAGGTGTCTATATAAACCCACCCCGGTTGCATTTGGAAGGAGATCGTAAAAGAGGAGATTTGTTTATAAAAGAGATGGATAACTATTTGTACGAAGATATGATCCGTAATAGAGGATGTTAATACCGTGAACAGAATATTTGTGTTAGTTATGAAGGAATACTGAAGTGTTATGTGATTTACGTTGGTATGAATGCTTGTGTTTAGTCTACTTTAGTTATGTATAAATAGGGGTACTGTTAAATTTATTGCATTTTCTTATCGTATTTGAACCCATGAAATGTCATGGATAGTCAGTTAAGTAGGTATGATTTCCATTAGTCACTGTGCAACAAGGAACTCAGTCCTCTCTCTTTGCACCTCAAGTGAACACTTAAGTGTGTATGCTTAGGTGACAGATCAACACAAGGAATATTCTATTTGTTGGGTATGTGTGGTCTGCGCAAAACCCTAAGGAAAGACATATTAAACACCCAACATTTTGGTTGTTGTTGGGACCTTGTTTTGTTGTTAGATGGAGATCCTAACTGGTTATGGCATTCCGGATCACGCAAGAGCACATAGAAGAATGGTTTGATGCACAAGCCCTGGAATTCGGGAGAAATAACCAAGTATGCGGGGATCTGAACTCAAATAAGTGGGGAGCATGAGATTTACAGTTCTTTGTATGAAGTATTCTTTGTAGAACTCTCGAAAGATATCTATACATAGCTCGCAACCTACATAGTGGAATGTAGAGCCTTGGCCAAAAAATAGTACGAACGTATAAGAGAATTGCAAAGCTTAAAGAAATTAGTAAGCTCTGGACTTTATTGTAGATGTGTGGTGGAGAGGAGCTTTGGGTAGCTACCTATTAGAATTTTAAATGATTACGCATACCTGCCCAAAAGAAGCATGGTATCCATTTCTACACAAATCGGCAAGGCTCGTTTATCACTCATATCCCTCTCTGGATCAAGAAAATGTTGGTAGATTGGGACTTTGAACATGTGACCACAGAGAGCTAAAGTTTTTATGTGCATGGGTCAGGTGGATAATAAGATAGAGGCAAGATTGCCACAGATCCAGTAAGAAGGAAGATCCTTGAAGCAAATGCAAGATGGAGAACCAGGGTGATCCCGAGCAAAGGTTGTTCAAGTATCGGGAAGGCAAAGAGGTAACTATCACTACAAAGGACGTCAGGAGAAGGGGAGAGCCATGTCAGGGGGATGCCACGAGGACCCACATCGATTGAGAAGGGCACACGACTGACCCTCGTGCAAAAGGTTTTTGCTCTGAGGGAAGTATGGACTCATGCAGCCAAGAGCATGATACTATATCAACCAAGGAACATCTAGATTAGGAGGAAGCTTGGGATCCATTTGGTTTGTCTAAAATCTATAGCGCAAGTAAAAGTGGAGAAGCGTCGATCCCCACCCTATCAAAAGCCGCCACCCGTGCACTTTTTCATCATCAAGGGAATGACTTCGGAGTGTGGATATGTAAGACATTGGAGAATTCAAGAAATGGTTAAGTCAATGTTTTGTTCTTGAGCAAGTAATACCAAATATACAAATTACTTCATCCTTGAGAAGTAGTCCAAGTACTACATCACAACCCAGCATGAGTTTGGTTGGTATGTCAATTGGAAGAGGAACTGGTGGTGGAAACCTTACTAAGTCAGCATTTTGTTCTTGAGCAAGTAATACCAAATATACAAATTAAGTCATCCTTGGGAAATAGTCCAATTACTACATTACAACCCAGCATGAGTTTGGTTGGTATTTCGATTGGAAGAGGAATTGGGAGTGGAAACCTTACTACTCAGTTATCACCAGTAGTTAATCCAATGGCAAGCACAACACTAACAATAGGCATGTAAGGAAGTATTGCATGCTTTATGTCCTTCTAGGATTAGATATTGATCTCATTGTGATAGATTTGATTGTCCTAGCACTTTTGTTCTTTCATGCTTAGATTCCTCTAGGCCTAATTGTTTCTAGCTTGAAACCTTGTGTGATGTGTGTTCTCTCCTAGGATTAGATCTTTGTGTGTATTGTTACATTTGGATCCATCTTATTGTTCTATGGGTTTCTCTATGGCTTGCTTCTCCTTAGGGTTTTGCTTGGCGTCATATCTCTTTGGCTCTAGCCATTCATTGTATAAATTATTGTAAATTTTATGTTTCTATTTGTACTTTGGCTATTCTTATGGATAAGAATATTCTCAGATGTAATTTCATTATCACATGCTTTCTAATGTTTATATCTACATGGCATATTCCTAACTTGTGTGTATTGTTATGTATTATGTTGGTATTATTGGACAAATTGTTAGAATTCATGTTTACATTTATATCTCCAATGGCATATCAAAGAATGTTAGAATATTTTCCACAACATGTTAGATGTTAGCGTTGCATGCAATTGTGATAGTGTTCCATGTTTATGTTTTGTTATTCTTGCCAATGATAGAACAACCCTAGTGCCTTATAAAGATATATTGTGTTGATTTAGTCGTTTCTCAATGTATGATGACTTACTATGAGTTTGACCATACCATGCAAAGGAGGGCTAGGGCAAAGAATGCAATAGCTCCTCCTAATCTTCCTTAATCTCAAGGTGGGAATAACCAAAACATCCTTCCTAATCTCCCTCAAGCTCCCAAGCTTAGGTTGCATGTGGCCAAAGAATATGATATCATGGATCAATTGCAAAGTATTCATGCTAAGATATTTATCCTTGTATTACTTACAAAATCCAATATGTATATGGACATCCTTAACGAAGAATTAGAGGATACAACTTTGACAAGTGATACTTCATCTTTTCACGTTGCCTCTATTGTTAGATCTTTGACACGTAATGAGAATATTATTACCTTTGAGAATGATGAAATGCCTTCTAAAGATATTGTTGATCAACATTCACCCTTGCACATTCAAGTTAACATAGGGATCAAAATAGTTCTTGTAGATAATGGTTCAAGATTAAACATTTGTAGTCAGTCTTTTCTCTTGCAATTAGGTACTAGAAGACAATCCCTCACTAACTCAAATATGATCATTAAGGGTTTTGACAATCAAGCAAGAAAGGCTCTTGGAGTAATTATATTGAATATTTCACTTGGGCCCAAACTTGTAGCCACAAAATGTCAAGTTATACCTAATGATGTGAGCTATAATATCTCACTCTAGAGACCTTGGATCCGTGACATGGGGGCTGTCTCATCCACCTTACATAGATGCTTTAATTTATACAAGGGAGTTATATGTGTGTGTGTGTGTCTTGCAAATGATGTATCATTTAGAGTTTGCAAAAAGATTGAGCCTCAAGATACTATTGTGTTTCTTACTTGAATAAGAGTCAACAAACTATAGTGACACACCAAAGAGTTAATCTGATGGACCAAATGACAATGTTTGAATTTGGTGATTGGAGTATTGCTAAAGATGTTGAAAACAATGATTACCAAGTTGACAACATAGATGACAAGTTATCCAATCTAAGTTTTACACCAAAAAGCCCAGAGGAATATAGAGATGATATGAGTGTATTTGATATTAGAACCCTCCATATCACCCCCAAGATTATGGAAGACCAACTCAAGCACCAAAGCTTATCAAAATACAACCAAAGAATGTTAAGAGTAAAGGGCCTATGATAGATGATTGTTGCAACACAAATAAGCAAAGCAAAAGCCCTTATTTTGTTCAAACTGCTTTAGAGAAATATGTATTTGGATTGAGATGTACACAAAAGATGGGCATTGATGGTCAAGGCTTAGGGAAAAGTGAGCAAAGATATAATAACGCCTATTCTTCCAGCTGTTCATAACAATAAACAAGGAATTCAATACAAGAAGGATAAATCAATGATTCAAGAAATGGATGAAGTTCAAGATATACAGTTTGATGTGGATAACAAATATTTAGGAGCTCATGATCATGAGAATATTGTCACACAAAAACCACTTCATGATCAATTAAAGAAATCCACAAAGAATTATTCTCATGAAATGGAAAATATTATGCATATATGGTATCGAGCATAGTTTGCATATTTGGCGAGTATACGAGTACTCACCTTTTTGAGTACGAGTATAAGTGTAATAGTACTTTCTGTGTTTTCCACTTATACTCGTAGATCTCAGGAACCTGATTTTCAACGAATTTTTTCTCAATACTTGCCGTGAGTACTCAACGAGTGTTGAACACAGACTCCCTGCATAGTGAAAAACAAAATCAATGAGGGAAAAATAGATTTTTCTCCTTTTTAAACACACGCCCCCACATTCTCATCACACAGCATTTGAGATGACAGTATATCTATAAAATAAACGTTTTATAAGGTTACATTTAGATATGAACATCTAGTTTATAACATAAATTATAAACTAAATGTCCATATCTAGATGTAAACTTATACTTAAATGTTTATTTTATAGATATACTGTCGTCTCAAATGTTGTGTGGTGAGAGCGATATATATATATATATATATATATATATACACACACACACACTTTTAGGATGTTTGAGAGTGGTTTCGGACCTCTAAGAGCTATAATCCAAATACTAGGTTTTGGAGAATCCTATCAGATTTCAAACTTACTCAGATTTCAAGGTTTTAGGATTTCAGACTTAGCCATATTTCATGGTTTCAAGATTTCAGGAAGACATCATATAAGGTATGAAGGTTGCATGAAGGGATGTAGGTATGATAGAATAGTATGAACATCTCTTACAAAGTGCCACGGGCTGATCCCACCCCAATCTCGGTGCACCCTTTAAGGCATGCACTTAGGGAGATTTGATGCACCGGTGAGCCCCTGCAATAGAGAGCGTCAATAAATAATAAAACTGAAAAATATTGGTGTATACATATGCCCCACCCAAAGCTCATCAAGTGTCACAATAGCGTAACGCAAGATGGTGCTTTGGGAAGATACATATCAACACGAAAGCATAAAGGAAATGTTGAAAGCAATGATGATGCGATTTCATACCATATTTGTATTCAAATCTAATAGAAAACACTTCTCCAACGTTTTATAGACTCATTTGATACATTTTGTAACTGTGATTTGTAATAAATTTATGTTTTTTAAGAAATTTAAGATTTTTTTTAAGTTGTCAAGTATTGTTGAGTATTTGCCAAGTCAAAAAAAAAATTGGTCAGTCGAATCCAAGTCAAGTTTGAGTATGTGAACAATGGTGTTTAGATTATCTCATCAAACTAACAAACAAGAGGAAATGAAAATTATATACTCTGAATTAATTGATTGTACCGCATCAGCTGAGATACCATCTCTTGACACCTTTTTCTAATGATGAAGCAATATAAAATATTTGGGAACTAATGTGGACTTAACTACATATCATCATAAAAATAAATTCCCTTTTACATTGAAAAATCATGCTTGTTTTAGGAAAAGTGAGCCCTTCCATATCAATGAAGAGATTATCTTGGACAGTTTGGATACCTCATTGACTACATCCTATGTCGAGGATAGATCAACCTTATTGAATAATAATACAATTGGTATTAACACTAGCTCTAGTGACATGCCTAAGATTTTGAAGTCGGATGCCTCATTGACTCTTGAAGAGAAAAACGTATAAACTAGGTTGTTAATATAATATCAAGATGTTTTCGCATGGTCCTATGCTAATATGCCCGGTATATCCATGTCTAGTGCAATGCATAATCTTCTTGTGAATCATCATGCCAAAACTATAAAGCAAAATATTAGAAAGATACATCCTAAAGTGGCTTTATTGGTTAAGGAGAGAATCCAAAATCTGTTTGCTGTTGGTTTTATTAAACCTATTAATTATTTTGAATGGATTTCCAACATTGTCTTGACAAGCCAGCTAGGGGCATTAGGATATGCACAGACTTTCAAGATATAAGGAAAGTGTACCCCAAGGATTACTTCACATTGCCCAATATTGATATGATTGCTGATTCTACTATTAGGCATCAAATCCTTTCTTTTATAGATAAGTTTTCTGGTTACAATCAAATGAAGATCAATCCTAATGAACAACATAAAACCGCATTCACAACTCTTTGGGGTACATTTTGTTATCTGATCATGCCCTTCAGACTTAAGAATGCAAGAGCCACTTATCAAAGAGATAACACGTATTTTTTATGATTATATGTGCAATTCTTTAGAAGATTATGTAGATGACATCCTAGGAAAACTTAAGAAAAGAGAAAATCATGTGCATAACTTAGAAAAAATATTTGAAAGATTGAGGCAATATTTCATGAGATTAAATCTTAAGAAGTGTGTTTTTGGTGTCAACTAGGCTAAGTAGTTGTGTTTCATTATTTCTAGGAGAGGTATAGAAGTGGATCCAAAGAAAATGCAAGCAATTATTGAGATGCCTCCTCCGAAGAGTCTTGAGCAAGTACGAAGCTAACAAGGAAAAATTCAAGCTATTAGAAGATTTGTGCTTGTAAAACCCCACATGTCGTCTAACCTTCCTCATTTTAAATTACAATGATAATGAAGATTAATTGGTCCCTGTTTTAACTACCTTATAAAAATCCCCTAAGATATGTAACTTCTAAACTCTTCGCCACCCCTTTGCCCCTTGTATCTAGCTTATTTTTCCATTTATCATTTAAGGCATTATTGATGTATTTTACACATGTTGTCATGTTTGATTAAATCATAATTTATTCAGCTGAATACAGTAATGAATAAAGGCAATATATCAGTGTAAGTGGGTGTGTAAGAATAGGTATTGAGCGTAAAAAGGGGTGTGGACAATCATGTAAAGTGTAAGGGAAAGTAAATGAACTTGTAAGAGTGTTTGTTGAAAGCTTGGGGAATGAGGTTGCCATGTGACAAGCTTCTATTCGGTGTATTTTGGGAGCTCTTCCTGTTTGGAGCCCCAAGTTCATAATTTGGGGTGAGGCTGGGGGGGATCTTGAAAATCTGGTTCTTGGGAGTTTGGGCAAGGGGAAGGAAAAGAGCTTGAGGGTTGAGGTAGGGTCTTCCCTTTTGCCTTAAAGTTTGAATGAATCTAGACCATTAAAATGCCTAGTTAAAATTTGAATACATTTAGAGTATTGACATGCATGGGAAGAATTGGAATGAATGAGAATTTTGCTTTGCATGCTCAAATTTGAATATATTAAGATGGTTTACATGCTTGATTAAAACTGGAATGTATGAAGACCCCTGATTTGCATAGTAAAAAACATTAAAATGCATTTAGACTCTTGACCTGTATGGTTAAAATTTAATTGTTTTTGGATTTAAGACTTGCACCATTACAGCAAGAACTTATTCTGACTCACGAGTAGCACAGTTAAAATTTGAGAGTTGATATATTTTCATTGTGTCAATTAATTCACATGATTTCTGCATGCTTCCACATTTAACATGTCTATCAGTGTAATCCATCAGACAAAAAGCCGCCTTCTATTATGCTTTGATTAATGTTCATACTCTCTTTCAAAGCTCCAATTTTGGCACAGGTTGGGAGAATGCTGGCAAGAGTTCAGAAGTCTAGCGTTACACCTGCAAATTGCATTGGCATAAAGTCTCCAAGACTTTTTTTTTTTTTTTTTTTTTCACAAACCCATTTGGTGTTTATGCCTGTTGTCATTGTCTTCCATGTAGGCCACGTTTCTTGGAGGCATTGTGTCAAACATCTCACACGCCTGCATTTGCAGCCCATGAAATCCTCTCTCTTTGAGGTATTTTGTCAAAGAGTGGCGTGCATGTGTGGGTGTCCATGAGGATGTTTCTTTTGAGGCTTTTTGTCAAACAGTTCATGTGCCTTGGATGTGCTTCCACATCTTGCCTACATGTCTATCAGAGCATTGCAAACTTCAAAATCTGTTAATATCCGCTTTTAATTTTTGTTGTTGGATGTTGTGATGTCCGTACCCTGTTGCAAAGCACTCCCAGTTTGGGCACAGGGTGGGAGGACGCTAAAAAAAATTGTGGAGAGCGGCTTTATATCTGCCATTTGCATCTGCTTAAAAGCTCCAAGGCTTTTGAACAAACCCGTCTTTGGGCGCCCCCCTTCCCCTGCCTCAAGCCCAACCACGCCCCCCTGCCCACCATCCCCTTCTATCTTGAAAGGAATATTGGTTGTCTGGATAATATGTTTGGCGTGGGGATGTCTCTTCTGCCTCTAATCTATTTTGGATTCCCATCTGGTTTGTTGGAGGTTGATGTTTCAATCGCTCCAACCATGTTGGGAACCTAGTTTTTAATTTTTTTGTTTTAGTTGGTTGCCTGGTATGGCATGTTAGTGTAGAAGAATTTTTTTAGTAAGTTTATATGTCATGCATAGCATTTTTTATTACTGGCTTTAGCTATAGTTGTTATGAAAGGACTAGTTAACAGGTTTTATAGTTAGTATATGGTGAATTGGTCCTTTGATATTTCACTCTAAATGTCTGATTGTTTATCAAAGTTTTGAGTGAATTTTGTTTTGGTAAGGGGCCCATTTCCAACCCAAGTTTATGCAGTTTCTTTTTTTTTTTTTAAAAACAAGCCCCAAAATGTCCATGAGTCTTTGGTATGCACCACATGGGACCAAATTTGACAGTCGACCCTGCCTATCATGTTGATGACAGTTATCTATTCAACATTGCCCCGCATATGATAATATAGCTTATAATCTTTTTAATAGGACCGTAATATTTGGTTAAATTTAATTGTAGTAGGGCCTTGCTTTTTATTAAATTTGAGCTTGGGGTTGGCATTGGCTTTGAAACCGTCTAATTGCATTGAAGCGATGGAAATGTGCATTTTTATTTAATCTACTTCTACCACAATGCCGATAAGGCACGGCCCCGTCTTTTTACCTCTGATGTGGATTTTGTTCCTTCTTTAGCCTTTTTTTTTTTTTTTTTTGTCTTATATGTTTTGTTTCTTCTTCGCTTAAGGGTCATATACGTAGTTGGGCTCTAAAATTACGTTTTAAAGTAAAGGGTATTATACTTCGCAATAGGGATTCAAATGTATATGGAATAGGCTTCCTTTCTCACAAGATGAAAGAGAGAAGTTTAAAATTCCATGAATTTGGCACCTTAGACTTGGCCAAAAGTTTTAGTGTTCATCTGGATTGTAGTTGTTTGGAGAATTCATACAAGTGACTATTTATATGTTAAGAGTTTTAATGGTCCCTTTAAGTTCCCAATATATGAACAAGAAGAAGAAAAACCATGTCAATGCCTTTTAATAATTATAGGTATGCACATTCGCAGTCTTGGTTTAAGTTAACGAGAAGAGGTTCTTCTCTAAAGGCTTCATAAAATTCGAAGAAATAGCCGAAGATTGTTTATAAAACTTAATTGCTTATTATTTTATGGAGAAGTGGTCGTTTCGTTTGATTAGCATAGACAAAGAAGAACAATAGGGGTTTTTTTTTTTTTTAAGGCTCAACAAGAAATCCTAATATCCCAATAGGTGATTGTTAAGGATAGGCTAAGATATACAGTATTATCAAGTGCTCCTACTAATTTTATGCACATTCGCAGTCTTGGTTTAAGTTAACGAGAAGAGGTTCTTCTCTAAAGGCTTCATAAAATTCGAAGAAATAGCCGAAGATTGTTTATAAAACTTAATTGCTTATTATTTTATGGAGAAGTGGTCGTTTCGTTTGATTAGCATAGACAAAGAAGAACAATAGGGGTTTTTTTTTTTTTTAAGGCTCAACAAGAAATCCTAATATCCCAATAGGTGATTGTTAAGGATAGGCTAAGATATACAGTATTATCAAGTGCTCCTACTAATTTGGGTAAGGTCTTTAAAGCTGATAATTTCTTGATTTCTTATTGGTTTTCAAATAATGTTGGTTCAGTTGAGGAAGTGTGGTGTATTAAAACTCTTCCTTATAAAATTAGTTTATGAGACAATGTTCGCATTTTCTAGCTAGTCTCTATGGTCGAATATGGTGTGTAGTTTGTTTGTCCTTTTTTTTTTGTATGGCCTAATATTCTTACTCTCTAGTATTGTGACAACGTGATTCTTATGTGTATTAAAATGTTGTCATAGATCCATTTGTATCTTAAAATTTCATTGACTCCACTCATTTGCATGACATCAAAATTTAGTTTGTTGTCGGCATTCGATTCTGACATTGGGTGCATGGGTATTCCATGTTTGAATTGTGGTTGAGTCTACAAATTCTACTTCACATGTGTTGTTGGCATATGTTGTCTTATTATCAACTTTTTGGACAATCTCATTGCGGATAAAATTGTTTGTATCCTAGGTCAACAAGGCATCCAACTTCTTGCTATCAAGTTTTCTTCTAAAAAGAGTTTTGTTGGGTTAAATATTTTGAATGGTTTTCTAGGTAACCTTTTGATGGTTTATTGTCTCAATTTTCATCTTTAAATCCCTTTAGACACTTGGCCTCATCTGTGTGTTGGATAGCTAAATAACTTTATTATTTATTTGTGAAAATAAATTGATAGAGGTTCATTTATCATTTACTATAGCTTAGAAAAACTAATTTGAAAGCTAAGAAAATTTATTAGTTATTTTAAAAATATATATATATATGGGTTTCTTTTCATGTTTACAATAGCTTAGAAAAGTTGGTTTGATAGTTAAGTAAATTTATTACTCACTTGTGCAAATAAATTGACAAGGGTTTAATTTCGTATTTATAATAGCTTAAAAATACTTGTTGGTATAGACACCTAAATTTGTTATTAGACACTTGGCCAATATCAATTTTGGCACACTTTACTTGCACTCTGCGTACAAATTTGACTCTTGTGCACACTTTCCTCTATCTGTCTACCCATTCGTTGTCTTGGCCAACCCAACTTACCAAATATACATATTCAAAATCACCCTATTCTATGCAAGAACCTTCCATAATCCTAAACAAATTGTGTCCATATCTCGGATTACTAATTTTCACCCCTAGGGTAGTACCAGCAATAGTCGAACAATTGCAACTTACCATAGGTGTTTACCTTTGCTATTAGTGTCTAGGAACACTCGATGTATATTTTTCAAATTAGGAAGTCTCAATTAGGTCCGCCTAGACACGTTTCATGGTTCAATCATAGCAAGAAATATCAAAGAGTAACTATAAATACAAATCAATCCTAAGGCCATAATAACTTAGTCACTACTTTGGCTATTACTTTGAGAATCATTTGAAATCTTGAAAAATCCATTAGCACTCTCTTGAGACATTATCACAAGGCTAGAGCTAAGTCTAAATACAAATGCAGGGCAAAGTTGTACAGTGCCAAGTGTCGAAAGCCAAACATTGCATTGCATGCACGATGGTGCCCATACACACCTAGGCGGGATAATTACATGCAGTGTGAGCCCTCTTTACAATATTGGAACATAGGCAACACTCAGTCACACAGTGGGTAGTGGTTGGGGTTGTCCAACTCAACATACTAACCCCTTTTTAAAGAGTCACCCTGGGGTCAAAAGTGAGATTAGAGTTTCAAAGGAAAGAGAAGGAAAATAGAGATCATTGCACAAGACCGAAGACAACCACACACACAGGAGGCATCACAGACCTACACAATCAACAGGGACACTACCAGTAGGGCCTAAACAAAATCGGCCACCACAGGGGTCTAAGCTTCACCAATAGCATCCATGCAAGGTTTGAACCCCTGTTTCGTGATGCAAGCGGTTACAGAGCAAACATAGAGCATTTTTAGAGACTGACCAAACACAGTGAGCAACAAAATATCAGAGCAAGCTAAGTGCCTCTCTTCTATAGTGTTTTGTCAATTTCCAATTATCTAAGTGCAATATCAATCTACCCTCTGTTAGCAGATAAAAATGCTAAAAGAAAGAAGAGAAATGGAAAGCATACAACACACACACTTGTGTGTCTGTCTTTTATTAAGCACAAAAGAAATCACATCATTTGGGGGGTTGATGACTGACCATTAATTAATGTTTAACTAATAGCTAATTAATATCTTTAATACCCTCTCTTAATGACCAAACTAGAGACTAAAATTTTGTCCCATAATTTTACAAACAAAGTTGGACCAAAAAGTTTAGTCATTGCATGTGCAAGCTGCTCTTTAGATATCAATCTGAAATTTGTTGTCCTCTGACATTTTGTTGTTGTCTAATGTAGGAGCTTTGGTGTAGACAAAACCCAAAAAAGATAGCTAACAAGAAAACAAAGATTCGGTCGTGTGGACATAAGATATATTAAGTTGTCCACCAATTATTTGCAAGGTGATTCATTGACTGGTGATGAATCATCATTGGTTAATAACTTCGGCCAAATCTCCATAATTTTGAATCCATATCTTGGAGATGTTGATCAAACAAAATATCCCCGGTTCATGGAGTTAGATTATGTATGTACAAGGACTTAATCATCTTACAAATTAGATGATCACTACTAGGCACCCAAAAACCTTCAAGTTGCACATTTAGACCTCCTCATCCAAATCTTCGTTCAGGAAATCAAACTCAGTTGCTATGGAGAGAAGCAACTAGAGTGTGACCATCTTCGCAATAGGAACTTTGTCCACCCATTTGCATCCAATGGGTTGTTCAACTGGTGGTTCAAGTGCCATAAAAAGGTCAAACGCGAGAAAACATGACCACGCTTGTTGAATTAACAACTTTGTTTTCGATCCTCTGTGACAGTGCCTTTGACTGAGGCATTTCATCCTCCCACACATCTACCCATGCATTCGATTAAGGAATTGCATCCTCCTGCATATTATTTATAGTGGATATTCCCTCCACAACTAGTGCATGTAAGTTGACTAGAGCAGGTTCAACAAGCCTATGAGGAATTTCATCCTCCAACACATCTTGTATGGTGGAGTCTCCCTCCACACATGCATTTAAGTTGATTGTGGTAGGGTCAACAAACCTATACAAGCCACCTTGCCCAATACCTAGGGCAATTACTCTATCTTGTTTCATGTCAGAACAATACACTGCTTCTTAGAGAAATTTACAACGATGTTAGGATTTTTTGTTAACTAACTAATAGACAAGAGATTTTTATTTATGCTAGGAACATACCTAACATTCCTTACTATGATTTTTTCAGCATTATTCAATACTATGCAAACATCTCCTATCCCCTCTACTACAAGTGACACTCCATCAACTAATAAAATGAAATCAAAAAATTTTGTTTCCAAAAATGTAACATACTAGTCCTTTTGATACGTAAAATGTCTAGATGAGTGGGAATCAATGAACTAGCAACTAATAGAACTATCATTCGAGTATGATGCCACAAGGGCATACTCTTCCTCAAAATCATATTATTTTTCAATTGTTGTCACATTTGCCCCAACTGCTTTATTGGGAACGTCCACATTGTCTCTTCCAACAATCTTTTTTGACATTCCCAACTTTATGGCAATAAAATCAATTCACATAATACTTAGAAGATGAATCAACAGGGATATGTTTCCACTTCCCCTTTGACTTAGCAGCAAATGCACTCTCTATTTGTCCAACACTAGACTCATTTTCCTATGTCTGTCTATGTTCCTTCTACATCAAATAGGAACTACCCTCATCAAATGTCAAGGTCTCACTTTCTACCATCAAGTGTAAAGCCCCCACGAAAGATTTATATGAGGGTGTCAAGTTCTAAACAAGAGAAACCAAGTCATTCATCCACCTTTTTGTTAATGGCAATGAGTTGGTTTCAAAGATCTTTCATCCAAAGAAGATGTTCTAACAGATACCCATTCTCGATCATCTTTGTGGAAAATAATAGATTCTTCGAGTACAAGGCCCAACTTTTTTTCAAAGTTTGATACTTATTTTTCAAACTGGTCCAAAGCACATTTGCCTCAATGGCATTCCGGACCTCAAGAATCATATCATCTGACACAGACAACAACAATAACAAGTCCTCCTTATGACGCTTGTCATAATCAACAAAATTGTAGTAGGTCTCACTTTAATGCCAAGAATGATTTTATCACAATCACGATATTTCATAATTGTTTAAATCTTATGGACTCCAAACATTGTAATTATGACCAATCAAATTTTGCACTTCAAGCTGAACTAAATTTTGAATATTGGCCATTGTACACAATTTTCCCTCTAACCCAGAAATCAATGCAAAGTCTACTTAAAAATAGTGATTTAAGTTCTGCAAATTTGTGCCCTACCATGTTCTGGGCTATCCATGAAAATGCTTTAAAAAATTGAAAAAAATGATTACCAAAGTATGCAACCACCTTCAATCACGATATTAAATGTGCCTAAGCGCGTCTGGATTTTCCTCACGAATCTTCATGTATTGTTCATGCTCCATGTTCTGGTGCCTAGACTAAAAAACTCGATAAAGTTTAAAAGTTTGTACAAATTCGGCCCCTGGCTATCATTCTCCTTATCGTGTTATTTCTTCACTACCTTAGCATCGATATGATCTACAAATCATTTGAAAATCTATACTCTTGTGCCCTAACAAAATTTATCTGGTTTACAAGATTGCAACTACTGTGTTTGCGACCCACTAGAAATCGTGACTTTTAGATCGGGTCTAGAGATCGCTAATCTTATGGCTTCACGTTTTTATTTTGCGCGTCTCCTAGTCAAATCACGAGAATGGTCTACAAACTCGCAATGTCATCTGCCCTCTACGAATGACACAAGACCACAACTCAAAAATAGAAATTGCAAATCAAATTATATCACGAAACTGTTCTTCTCAATTATTCTTCTAGTTTGGTTTGCACTTCTTCCTCCAAATCGCATTTTGCGTTTGAAGATTTGAACAATGTCTTCTCGCGATTTCCATGACTATCTTTGCCCTTACTCACGTCATGTTCTTCCTTCATGAAAACATACCCATTGTTTGCTCCATGAGTCTAGTTTAGCAATCTCGTGCCCTTCCCAGTAATTTGTAATGCAAAAATCATGACTAACATTGTATCATCCACCTGTAACAAAGACTCGCGATCTCTTGGTCTTCTTTACGTCCTGACTACAACATTTTTCCTTCCTTTCTTGTGCTTTAATCACACAAACACGAATTGGTTCGTCTTTGACTGCCTCTCTTTTGGAATGCCTCTTCATTACAGTTCGTACCCTTTTCCAAGGGCTTCCCCAAACTCCTACAACTTGGTGTTAGTACACTTCTCCTAAGGCTTCCTCAAACAATGGCTCTAATACCAATGTTAGCAAATATAAATGCTAAAAACATGAGGAGAAATGGAAGGCATATGGCACACACACACACTTGTGTGTCCATCTTTTATTAAGCACAAAATAAGTTACATCAATTGGGAAGGTTGATAACCGACCGTTAGTTAATGTTTAACTAATAACTAATTAATAACTTTATTAGTCTTTTACGTTCAAATTTGTCTGATCATTGCCATATTTTACATTATCTGAGTATTCATAGTTTTACTTCATTTAGACCACATTAATCAAAAAATAAGCAAAACAATTGGATAGTTAAGTGTTTTTATTACACAAGCGTGCAAATAAAAATTGATAAAGTTCAAAATACATTTGCAATGGCTTAGAAAAGTTGGTGAGAATGTTATTTGAAATTATTACTTTCAAATGAAAAATAGAATGACATCATTTCGTTTTGCTTTATCATTGGCTTGAGAAGGTATTTACATTGCCTAGAACAAATTTTAAATGATCCGAATTGCTTTCACTTTATCTCATTAAAGTTGAATAAATCACTAGGCCGATTTACACCCTACTCTAGCCTTTTAAATTGTTTAAGGTTTATATCAATTTTATTATAGTCTAGTATAATTAGGTGGTTCATTTCATAGTTGACATAGTTGAGGGAACCTAAATGGATGGTCGTACCTTTTTGTTCTAAGCTAAAGTTTATTATAGAAGCGCATTGCTTAAGTCCTCATGAGCACATTGTTTTAGTCGCTCAATGAAGCACGTTGTTAAATTAATTTGCAAGTAAGATGAATAATCACTATCACTTTTTATATTGAAATCTCTTGGAGTAGGTAGTTATTTTAGACACAAGTAGTACTAATTAAAGTACAAACTACAAAACCCTGATTTTGCATAAGCAAATATGTAGACACCTCAGACGATTTGAGCCCAGTTTCTGATGTAGAATAGAACTTATAGTGGACACAAAACATTCTTGGTAGAACTTTTGTTCGATAAAATGAGCCACAACAAGGAGCCTACCAAAATCCCCGATCACGGAGGGGTTGGTAGCTCAAGTGGTAGAGCACCCAAGCATGTACAAGAGAGGTCCTCAGTTCGAGCCCTAGCTGGTCCATGGAAAATAACATGGAATCAAACTAGCAACCTAAGCACCAAAGTGCAGCTCAAGGGGGGGGGTGTTAGAGAAAATGAGCCACCCCTGAACCGTAACAAGGAGCCTATCAAAAAGCCCCGATCACAAAAAGGTTGGTAGCTCTACATCCAAGCATGCACAAGCGAGGTCTTAGGTTCGAGTCCTAGCTGATCCATGGAAAATAACAACTTTTAGGACCTTGCAAAAGGCGTAACATCATACATGTGATTGTCACTACTTCCAAAAATGTGTGTTTTCATAATTAATATAATCCTTTGTGATAAATAACATTATGGAATGTTTATTATAAAACATTTTCTTCATATGAAATTCACCTGAAATGATTAATGATGACTAGATGTTAAAGTGTAATCTTCTAGCTATGTATGTATGTGAATAGAGCCTTAGTAGGGGTAGTAATTTCCTTTTGATCCTTGTATGACTATAAATGACTAACCGTGGATGTAATACTTTCTTCTGTTGTGCTTATTGGTATCAGTTACATGTTTGTGTTGTTGTCTAACTCAAGTTGTTTGATATTGTACTGCACTCACCTTGTGACTTTGTGTACTCTGTTAAAACAAAATAAACATACTTTTGCTTAGTTTTATTAGGCATGACAGTTGCTCAACTAGTGGATAGAGCCCACCCATTTTCAAAATCATTAACGAAGTATACAAAGTTTGAATGGGATGACAATTGTCAAAGGGCTTTTGATGCAATTAAGAATATCTAGCCAACCCTCTAGTTATGATGCCACTCATCCCTGGTCGATTTTTATTACTATATATTTCTGCGACAAAACATGATTTGGGAAATTTGCTTCCACAACATCATGAAGATAACAAAGAGAGCAATTTATTACATTAGTAGAACTTTAGTGGATTATGAGAAAAATTACAACTTAATGGAAAAGTTGTGAATTGTTGTTGTGTTTGCAACACAAAAGCTTAAGACATTATATGCTCAATAATGAAACACGTCACTGCTAGATTGATCATTTGAAATACATGATGTCTAAGCCATATTTATCAGGAAGAATAGCCAAGTGGGTGATGTTGCTCATGGAGTTTGATCTAAAGTTTGTATCACAAAAATCGGTTAAAGGGAAAGTTATTGTAAATCAATTAGTTAAGGCTCCCTTATTAGACCACACTCCTATAGAAGACACTTTTCCAATTGAGTTTGTAATGCACATTGATGAGAATAAGACTTGGGCAATGTATTTTGATGGTTCCAAATGAGCTTTCGGTGTAGGGACCGGGATTGTATTGAATACCCCCAGGGAGAGACTATTCCACTAGCCTATAAATCAAGTTTTTCATGTACCAATAATACTGCAGAATAGATGCATTGATTCTAGGACTTCATGCAACACGTGTTTTAGAAGTTAAATCTATCAGAGTGTATGGTGATTCTCAACTGGTGATTAGCCAAGTGACATGCACCTATCAAACAAAAGAAGATAAATTGATTCCATATAGAGATTTAGTATAGAGTTTGATGCCCCAATTTGATGACTTTGAACTTAATAACATTCATGCAAGAAATAGCAAGCACGTGGATGCTATGGCTAGTGTTGCCTCCATAGTTCCCATTGATATTATGGATGATCACATTATATTAACTATAAAGATATTGGCACAACTTACCAATGAGATGTACAATTTAGACTCTCTAGAGGTATTGGCATTAGAAAGTAGTAAAGATAATTCAGAATGGTATGCAGATGTGTTTAACAACTTATCAAAAGAAATAGTTCCTACACGCTTTTCAAGAAATGATAGAAGGAAATTACAAAGAGATGTCTTAGATATGTAATAATTGGAGATGTACAATTCAAGAAATCCTTTGATGGGCAATTGTTTAGATGTCTTGGACATGAACAAGCTAAACTTGCATTACATGAGGTTCATGATAGTGAGTGTGGTGGACATTTTAGTGGGAAAGCCATGCCATATAAATTGTGTTTAGAATGGGTTATTATTGGAACATGAATGTCACGAATATGCAAAGATATGTGATAAATTTCAGAGACA
Source organism: Torreya grandis (assembly GCA_037957365.1). Taxonomy (NCBI): domain Eukaryota; kingdom Viridiplantae; phylum Streptophyta; class Pinopsida; order Cupressales; family Taxaceae; genus Torreya; species Torreya grandis. The sequence continues at coordinate 294,553 of JARHVA010002685.1, forward strand.
CGGTAACCTTACATATGCTCCATCTCAAGAGTTGCAACCCATTGTTTCACCATCGTCATTTCCCATATGGGGGTTTGATTTAGTTAGCAAGCTTTAACCTCCATCCACAGAAGTGAAAAAGTTTATAATTACATTAACTAAATATTTTACAAATTGGGTTGAAATTGCACCATCAGAAACAACCACATGTGAGGATATTCACAGATTTCTCATGGCACATTATTTCCCAATTTGGCCTACAATCTTCGATCATCACTAATAATGGTTTATCTTTCAAGGAATAAGATGGTCAAAAAGTTTGATGACAAATATAAGATTAAGCATACATTGTCAATTCCTTATTATCCACAAGGAAATGGCCAAGATAAAGCATCTAATTAGACTATTATTAACATTTTATCAAAGACAGTGAACAAGCATGGTAACAATTAGCACAATCAAATACATTACAGCTTGTGGGCATACAAAACAAGTGTTAAAATATCTACATCGGCAGCCCCTAATCATTGGTTTATGGGGCATAGGCAGTGTTGCCCTTGGAGCTTAAGATTCCCTCATTTAAGAGTGGCACTCAAAGGAATTATCGATTATGACAGTTATAGAGAAAAAAGATTACATTAGTTGGAAATGTTGGATGAAAAGTGAATTCATGCTATTGATCACCTCAAAGTTTATCAAAATCGCCTTAAGAAGGCTTATAACAAAAAGATTATATCAAGAGAGTTTAACGTGGGAGATAAAATATAATAAGAAAAACAAAGAAATACCATTTCAAATAAAGAGCAGAAAGGTAAGTTTAAACCTAAATGGATTTGCCCCTTTGCTATCACACAAAAAATTGGATCAGGAGCAAACTGCCTTGCTACATTAGAAGTTAAGCCTTTGAAGAATCCCATTAACATTATATATTTGCAACGATTTTATGTTTGAGCCTTGCCTCTTGTTTTCTCATTCTGTGATTGCTTTATGATTGTTCTTTTTTTGCGATTGACCAATCATTTTCTTTGCTTTACTTGTCTTCAGTTGTTTGTGCAGTTTATCTTTTTTCATTTGGCTCTAGTTGTTCCTTTTTGTTTCTCGATTATTTGTCATTGCTTCTTTCCTTTTTTATTCCCAGGAAGTTAGTATTTCTTTGTCTTTGTGCTTCATTTTTATTGATCTTTCCTTTTACGCCTTTGTGCTTTGTTTCCTCTGTTGAAATTTCTCTAGTATTGTATCGACACGTGTCTCTGAGTCTGTTATTCGTCATGATTCATATCATCCGGATGTTTTCATGTTCTTATCTATGTTGCCATGATTTATATCATGCATCTATTTGGGGCAAGAGCCCATGTGTGCACCTTTTATTGCTATATTTTATGTCACTAGTACTACATCACTCATATCTTGCCAATATGGGGCATCTTATTCCTCTGATTTACATTGATTACATTTGCCTACATGAGGCATGCTACCTCGGTAGTCTATTGATTACACTTCACCCATGTGGGGCATATTATTCTTGTGATTACATAGCTTATCTTTTTCCTAGGAGTGGCATGATACTCGTATGCTTACATTGCTTACATGTTGCCTATTTGGGGCATATTACCTTTGTGTTGCACTGAGTACACATGTTGCCTACTTAGGGCACATTAATGTTGTGCTTAAATTGCCTATATTTTTCCTAATTGAAGCATATCACATTGGTGCTTATGGATTACATTATAGGCCCTTGCAAGCAAATTTATTTATGACATACATGCTATCACGATGATATCTTACCATGTTAGACATCAATGATTTTATTTGCTATCTTACACATGATATGCACAATACTTTATTTTGAGATATTTGCTTCATAGTTTTAGCCCACAGCTCAAAACAGGGCATATATTCCATCCATTTTTATTTCCAAGACCTCGGGACCTAGAACATTACGTATTATTTTGCTCCTCTAGGTGAGGACAATTATAGGTTGATGTTTCTAAGACGTACCCAGCATGTGAGGACAATTATAGGTTGATGTTTCTATAAGACATACCCAACGTATGACACTAGTTCCCACTATGGAATATATTCAAGACATTTCCCAACCCGACTCTCTTTTATATAAAATAAAAATTTATTTAGCTTTGATTTTTGGTCACTAACAAATGTATCCATAAATATATGCAAGATTTAACACAAGTTCTGAGACTTGGACATCCACAAGGACATTCTTGTTGGGCACATATTTGCAGATGCAGGGAACTCACATTGGGGAGCCCTCACATTTTCCGACAAAAAATAGGTGTCTCATTTCAAATTTGTCCTATCTAGACTTTAGCAGATTATTTTCTTGAGCATTTATCCACGTATATTTATTCTTGCAGTTTTCCCAGGGGCAACCGCACAAATTCAAAGATTGTAGGGACTCATACAAGGGTCACTACCAAACTGACTACCAAACCAGGTGTATCAGTTTCAGTTCTTCCTTTCCTAGATTTCAGCATATTATTGATTGATTGGGCACTAATCTGCTTACACGTCTTTTGCATGTCTATAGGAGCATTGGAGTTGTTGTGAGAGCATTGGATTTGTTGAGAGAGCTTCGGGAGCGCAGAATATTTTGTATCCACTCCCTTCTGTTTGTTTTACTTTGATATGTATGCACACACACATGCACACATCAAAGTGGGGCATTAAATAAACACCTAATTTAGGTGCAAGGGTAGTTATTAGTTGTAAGATTGCATTATTCTAGGGTACTTGTGTGTTTGTCAATCATTGATTCATAATAGGCTCTTATCAGTGTATTTTTTCTGTGTTTCTACCTGTTCCCTACCTTCTTTCTCAACTTTTCCTCTCTCTTCTTTCTCTCTCCTCCCATCCCATTTCCGTAGGTCTCTGAGACTTTCCCCAAAAATGTACACTACACGGTTTTGGGCCCAAAAAGCCTACAATATATGGCTCTCAAGTTGGCCCTTCTGACCCTTGTTTTGGGTCTCCAGTGTCGCGTGTTGTTGATTCATCACCCTTTCTCGCTCATTGTGTGTCAGCTTGCATGCCAGTAGGGTCCTAAATTGAATTCAAGAAGTCTAGTGAACACACAGGAGCATTAATGCATATAGCACATGAATCGATCCTCAATAGATCAATTGTGAATGTGTCAAAGCAATTAATTCAAGCATTCAAAGCAAAATACAAGCAGATCTGAAGCATTTATTAACCCATCATGCATTCATTCTATAGTGAAAAGTCATATAGAGTAGAACCTACATCACTTGACTACTTGGTTGAACATGCATTATACTTGGTGTGTTTTATTCGAAATTGTACAAGCATTCTGGGGACCTGATAATAATCAATCTAAGGAAAACATAGGACCCAGAATACATCCCCTATTTTGTTCAAGTTTTCTAGATGTGGCTGCCCTATTAGGGTTTTGAGGAAGGAGATCAGTTTTCCCAAAGATCCACACAAAATTTCTTCAAAGCAATCAAGGTGTTTGGAGTCCTGAAGCTTACAAACATGATCAACCAATCAGTTTTTGCACATGTCATTTACCAAGTCCAGCCTCACATTTCCGGAAACGGCACTGCTGTTTTGGAAGCATCTGGACAGTTATATGAGCAGACTCTATTTGTCTCTGTTTTTCTGGGTTTTCTTCATCTCGCTGTCTTGACATGTTCTCACTGTTCGTTTCTGACAACTGTCTCCAGATTCACGCGAAATCAGATATTCTTATTAAACCTCCTCTTGTCATTTATAACATCAATTTATGCAATTAAGTCTGATTACACTATTTTAAATCTAATTAGGCTTATTTGCACACTGTTTTAAATCTCATTAGCCTTATTTTCAATGTTTATGAATAAATGTGATGTAATTTGACTTAGATCCATTTATTCATACCACACTAGGGAGCAACAAAAGGAAAAAGATCTGTACAATATCAACATTTTGAATGAGGGCCTCACTAAACACCACAAAAAGTCATAGCAGAGTGTTGTTGGACTTAGAGAGAGAAAGATAAAAAGAAATTATATTAATGTCCACAAATAATCAAAATAAGTCAATTGAACTAAGACGGTATAATCACTTATAAAACAGAGAGGCACTCCAAGTTGGGGAGGAAAAGTGACTTTGGTTTGTGTTCCAATTATGATTTCTTTTGTATTGAAAATATTTGTCCCTGATGTCGTTTCCTTGGTTTAACCCTTACTGCAATATCCTATGCATTTATGCAATCAGTTGATTAAAGTCCATTCTATGTATGTAAAGTTTATGTTTTGCATCTGCAGATAGGCACTATGCCTCTCTTTCAGGTCTGGTCCTATTGTTCAAATTAGGGATTGTGGTTGGTACCCCTTTTCACTTTGTAGTCCTATGTACATCTTTAGTGCTCTTCCAAGTACCCAATATGAATTATACCATTGTGAAAAGAAAAAAAAGTTAGTTGCAATATGTTTTATATAGAAAAATGGTAAGTACTTTGACGAATTTTCTCCTTGACTAATCAGATCTTTAAGAAATACAGAAAAATAGGCATTTGGTAATGATTATGCTTAAACCATAAAGTTTAATCTATTTCCAATGGACCATACAATAGACCATTAGATGGACGGCACAAAAAAGTTACATCGGCAAGATTGGGCAAATTCATTCAAGCATAAACTTTCAAATTTTCTACTTCATAAATCCATTCTTATGTGAGTCACCCAAGTTTAAATCCATATATTGCAATAAGGACTCCCATAATCCAAAGGACATGTCATGAAGATTGTACAGTATTGAAAAATGGGTAAGTGAGGTTGTGCGGTATCAAAAAAAAAAAAAGGAGTTCACACTATTTCATGTGTGTGTAGAGAGAGTGTCCATCTTTTCATGAAACAGGGTGGCTGAGGTTAACAGTTTGAGAAAAGGTTTCAAATTTTATGAAATTTACGGTTTGTTTGTATTGGATTCTACAAACCAGGGAATTTTGTTAAGATATTCCTCTGCATAGTAATCATAGAAAAAGAAATTATCTGCTCCATTTTACTCGTGTTGTTAACAATTTGCAGGAATCATATTCTTTTTGGGCAATCCCGTATTCAGCTAGAAAAAAAACCGATAATACGACAGTTGCATTAAACTCTGAAAATGTGGATTTACAGGCTTTATTTATAATCTAGTGCGGCCAACTCAATCCCTCCATTCATTAGCTGGAAATAAGTATGCAGTGCATTAAAAAGGTAGGTCGGAATGGAGTGGCTTTCTAATATTAGTATAATGACTCAAAAAAACAAGTAATCGCTTTTATGAGTGCAATGAAACTTATATATGATAGGTATAGATGACCTGATCCTGATTCTCATGTGGATGTGGAGAAATTGAAGGGCGTCGCCTGAGTAGCAATAGAGCTGGTAGCGCCACCACCAGCGCCATCGCCATGGCCAAGACCAAGTACACCATGCTTGTGCTCGGGCTCTCGCTCTCCATCCTAGGTAGCCTCTGCCTCTGGCAATCTCGATCACCAATTTCCTCTTCTAAAATATATTAGGTTTAATCGAAAACAACTAGATCCAAGTATAAATTAAAAAAAAGCAGCAGTTTTAAGTCCTACGCAGAGGCAGAAAGTTGGGGTGTGAGAGAGAGACAAATAGAGAGAGGGGTTTTTATTTTTATTTTTGATGGAATGTTTAAGCATTATAAGGAATCACTGAATTTTATTTTATTTTTTCATATTTTTGAATTAGAGATTTTTAATATATAATAAATTATAATGTCGAGTAAGTACATATTTAAGTTAGTAAGTTTTTTGGTTAATCAGTAATGATTAAAGGACATTTATACTCTAAAAATTATTTAGGATATGAATCAGTTTAACTGCTTCATTATCTGTATCAAGTATTTGTAGAGATTTGTACCGCTTAATTATATGTATCGAGTATTTATAGAGATTTGTACCTTGGTAGATGGATATAAACAACCATCATTCTTATCAATTGGACTACAACTACGAAACTAAAATAGTGTAAAGGACCCCTAAACTAAAAAGTATAACCAAAAGAGTGAAGCAGTCGTTAGAAAAAGAGATAAGAATTGATTTGAATTGTTGGAACCTAGTTCACAACCCTGTCATTGTTTTGTCTTTGAAGGTTCACTTTCTTGTTATCGATCTTGATTAGAAATTTCTCATTTCTATCAATATTTTCAACTTTAAATATAGTGAACATAGATTCTCCATGTAAATTGTCCAAATATTTAGTTTGGATGTCAACATATGTGGAGTACTCCATGAGATAATATCATTCCAACTCAACCTTTCCTGATGTGTGGAGCAATTGTTAAGGAGCTTCTTTAAAAATAATGTCTTCTTAAAGGTTTGATGTCTGTATGCTAATTACTTTGTATTTGGGATTTTGTTTTTAAGTATATTGAACCCGATTTTTTCTTAGTGCATTTTATTCATAGTGTACTTTTATATTCCCTGTCTTTTTATCAAACATGTATTATTATTTTTTATTTTAGAAGTATATTATATGCTTTTAAAAAAAAGAGAGAAAGATGCAATTTTCCTCAATGTATACCCCACTCTAATTATATCTCGATGGCAAATGTGTGAAAACGCATTATACAATAAAAATTCATATGTTTTTTTTTTTTTCCCAAATAAATAATTAACATATTAAACAAAGGTCATTAAGTGACAAATCAAAAAGCTTGTGCATGTTCTAGAATGATAATGATAACCATAACCAATTAGTGTTTGTGTTTGTCGAACAATTTAATTTTTTCTTTTGTCTTGACCTTGAATGAGACTTACAAAAGGATCTTAGATACTGCCACAATCTCCTATATGCACAACGATGTGTTGTACTACTTCAACAAATCTATGTGTGAGGTATCCAAAAAAAATTGTTTGTATAGATGTATCTACAACTCCTTTATGAGCACCATAACAAGTGATAATATATTTTTTTAAAGAGAGTATTTCACAAAATTTTCCTTGAATGGCGAGATCAACGATTTTTCCTTGAGGATCTAACATTAATCCTTGCATACCTTCTAATTGGTGAACTTTGGATATACTTTCTCTAGCTCCTGAGAAGAACATCATATGTATTAGATTAAAAGGATCAGTCATCCTAAAATTCAGATTCATTTCTTGCCTCAAATATTCACCGGTAGCATGCAATATCTTGATCAATTGACGTGATTTTTTTATTGCATGTACATTCCCATAATCATGATGTTTTTTCAATCAAAACCTTGTTGTTGTGCATCTTGGATACGCCATGTTTTAGATGGTGTTGTTAAAATAATATCAATTCATAATTGAATAGATGCATCAGTAGCTTGCCAAAAACTTGAAATCTTAAGTGTTCTAATATATGTGATATAAATGTCATTACAAATTGATTTATGAATCTACTAATAAGTTGCTTTATAGCAGTTTTATCCATCACTTTATTATAAAAAGGCACTTCTAATGTAAAAAAACACTTCAAAAAAAATAGGTTATGCCATAATAAAAAGCCTCCCATTTGGGGTAGCAAGATTAAGCAATGGGTTCAAGCCGAAAGGTTTCCTTGATCTTTATCAATATATAAATGAAAGGATAATAAGACTAATAACATTAGATTGTGAATAGTGACATTTCTTATTTGATATCATAAGCCCAAAAACATTTTATGGCTTCTTTTATTTCTTGATTAAAATAAGTACGACCAACAATTGTTCAAATATATTTATTAAGTATTTCTCCCATCCCATTCTACATTTTTTTATTCAAAAATGTTCATGGATTTCGTATACGGTACCCAAAGTTTCATATTGAACTTCAATAGGAACTTTTTTATTTACTAAATTTATAATAGGGATATATGTATCTCTCCTCCACCAGTTCAATAGGAACTTTTTTATTTACTAAATTTATAATAGGGATATATGTATCTCTCCTCCACCAAAGCCATAAAGGACTATCTAAATCAATTCATCTGTGTTGATAAGCTTTGAGTGCATCGTTATAGCTAGAAAATGAAGGTGAAATAATCCTTTTTTTTTCAGTTATCTAGGTGGTACCTATTTTCATAAATACTTTGGTTTTTTTAAAGAGTTGATCTATAAATCCTGATAAGCATATATTGAGTTGGTACATAAACATGTGTAGTCATATAAAATGTGAAATTGGATGACTTAGGCATGGCTAATGACACCCAACCCATAGGTCCTCCTTCTTGCTCACACAACCCTTTTTGGCTATTCATTCACTAATTTCCAGTCATTTGTAGCCTTCTAAACTTAGCTCTTTGAGACCCAGGCAACCTTTCAGGGCCAAATCTATCCTCTTAGGTTGCATCCCCTTAGGACAACAACACCCAAATTAGACAGGAGCACTAGAACCTAGGGTGTCCTATTTTTGGCACTATTGTACAAGTGCATTTTTACCTCCAATAGTCAGATTTTCTTGAATCCTTATCTTTTTCCCTTTCGGCCTAATACAAGTTCATTTAACCCATGATCATTAATTACCCTATAAAAGGCCATTCAAAGTCCATTTAGAGGGGTTGACACTCATTTATAGAAAAGAAGCAAGTACACTCAAGCACTCTTCCCTATTCTCTGCATATAGCCTTCTAAGAACATTTTAAACACTCATACCAGTCCCTAGTCCTCTAGAGTACATCCAGTTTCACATCTAGTTGCATACATCACACATAATTGCACTAAGCACTTCAATGAGAGAACTACATTAGCTTGATCCCTCTTCGAAGTATTGGTATGTAGGTAGCGTGCCTATACACAGAATGTGAAGTGCATCCAGTGTATACTTTACACACTAACCCATTCTCTCTCTTTCCCAAGTTTCCATTCAAGTTCAAGCATAAAGAGCTTCTAAGGGTTTTGAAGACTAAATCAGACACACAGTGAGCTCTGTATGCTTTTAGGCCTCAAAAATTCATAGACAGGGTAACACAGGCCTGTCGAACAGAACCCAAAAAACTTTCAGCCTCAGGACAACAATGTCAAAATAAGACTACAGTGTCAGACAGTAGGGTGTCCACTTTTGACACTCCTATCCAACCCAGAAATGAAGTTCAAGAACATGTTCTAGTCTATTTTCCAGTCTTGCTCTTCAAGTATCAGGTCCTGTCTCAGTCTAGATCAATTAGAATAAGCTAACTTATATTTTCTCTCACTTTCTGCTATATTTAGAAAAGGCAAAAATACTATCTATTTACACAAATTAGTAGGTTAATTAAATCATATTATTCAATGATTTACATTGCTCAGACCCATTATTTATTTAGGAATTAAACACTTATTTTTCTAAAATAATAAAACATTTGGTGAACCCGACTTAATTTGAATTTTTGCACAAAACACTAGAAACCTTAGGGATAATTATTTTTTGCCATAATTTATTTATTTTTCTTGAATTTAAAAATAAAAAATCTACCAATTAATTGCAAAAATATCACATATTTTGTTCAAACCCTAGTTTGCACATAATAGGTCCTTTTTGCATACAAACACATTCAAAAACACTAGGAAAAATATATTGTTAATTTTAAAAATATTTTTTGATTTTTCCTAATTTTTTTGAAGCAAAATTCTACAAATTTTCTCTAAATTTTTCAAATTATTGCACTAATTTTGAAAAAAATCATTAAAAACCCTACTTGCATCAACTAAACTCCCATTTATTTTCTAGTACTTTTCACATCATTTTCTAAAATTTTAGTTGCATATCAAACTCAGAAAATCAATTTCAACATTAATAATCCATAGTATTTTGCATAAGTATTTTTGAAAAATCTTTAGTTGCATATACTAGCACCTTTTTACTTCTTGTGGTATCACCTTATATCTCTCACTAAATTGCAAAAATGATGTTCTTTTATTTACAAACTTTTCTTACATTTCTTACAAATAATCAAGAAACCATAATAGGTCCTATCATGTACATGAATGATGAAGTTTATCATATGTTACTACAAAGTTTTATTCTTTGCATTTCATGTTTATTTTGCATTACATGGGATGATATTAAGCAATTTATCCTTAACTATGTTAATCAATCTCCTACATCACCTCCCTTGGAGCCCCTTCCCCATACTGAGTCATGTTGCATGGTTGATTCAACTCTTCCCCAAGTAACTACTTGTCGCTAGAGAGCCTAGTTGACACCCTTTGTCCCTCCACCTCCTTGATGCATCAATTATCTTCACTCTCCTCCCGTAGCTACTACTACTCTTATATAGATTGTAGATACTACATTTAGAGCTATTAATCGATGTGTTGTTATGCCTCCTCCACCTACTCAGGAGCCCCATCACCCTGTTATTCCAACCCATCCCAGGCCCAACCCACCCACATAGGTAGATTTGCACAAGGCATATGAGATTGTTGATTAGTTGTGGAACACTCCAACTAAAATTTCCATGTTAGAACTGATTCAAAAAACTAATGTATTCAAGGACATTCTTTATCAAGCACTCACTCAGACTTATCTGCCTATTGATTCAGAACCTTCTTATTTTGCATTAGTGGTCAACACTTTAAAAACTATAGAAGATGCAATTTCTTTTGATAGTGAGGACATGCCTTCTCAGAAAGTTATTGATCAAAATTTGCCACTATTCATACAAGTACAAGTCAAAACCAGTGCAGTCAAGAGAGTTCTTGTTCATAGTGGTTCTAGAATAAATTTATGTAATATCACATTCTTATAGGCCATGGGTGTAGATTTGGCATCAAGCAGAAAACATATAAGAACATCTGAGGGTTTGATGATATACCATGATAGACATTGGGTACTATTACTTTAGATATCATGGTGGGCCTAAAAACCCTCCTACCACAGTTCCAGGTCATGCCAGGGCCACTTCACTAAAATCTTTTACTCAGATGACCTTGGATACATACCATGGGTGCTATCCCTTCCACTCTCCATAAATGTATTAAGTTTTTCCATGAGGCATATCTATACACATGTCCAACAAACAAACAACCATTTAGATATTATCAACTTACATAGTCATCTTCGACTATTTCATCAGATGGGGCACCATATATCATAGTACAACCACCACTTCATAGCATTTCTCTTAATCAAATACATACATATGAGGTTGGTGAGACTAGCACTTTGCACACTACTCCACTTACAGTCGTAGCATCACCACCAGCTCTTTCATCAGTCATAGCAGCTTCAACCATTTTAGCTACTTCATTTATCATAGTTCTAACACCTGTTACACATCCATCATCATTGCTAACAATACCAATAATTTTAGTTGATTCCATAGTTACTCCACTGGTTACAAATATTATAGCTGCATCACCTTCTTCTACTACTACAACTAAGGAGACTCTTGTAGCACAATTACCCTTTATGGTAATTTTGGAGTTATCATATGTACATGATGTTGATACAGATTCACAGGCTTCTTCAAATGATGATACAACACCCACACTCACAAATGACTATTTGTGTGGACTGAGCTTTACACTAGTCGCCCTAGGAGAGTATCGAGGTGACTCTAGAGCTCTCATCCCACATCTTACATCACTTCTAGAATCTCACACTACACTCTCAGGATATGTTCCACATTCACGACCACATACAAATCACTTAGCACATATAATTCACATGATTACTTCCATGGATATAAAGCTAGTTATTCAGATTCAGGCAGGCAACACACAACATCAACCATAGTTTATGTTACAGATATTGCTTGATCGTGGATTGATCACATTACCTACAATATGACACAGATCTATTAGCAGATTGTCGTATCAAGATGGTTGCCTATTTTGTACTTTTCATAGGATTACAGGCCATGATATAAACTCATGTACAGCTTTACAACAGAGAATGGATAAACTAGGATCGAGGCATTATTCAGATTATAACACCATGTAATGAAATTACTTAGATGTTTGCACATAATGATTTTATATCACATAGAATAAGAAAATATGAGAGATCACACATTAATAATTGACATTAGAGCAGAATATTGGATAATATAACAAAGCCACTTCGAGGGGGCAACCTCTACAACAATGCACTAATAACAAAATACTTAACATAATGAATAAAGACTAACCACTACCTCCTATATATAGTCTACTTAGCCAAGGTTATTCCATAGGTCAAACTATCTAAGAACATGGAGAAATGTAATAAGTATATAAAATAGGTATGTAAGCCACAAGTCGACCACACATATCCCTAGACACACCAATGGTTAAGGGCGTAGCAAGCCCCTCCCCTTAAAAACAACATTGTCCTCAATGTTGTGGCAACTTTGGATGTTGCTGCACAAATTCTTCATCCTTCCAAGTGGCATCTTCACATGGTAGATTCTTCCATTTGATTAGGTACTCTGTAATCGCTCTAGAATGTAGTTGTTTAGTGCACATGTGAAGAATCACCTCAGGATCAAGAACAACTCTGCCTTCCTCATCTAATTTTGGTAATTCTATTTGAATGGCAACTTTGTGTCCAATGACTTTCTTCATTCATGATACATGAAATACTGGATGTATGCAAGTGGATGAAGGAAACTCTAATTTGTAGGCCACACCACTAATTTTATGCAAGATTTTAAAAGGCCCATAATACTTAGGGGACAACTTTTTATCCTTTTTTTGTTGCTTCAATGACATCTACTTATATGGCTACAAGCAAACAGAGACCCAATCACTAATGTCAAAATGCATCTCACTCTTGTGTTGATCTGCTTATTGCTTCATGTAATTCTAGGCCATAACTAAATTTTCATGCAAACTTGCAAGGACCTCTTGTTGATGGTGAATATATTTTTCACTACACAAACCTTAGGATGGACCTTCAAGGTTGAAGTGATGGATGGAGGGTGGTATCTATACAGTGCCACAAAGGGAGACATTTTGGAAGAACTATGAATAGAAGTATTATACCACCATTCAACAATGACAACCAATGAACCCATTTATCCTATTTATTAGAAGCAAAAAAATGGAGATATCCTTCTAGACATTTGTTAACTACCTCAGTTTGTCCATCAGATTGAGGATAATAGGATGAACTATGAGCCAACATGTAAATAACTCAGTCCAAAAATTACTAGTGAAAATGGGATCTCTATCACTGACAATGATCTTAGGGGTCCCATGCAGTTTTTAAACTGTATTGAGAAAAATAGTAGCTATTGTACCAACAATAAATGGTTGTGATAAAGAACAAAAATGAGCATACTTACTGAAATGATCCACAATAACCATGATAACATTTTGACCATCAGATCTTGATAACCTTGTAATGAAATCCATAGATACCTCTTCCCAATGCTAGCTAGGGATGGATAAAGGTTGTAAAAGACTTGGGGTTTTGATGGTTTTGCCTTTGTTTTGTTGACAAATCATACATTCAACCACATTTTTTTGGACATCCCCCTTGAGTCCTTCCCAAAAAAAATCATGCTTGATTTTGCGATAGGTTTTCAAAAATTCTGAATGTCCCCCAATTGGAATTGCATGAAGTTCCTGAATGATTTTTTGTTTAAGAAGAGAATTCTTACTTAGGTGTAATATGTCTTTATACCATAATGTGTTACCCTTCCATGTGAATTTTTCAAATCCACCTAAACCTTACTGAATATTTTGAATCAAATCATGGGTAGCACTATCGTGTTCTCATTCTGATCATGCTTCGTCTAGCCAATCTAACTACAAAATGGTTACAACACATATCAGTGCCTCAACTAATTCATCTTTTTTGGATAGTGCATCCGCCACCACATTGTCCTTGCCTTTTTTGTAAACTATTTCAAAATCATAGCCTAATATCTTAGTTACCCATTTCTGTTATTCTTCAAATGACAACCTTTATTCTAAAAAATATTTGAGACTATCCTGATCAGTCTTTACCTAAAAGTGTGATCCATCAAATAAGGTCTCCATTGTTTGACTGCATGCAAAATGGCCACCATTTCTTTCTCATAGATGGGCTTGTGCTAATTTTTACCCTATAGTTGATGACTTTCAAATGTAAGTGGTTTGCCTTCTTACATGAGTACAAGACCCATACCATACCCAGATGCATCATATTCAACCACAAAAGTCTTGGAAAAATTAGGAGTGGCCAATACTAAAGTAGTGCACATAACCAATTTCAATTATTCAAATGCCTGAGTAGTTGCATCACTCCATTGAAAGGAGTCTTTCTTCAACAAAGAGACGAGTGGGGCTACAATACTACCACAATTTTTAACAAATTTGTGATAGTAACCAGTTAGCCCTAAAAATCCTTGTAGTTGATTGAGTGTCTTAGGAATTGGCCTGTCCACCATTGCTTGGATTTTTTTAGGATCCACTTTCAGTCCTTCATAAGAAACCAGATGACCCAAATATTCAACCTCATAAGCCCCAAAAGTATATTTGGAAGGTTTGGCATATAGTTGATGTTGTTCCAAAATGGAGAGTACATGTTTCACATATTGCAAATGGTCCTCCCAATTTTTACTGTAAATGAGGATATCATCAAATAATACCAATACAAATTTCCTCAAAAATGGCCTAAAAATAGTATTCATCAAACTCTGAAAAGTAGATGGTGCATTTGTTAGACCAAAAGGCATAACCAAAAACTCATAATGGCCCTCAAGAGTCCTGAAAGTTGTTTTGGGTATGTCTCAATCATGCATCTAGATTTGATGATACCCAGAACATAGATCTAACTTGGTAAAATAAAAAGCAAAATTCAATTCATCTAGCAAATCATCAATGACAAGAATAGGAAACTTATCTTTGATAGTGTACTTGTTGATTTCTCTATAGTCAGAGCACATCCTCCAAGTGTCATCTTTCTTTCTCACCATGACAACTAGTGAAGAATATTCATTTTAGCTATGGTGAATGATTAATGCATCCAGCATCTCTTGTACCATCTTTTTAATTTCACTTTTTTGGGCATAGGGATACCTGCATGGCCTGATGTTGGGTGGTGTACTACCAAGAATAAGTTTGATAGATGATCATGTGTGTGGCTAGGTGGAAGTCCTTTTGGCATGTCACCAAAAATAACATAATGGGTATCAATCATTTGTTGTAGATCAAGAGGTGGAGATGGCTGAGTTGACTATACTTCTATTGAAAACAAGTAAGCTACAAATCCTTCAACACCCTCACAGAGAATCTTTATCACTTGATGGGAGCTAATAAGTTGTGGAGATTTAGCCCTTAATCCCCTTAGCTCAAATATCCTTTCTTCAAAATGAAAACATATGAATAATTCTTAGAAATTCATCTCAATAGTGCCCAAAATGGTGAGCCACTGTACTCCTAGAACAATATCAGCTCCACCCATAGGAATAACAAACATAGGGGAATCCAACAAGTAGTCTCCCATGGCCAGCTTAATACTATGACATTTTCTTCATTAGCTGACAGTATCACCATCTGCAATCATAACCTAAAATTTTGGAACTGGATAAATGAAACAGTTTAAATAAGTAGCTAGCTTACTGTTGATGAAGTTGTGTGTTCTCCCATAATCAATCAAGATAGTGACCTATTTCTTAAGGAAACCCATCACCTTAAGAGTTTGGGGAGTACTAATACCTGAAAGGGCATGATAAGAAATAGTAGGTTGAGAGTCTTCAAATTCTTCCTCAAGACCTGTTGGCTATTTTTAGCCCACATACTAAAGCTCTTGCATGGTTTGATGAAGCAATGGATCAAAGGCTTGAAAGAGGATCACAACAGTATTCAATGATAAACTTGCAAGCTGAAAGCTAAGTGCAAAATCTCTTATTCGGCTAAGTCTTTACTTGTTCATTCTTTCAGACTTTGCGGGGACTAAGTGTTTCTTTTCTTTTGGGACCCTTTTTTGGCTAAGTGTTGAATTCTTTCAGACAAGTTGTTTGAGACAAGGTTTTTGAAAGGATAATTCTTTCGAACAAAATGTTTGAAGCAAAAGGCAAAGACTTTTTCTTTCAAGAAAATTGTCTAGAATAATTTTTTCGAAGGGTAACTCTTCAAGAAATGATGCTTTTCAAAATTCTCAAAGGAAATATACAACAAAGTGCCCCAAATAATTTCCCTGAAAGGTTCTTTTCTTGAGAAATGGTCCAGTTAAAATTTTTGAAGGAATTGATCTTTTCAAAAGTTTTGAAGGTTTCTTTCCCTTCAGGAAAAGGATTTTAAAGGTTTCTGAAAGACCATTTTAAGAAAGTCAAAGGGTTCTTTGCAAAAACTTCCAAAGGGACTTTTTCAAAATTCTAAAAGGTTATTTCCTTTCGAAAAAGGTTCTTTGCAAAATTCTGAAAGGTTCTTTGCAAAAACCCGAAGGGCACTTCTCGGGAAAAGGGGTCATTTTCAAGAAGGTTAAAGGGTACTTTCTTTTCAAAAAGGGCATTTTAAGTGAAAAATAAGGCACTTGACAGGAAATTCGAAGGTCCATGTTCAAAGAAAATTATTCAAGGCCAAAGAAAAGGAATGAATGAATGAATTCTTTCGGGAGAATTGTCCATGGAAATAAGTTCCGAAAGAAAAGCCCAAAAAAAATTCTCTGAATGAAAAGCTTAAAGAAAAGTCAATGAATTCTTTCAAAAAAAAGGCTGAAAACAAAAAGCTTGAAAGAATTATTGCCGAAATAAAGAAAAGTCTGAAGGGAATGGCCCAAAAGGTTAATCTTTTCAAGGGAAGAGTCCACAAAAATTGTTTAAGCAAATTGTTTGAAAGAAAAAGGCTCACAAGAAAGTATCTGAAGTAAACATGATGTTCACACTAGTGTCAAAGTTCAAGCTCATAAAATAGCCATTGGGATTCAAATATCCCATGACAGGCCTACAAACATCAAAATGTGAACCCCTACAAGTTGCCATTTGGATTTATATGGACTTACATTGACATAAATGGGTACAAAAAAACCAATGTCCTTAAATTGGTTTTCCATTTATAGGAAAGATTTGATCTAGTTTTCAAGGTAGGAGATGGTAGGTGAAATTAATGGAGAGGTCCTCATCCTTCGACATGGCCATCATCTTTGAAAAATAGTCATTCAATTATAGAAGCAACATGGCTCGGTCCAGATTCAGAGTTATGGGTATTTTGTCCTTATACATGCAAGACAAGTGAAAGATGGCATGGGAATGAAAGGTGAAGATTAGGTGATTAGAAAAGGTAGCTCAAGCATTAAATATGTTCTTAGAGAATTTCTTGTCTTCTAGCATGTTTACTAATCAATGAGGGGCTCGAGGAGATTTGTGGTGATCTTAAATGGTTCATTTCATGGTCAAGGTAGCTGCATGCTTTGAATGCAAAAGAGTTGAAGGACATAGTGGTGGTTGTAGCCATTTATGACCCCTCTATCCATTTTCTCATGCAAGCCCCCTCTTCTCTCATCCTTTTCTGCTATATATATAGGCTTCTGAGCCTAAAAAGAGATCCCTTGACTGGTGATAGAGTTATTCTATCAAAATTACCTTGTAAACATTCTCTTAAAGCAATAAGATAAACTTTTATGATTCTAGTTTGAAGTCAAGTATACATTATTGGAGCTTAACTTGTAGATGTGTGTCCCTTTTCATCATCTATAGATTCTCTACGTATCTTAATTTAATTATTTTAGTTCCTTGTAGGTTGTGTGAAGTGTTAAACAATGGTACCTTTCTTGAAGTGTCACAAGTTTATAGTGTCTCATACAGACCTATTTCTTTTTGTCTTTCAAATTGTAGGGTTTCCCTTCGACCTCCACACAAAATACTTATGCTTGTGACCTTGAGATACGATCAGATTAGTTTGTGTCTTTGTTAGGTTTATTAGTAGTTGTTATAGTTTCTAGGCTGAAAGTGGATCATTCCATATTTGGTGCATGACCATTCTTCGCTTAGATTTCCCTTTCATGTTATCTTTATATCCCTTTTCCTTAGTCAACAATAGATTTTAGTGTTAGAAACAAGCTTAAGTGACACATATGAGGAGCTATCCTCATTAAAAAACCTAGAGGTCCAGCATCATTACAAGATACCCACAACATGAGGTTATTCCAATATTGTAGTTAGGAGTAAGGGAGCCTAAAAAACTCTCCCACAAGGGTGCAATTTTAGCCTACAACAATTTTTGGCATGCCCGGTGGAACCACTTTCAAGAAAGATTGGTCAAGTTTGATGCTAGTTTGATCAATTTGCAGTGGTTATAGCTTTCATCTTTTAATAATATAGTGATAGAACAATAACTATCTTTCATGTCAAAGGTAACTACAAGATCAACTTTTAGAGGTATTCCTTTTGAGTTTGTTGAACTCCCTTTAAATTCAGCCAAAAGGTTAAGGTTAGTCCATACTCACCCATACGTAGGAAACCATTTTCCTAAACTAGTCATGAGGTGTACCTATGCAAGAAGACCTTTGTTAGCCCCTTTTATTACCATGATTCCCCAAAGAGATTTTGGAGGCTTCAATGGCCAAAGTCCTTTGAATTTGCCACAATACGAACATATACCAATAGTAGGTCTCAAAAGCATCCCATATTTTATAGGAGACCAAACCATAACCCTTGCTAAACACATCAATGACATAGCCAATTTTTGCAATATTCATAATGTTGTTGCAACAAATATAGCCATTAGACTATTAGCTATATCCCTTAAGGGAAAAGCTTTATATTGGTATAAAGGCTTAGCTCCTAATTCTATTCAATCATAGAATCAGCTAGGAGAGGCCTTGTGCAAAATATTTATATACAAGAGTGACCATTTGTCACTAGCAAAATATCTTACCACAATCAAGAAAGCCCCTCACGAAGTCATGCAAGACTTCAACACAAGATTCCAAAAAGCTTGGGATAGAATTCTAACCTTTGTTAGACCATCCCTTAACTTTGTGTTTCCATACTACTTGAAGGCTCTAAATAGTGATATATATGTAATGATCCAATCCATGGGAGGGGACATGTTGCCAGATGCTTATGAGGTGGCTATTAAAGTAGAAAATTACCTAGTTCAGGCTAGTAAGCTTGCTCCTAGACCCCTAATGCCTCTTTTCCCTAAAATCAGACCACTCCCTATGAATATTCCTCCACTTGATGTTATTCTTCCAACTCCAATAATTCTTTATATACTTTCACCCAAGCAGGAAAAGGCCTCCACTAGTGGATCAAGTGATTCCCAGGAGCAGAAAAACTACCTAGAACTTAGGAGCATGCTCTAATCCTTGGGAAATGATGTGGTAAATGTTAAAAGGTAGCAAGCTTAGTTTAATAAACCTTATCAAGCTCCATATCAGCCTCAACAATGATCTTATCAGGGGAATAGACCACCTTTTAAGGGAATTTTCAAAAATCAGAACCTTGAGCAAGGGCAAAGACAACCTAGCTACAATAAGCAGGGTAATTATAACCCAAATACCACAGGCTCTTCCAACTCCTTGGTTCCTGTTCAAAATAATATGGCTTAAGAAGCTGAAGGGACCATACCTTGGGATCAATCTTTTGGGCAATCTATTGTCCCAACTAATGGTTTTAACCAGGCTTTCAATGACCAATGGTAATAGGCTATTACTTATGGATATAATCAAGCCTTAATGGCTTAAAACATAAAGACCCCCATGATGACAAAACCAAGACAATCTCTATAAGACCAAGGATTTGATTAGGTACCAAACCAGTTGAATGCTACAATGGTCATCAGTGAGCAAGATGAGTGCTATGCACTCAATCAATAGGCTAGTTCTAGCCAAACATACATTCCAGTGGTAATTAATACAAGATTTAAAAGAAGCAATATGGATGGTAATCAAGAGGTGGTCAAATAATCTCCTATCATTACTCCTTCATTGCCTAAGCCTAATGAGCTTGCTTCCACTCCAAAGGTCCTAGCACCTCTTAAAAATCACAATCAAGGTGCCCATTTTGATCCAATATACTCACAAATTTAACAAACAACAGTAGTGGCCCCCAAAGCTCATGCAAAGGTTGGTGGTCCACCAATCAACATTGTTGAGCAAATGAAGAAATCTATTATGAGTGTACCAATGTGGGACATGCTTTCCATGCCTGGTCAGGTAGATATCCTTCAAGAAGTTTTGTCCAAGATAGGTGTTACAACAAATACAGGCAAACAACCAAGCAAAGAAACTAAGGTCTTCACCAATACAACCCAAGGTCCTATGGGATAAGTATCAAGTAAGATAGTCAAACCTCATCCATTCTACATTTCATTAATCATTGGTGATTCCTTGGTGCATAATTTATTGGTAGATAATGGAGCTAACACTTCAGTAATGCCAAAGTCTATAGCTGATCAGTTGAACCTCAAATATGAGCCACATACTAAGGGAATTTTGTAGCTGATGGTTCTTCCATAAAGTCATTTGGTATCATCAAGGAATTGAGCTTGACCCTGCATGCTTATCTTAATGTTTCAGTGGTTCAAGATGTGTTGATCCTTGATGTAACTCCTCACTTTATGTTATGCCTCTCTAGAGAATTCACAGCCAAAATTGGGGGTTATCTAGCAGCATATTGGTCCTACACGACATTTAGAACATGGTATGGGACTAAGGTATCAATCAAGGCTAAGCCCATGGCATAATTTCACAATGAACCCCATCATCCAGATATCATAAACCTCAATTGTACTATCCTTGATGAGGATGAATTTATAATTGGTCAAGAACTAAATACTTATCTTGAGGATATTCCAAACTTTTTCTTGGATGAGCTATGGGGTAATAATCAATTTCTCAACCCTTTGGAAGGTGTTGAAGAAAGATACATGGGTGTCTATTTGCTACATGAAGAAAATCAACTCATGCTTTCCCTCATTAGACCTAAAAAAGACCTCAATGGTATGTGGAAGTTGTTATTTGATGGTTCAAGGAGAAAAAATGGAGTAGGTGTGGGGGTAATGTTGGTTTCCCCTTCAGATGATAAGTATTTCTCTTCTTATAGGTTCTATTTCAGTTGCTCCTCTAATGCAATAGAATATAAAGGCCTAATCCATGGCCTCCAATAGGCTAGTAAGAGGGGAATCATGTAGTTGCAAGCATATGAAGACACTGAGCTTATAGTGAACCAAGTCAGGGGCCTAAACATTATGAAGAATACTTTGATGAGGTCCTACAAAAATAGAGTATGGGACCTAATTGAATATTTTGAAGCCTTTAACATTTAAGCTATGCCAAGGAACCATAATCAACATGTTGACATATTGGAAATTGTGGGAGCCCAGTTTGATATTCTAAGTAAGCTAAAAGAGGCTAAGGTTCGGCCACATGTCAAGGTGGTGGTGAGGCCTTTAGTACCAAATAATGAAGCCCACTGATAGGTCTTCAAAAATGACAAATAAATTGCATGTTTCTTGCAATAAGAAGCAGAGTTTTCCTCCACCAACCAGGAGAAATTTCAACATCTGTATGAGGATTAAATTATTCAACTAAAGTCTAATAAACTTCCTAAAGCACTGGTCACCCTTTAAAGTCTTTTCCATGAGGGAGACCATATAAGGAAAGACAAGATAGTGATGTCAACTGATGAGGAGAACTATGAAGGAGTCCTTATTTTCAAGGACAAGCTCCTCAAGCTTGGGAAGGTGAACAATGAGCCAAAAAGGCATGCTTTCATTGAACTTTGTAAGGAATATTCAGACATCTTCACTTGGTAATATAATGACCTGAAAGGTTTTGATCCAAAGTTAGCCTAGCATACTATAGAACTAAAGGCCAATGCTAAGCTTGTGAGGCAAAAAAAAATACACGTTAAGCCCAAAATAGAAGAGGTTATGAGGAGAGAGCTGACCAAGTTAATTGAATCCAAGATCATCTTTCCCATCAAGCACTCATCATGGGTAGCCAATTTGGTGCCTGTAAGGAAAAAGAGTGGGGAGATTAGGCTATGTGCTGACTTTAGAGATATGAACAAGGTCTCCTTGAAGGACCATTACCCTTTACCATCTTGGCGTAGCTTCTTCAGATAGTTACAGGTTTAAAACATTTTTCTCTTTTGGATGGTTGTTCAAGTTACAACCAAGTATTAGTAAAGAAATAAGATTAGTACAAGACTGCCTTCACCACCAAATGGGGCACATATGCATACCAAAGGTGCCTTTTGGCTTATCAAATACTAGGGAAATTTTCCAAAGAGCCATCGACATGGCTTTCCAAGGGTTATTGAATCGAATGGTGTTGGTCTACTTGGATGACATCATAGTTTTCTCCAAATATGCCAACAAATATATAAACCACCTAAGGTTGATCTTTGAGAGATGCAGAGAGTATGGGATCTCTTTGAATCCAAAGAAGTGTGTGTTTGATGTACATGAGGGCAAACTCTTGGGACATATTGTCTCAAAATAAGGATTATCTATTGATCCTGATAGAATAAGTGCCATCTTGGCCTTATCCTTACCCAAGAATAAGAAAGGAATCTAGAGTTTCCTTGGGAAAATAAACTTCATGAGAAGGTTTATACCTAGTTTTGTAAACTTGGTCAAGCCCATCACTGCCATGCTTAAGAAGGACCAAGTGTTCACTTGGTCAAATGAAGGTAAATCAACATTTGAGGCTATCAAGCAAGCCATTGCCCAAGTACCCACACTCATGAATCTTGATTTTTCAAGAGATTTCATATTGTATGCCTTTGCCAATATTGATAATATATTAGCTATGCTGATGCAAAAGAATGGTGAAGGACTTGAGTAGCCAATAGCATTTTTTAGTTAGGGGCTTAAGGGGTATGAGGTGAGGTATACTTTTATAGAAAAATAAGTCCTTGCAGCAATAACAAGACTTAAAAAGTTTAGGCCAATGCTCTCCAATAGCAAAATCTATCTTATTATGTCTCATTCTAGAGCGAGAGACTTCCTTCTCAACAAAGACTTAAATGAAAAGAGAGCTAGTTGGATTACCAAGTTCATGGAGTATGATGTGGAGATCAAGGTCACTAAGCTAGTGAGAGGTAAAGGTTTGTGTGAGCATATGGTTGATGACCTTCATGAGGACAAAGAAGTTGCCATGGTAATACAAGACAACCCACAGGCATAGGCACCTCTACTTTATAAGTGTTGACTCCATGATATGGAACATTTTCTGCTAACAGGAGAATGCCCTCAAGGTCTAGATATGGCAAAAAGAAGGTATTTTAGTCTTCAATCCATACTTTATGCATTGGTTGATGAGGTTTTATTTAGAAGAGACCTAAATGGAGTGCTCTTAAGGTGCAAAGATGATGACCAAGTGACAAATATCTTGGAGCAATTCTATGATGGGCCTATAAGAGGCCATTTTGCTCCAAAGATGACATTTGCAAAGATAATGAGGGCTGGTTATTATTGGCCCAACCTCTTCAAAGATGCGTATGCATGGATAAGGAAGTGTCAAAAGTGTGATTTCTTTGTGGATAAGCAAATATTGGTAGCCCTTCCTCTCAATCCAATCCAAGTAGAGCAACCCTTCATATAATGGGGGCTAGATTTCATATGAATGATCAACCCTACATCAAGTGCAGGACATAGATGGGTCCTTAATACAAAGGACTACTTCCCCAGGTGGGTGGAAGCCATTACATTGAAAGAGGCTAATGAAGGTGCAGTCTTAGACTTTTATGACAACATTATGACTAGGTTTGGTGTTCCATCCACTATCATTTCTGATAATGCATTAGCATTCCTCAGTCTGAAAATGAGTGAATAGGCTCACAAGATGGGCATCTACCTCAGCACCTCTTCCAATTATTATCCTCAAGGAAATGGACTGGCTGAGTCTACAAATAGAAATTTGCTAAGAATCATTAGGAGAACTATGGAAGAGAATCAGAGAACATGGCCCACTAGACTAAAGACAACCTTGTGGGCTGACAGGGTGAATCCTAAGGCTGCTATTGGAAATTATTCATATGTCTTAGTATATGGAAGGGAGTTCAAGTTGCCCATTTCTCTTGAGATGTTTGCATTAGAACTAGCCCATCAGCTAGAGTTGATGGAAGATGAGCTCATCCATATGAGACTAGCAAAACCCATAGAGCTTAAAGAAATGAGAGACCTTGCAATGAAAACACTAGAGTCACATCAAGCTCATGTCAAGAAAGCCTTTGATAAGAGAGCCATAGCAAGGGACTTTAACGAAGGGGATCTAGTCCTCATGTGGGATTCAAATAAGGTCAAGCCAGGCAACCATACCAAATTTGATAGCTTGTGGAGTGGTCCTTGTTGGCCATTTCTTTTAGTCCACATACCAATATCTATGGACTCCATCAGAAAATCTACAGACTGCATTAAAAAATCTATAGACTCCATTAGAACAGCTATGGACTTTAGTAACAAACCTTTGGACATGCATAAAAGGGATGCATAAGCATTTGGCAAGTTAAAGAGAAATTATAAAGAAGATTTTGGGTTTTGTCATGCATAAGGATTCAGGCTTTACAAGGTGGAAGACTTCAGGTTTCCAAAAGTACTTTGCTTAATTTGGCAAGTAAGTTGCAAGCATTCGCAACTCTGAAGTAAAGTGACTTCATAACCTCGAGTTGCTCTATCTAGCATTCCACGGGTTTGTGGAGTTGCTTTAATTAAATTGCTTTATAATTTGAAAATAGTGGAAAGTTTGAAGTAGTAAGCAGTGAGGTTTGAGAAGTCCAAAGTAGGCAAGTGTGGAAAAACCTATCAAGCAGAAGCCAAGTGTAAGATCTCATTTTTAGCTAAGTCTTTACTTGCAAGTTTTTTTGGACTTTTAGTGTCAGAATTCTTTTGGACTTTGTCTAAAAGAAAAGTTCTGAAAGCTTGTTGTCTTCAAAGAAGTGTCCAAGGAAGGTTTTTCGAAGGATATTTTCTTTAAGCAAAAATGCCCTATACAACTTTCTCGAAAGGTGCATTTCTTGAGAAAGTGGTCATTTTCATTTTTTTTGAAGGACCATTTTTCACTTTTCCAAAGGGTACTTTCAAAAGAAATGGTCCTCTTCAAATTTTCCAAATGGTACCTTGTTAACTTTTTCAAAGTGTATGTTCCTTTCAGACGGGCCATTTTCAAGAGCTCCGAAGGACTTTTCCAAAAGGGCGAGGCATTTTTCCAAAGAAAGGACCATTAAATTTTTTTGAAGGGTTTGTTTGGATCTTCGAGGGGAAATTTGCAAAGGAAATAATTCCTTTAGAATTTTTTTTTGAAGGAAGTTTACTAAGGAAAATGCCATTCAAATTTTTTTGAAGGGTAAAATCCATTCAGAAAAGGATCAATTACAAAATCTCGAAGTGTATATACCTTTCGAGAAGGATCATTTCAATAAAGTTGAAGGTCCATTTCCTTTCAGGGAGTCCAATTCAAGAAGGTTGAGGGTAGATCCGGAAAGAGTGAAAGGATCATTGTGAAAGTCCAAAGGGTAGTTACCCTTCAAAAAAGGACACTTAGTAGATTTTTGAAGGGTACTTTCCCTTCAGAAAGGACACTTGTACAAAGTTGAAAGACCAATTGTAAAGCAAAGAAAGTGACCCAAATAAATAAGTATTAACTAGTAAGGAGAACAATAAATAAAGAGGTGACACTTATTAGGATCGCATGGACCTAGATCGATGGAGTGAAATAAGTCAAATGGTTAGGGGATTCTAGGATTTGACATGTGGTGAGAAATGGAACATGTTGACAAGTTAGGAGAAGGATCCAAGGGATCATGATTGATCATGCATTCAGATCCAACAGAGTGAACACATAAGTAGGGTAAGTAAAACCAAGTAGATCAATGACATAAATGACCAAATAACTAAGGCAAATGTAGTAGAATTAAAGATGACTCAAGTTGAACCAAGATGACAATAAGAACCAAATGTTGTTATTAAAGTTCTTAAAGGAAAGAAAAGAGTTGTTCACACTCACTTGTAAAAAGTGGGTGAGCGACTTGAATGAAGACATAAAGCCATGCTTTCGATCATGCCCTCGACAAGTTACCACTCAAAACAAGTTCGATCATGATGCTGCTAAGTACACAAGTATGAGGGCCTTATCCTAGTGACAAAGGAGAGTTGATGCATTTAAGGATTCGAGGAATCTAAAAAAAATATCTTGGTCATTTATGACCCCCCTTTCTATCCTCTCACATAGGCCCCCTCTTCTCTCATCCCCATTCTTCTATATATATAGGCTTTTGGGCCTTAATAAGGATCCCTCGACTGGTGATAGAGGCACTCTATCAAAATTTCCTTGTAACACTCTCTTGAATCAATACAAGACAACCATTGAAGTCAAGTGTGCATTATTGAAGTTTAAACTGTAAAATGTATGTTTTTCCTCATCATCTATGATTTATCTATGGACCTCACTTAAGTTTTCTTGTTTTTTTGTAGGTCATGTGATGTGTTAGCCTTTGGTGCCTTTTTGAAGCATTACTAGTCATAGTGTCTCTACTGTAGACCTATTTCTTCTTGCCCTTCATAGTACATCTTCCCCTTTGACCTCCACATAGCTACTCTGCTTACAACTCTGAAATGGGATCAACTAGACTTGTCTTGTTTAAGTTCAGTAGTAGTCACTAGGGTTCCCAGTCTGAATGTGGATCACTCTCTTTTGGTGCATCACCTCCCTTAGCCTAAATTTTCCTTTTTATGTTATCTTCCTATCCCTTTTCCTTAGTTAGCAGTAGATTTTAATGTGGGAAATGAGAGCTGAAGTGAAGCATCTGAGGAACTAACCTCATTAAAAATCCTAGAGATTCAACCTCATGATAGGATATCGACATCCTGAGGTTGTCCCAATGCTTATATCTAGGAGTGAGAGAGCTTGAGAAACTCTCCCACAAAGGGTACAATTCTAGCCTACAACAGTTTCTAGCATGCTTGGTCAGACTACGCTATTCACTAAGTGAAGAGTTTTGGTGTTCTCTTCATCCAATCAGCCTTTAGAGGAATTCAATAAATATCAATGGTGATATCAAACATGTATTAGCTGGTTTGAATAGTCTAAGTTCCTAATCATCATTATTTAATATGTATAAGCAACCATCTTTTGACCAATATGCTTATTCTCTACCTCAACATCACACTTATCAAGCTAATAATGTTTGTGTTCCCCCAAGTGGCCCTCAAACAACTTATCAGCCCTATCATGGCTTTTTCTGTTAGGTTGTGGAGCTAAAAGCTTCACCAGGATGCAAACAGGAGGTCGCTAAGAGGTTGCTGAGTTGTAGAGCAACCGACGTCGGTCTCATCAACCGATGTCGATCATATCCAGTGAGCAGAGAAACTGACATCGATCAGGATCGGCCGATGTCAGTCATCTCCAGGCAGATAGGGACTGACGTTGATTGCCTGTGCGGTTCTAAAACTGTCAGTTTCACAGACAGTTTGTTAACAAACCAGTTGTTTGCATGTTCAAGGCTAATTTTCATCTTGAGCTGCGGGTTTCTAATTATTATAATTGGAAAGTCTAATTATTGTTTGCATGAGATATATATAATAGACTCATGGGCTGTATTGTAAAGCATGCTAGATAGAGAGAGCAAGGTTGTCTCCTTCAAAGTGAAGAGAGCAAGGTGTGTTCCTCCTAGTGCCATAGTGCCAAGTGTGTATGATCAGGTAGATCTACAGGTTGTGCAAGGTCTGGTAGAAGATCCACAAGGGTGCTGGTTTGGAGAATCACAAGGGTTCTTCATGGTAAGTAAGATCGGTTTGATTTGCAAGTTGTTGCAAGTTCATGGGAGATCTACTTGGAGTGTGTTGTGTACTCGGTTGAGTATGTGTGTATACTCAGTGGTATTGGCAGTATTGATACTGACTGGTTGGAACAACAACTTGGTATTGAGTTGATTGTTTGCTTGTAATTGTGCAAGTGAGAGAGAACTCTTGAAGAGATTTAATGTTTATGCCCTCGAGGTGTGGGAGCCCTAGAGGAGTGTAAGGAAGAAGACTGTGGCATCTTCTTTGTTGTATTTCCTTTTAGAAAGAGTATTAATACAGTTGGGTATTGTCTCTCATATTCTGTGTTGTTTCCGAATTCTAGTTACTTGTGATTTTGGTTAAATTTCGTGTTTAGTTGCTTGGTAATCAATTGTGCTTCCCGGGTTCTAACAAAGTGGTATCAAAGATAAGGTTGCAAGGAGCAGGTTTGTGTTTGATTACAGGTCACTCTCAGGGGTTTCTGATTGAGTGGGAGTATAACAATGGCAGAAGAAAGTAAGCTAAGAATGGAAGAATTCAAAGGCACAAATGATCAATTACGGAGTTATGGAAAGAAAGAGCAGGAAAAGAAAGATTGTTGGTTGATAGCAGATCAGCATAAAGGGAATGAAGAAGCATGTGTTGCAGGTATTGTTGCATGGATTGCTCTTGTATGTTCCTTGGATAAAGTATAATCTTGGTTTATAGATTCTATTGCCTCTTTCCATGTAGCCCTAAATAGAGTATTTTTCCATGTTAAGGTCCATGGAGACTTTGGAAAGATTTATTTAGGGGCTGGTGTGCCTTGTCAAAGTATTGGCAAAGGGGAAGTGCCGCTGAAATTGTAGACGGCCAACACATGGGTGTTGAAGGATGTCATGAAGGTCCCAGTTCTGAAGATGAGGCTAATTTCTTCAAGAAAGTTGGGTGATGAGAGATGCACAGTAACTCTCACAGTGGATGCACTTGAATTAGCTGGTGGTAAGCAAGTAGGTATCCTTTATCTATCTACTTATATTACTGATTCTTCTTCTATTGTGAAGATGTGGCTTTGTAGGCTTGGTCACATGAGTAAGAAGGAGATGCATGTTCTTAAGAGGAAGTCAGATGTGTTTGACAAACTTAAGAATTGGAAAGCCTTGGTGTTCTTGGAGGAGATGATGGACAGTGATCAGCTAGGGAGGCTGAATGAAATTGACTAGGGTAGTTTAGACAGGGTTTTGATCCAAATAGAGCTCGCAGGTAAAAAGTCATCACTCACAGGCGAACACAGTTACCGGTGTTGAACAGGCAGGCACCGACATCGATCATGTGTAGACAGGCAAAGTCGATGGTGTCAGGCAGGGTGGCTACCAGCGTCGATCAGGGAACCAACGCCGGCAACCAGTGGACATCAACGTTGGTCAGGGAATCGGTGTCGGCGATTAGGTTGGTTCGACATTGGTTGGGTAAAGATCAGGGTCGACCAAGAAATGGATTTTGGGCAGACAGCAAGCTGTCAAGGAGTTTCAAATGCTCATATGGAGGACTAAAAGGGTAAGTAAGCCTCAAATTCATTATTCCCCTTATTTATACTAGTTGCTCACTACAGAGCAGCAAGGATCCAAGAAACAGTGGGAGCATGGCATGAATGAAGAATTTGATTCCTTGGATGCAAAACCAAACAAGAGATTTGGTAGAGTTGCCAGCCAGATAAAATCACTAAAAAAGGAATGGATACCTTGGTTAAAGAAGAGAGAGGATGAACACGTGAGATGGAAGGCCAAGTCATATGGTCTTGAGTAAGCTGTAGGACAGTGGTACAGGTTTGACAGGTGGATGACAAAGCATGACTTTAGTCAATGTCATTGTAACCATTGTGGTTTCTTTATTAGGTTGGATAATGGTCGCTACATTATCCTATTACTATATGTGGATGATGTGCTTGTTGTAGGTGCATACATACAAGGAGTTGCTGAGCTAAAGGTAAAGTTAGTTCAGTGGTATGTCATGAAGAATTTGGGAGCAAATTCTTTGGCATGAGTAATCCTAGAGACAAGGAAAATCACAAGTTGATGTTGTCACAGGATGATTGTGTGAAGGTAGTGCAGGATGCAGAATCGAGCATCACACCTATGGATGGACAGTTCAAAGAACAGGGTCCCCAATCACATGATGAGGTTGAGTACATGTGTACTCCTTGATATTACCTCAGTAGTGGGAGTTGTCAGCAAGTTTGTGGCCAATCCAAGAAAGAAGCACTGGAGAGTAGTTCAGTGGGTTCTCAGGTATCTGAGAGGGACCAACAGCAGGTCGACATGTTATGCAGGGTCAAGTTCTTTTCTACATGGGTTTGTAGATGCGGATGTGGTAGGTTACTTGGATGACATGTGGTGCACCACAATATGTGTGATGGTTGGTCTTTAGGATTGATCTTAAAGAGGGATACAAGCCAAGAAACAAATTAGAGAGTGTACAGGTACAGGTGCAGCTATTTATCTCCAAGTGGGAGATTGGTAGGTTGTGGAGCTAAAAGCTTTACCAAGATGGAAACAGGAGGTTGTTGAGTTGCAGAGCAACCGATGTCAGTCTGATCAACCAACGTCGATCATATCTAGTGAGCAGAGAAATCGACATCAGTCAGGATTAGCCAATGTTGATCATCTCTACGCAGACAGGGACTGACGTTGGTCGCCTATGCGGTTTTGAAACTGTTAGTTTCATGGATAGTTTGTTAACGAACCGGTTGTTTGCATGTTAAAGGCTAATTTTAGTCTTGAGCTGTGGGTTTCTAATTATTGTAATTGGAAAGTCTAATTATTGTTTGCATGAGATCTATATAATAGACTCATGGGTTGTATTGTAAAGTGTGCTAGATAGAGAGAGCAAGGTTAGCTCCTTTAGAGTGAAGAGAGCAAGGTGTGTTCCTCTTAGTGCCACAGTGCCAAGTGTGTATGATCAGGTAGATCTACAGGTTGTGCAAGGTTTGGTAGAAGATCCACAAGGGTGCTAGTTTGGAGAATCACAAGGGTTCTTCATGGTAAGTAAGATCGGTTTGATTTGCAGGTTGTTGCAAGTTCATGGGAGATCTACTTGGAGTGCGTTGTGTACTCGGTTGAGTATGTGTGTATACTTGGTGGTACTGGCAGTATTGATACTGACTGGTTGAAACAACAACTTGGTATTGAGTTGATTGTTTGCTTGTAATTGTGCAAGTGAGAGAGAACTCTTGAAGAGATTTAGTGTTTATGCCCTAGAGGTGTGGGAGCCCTAGAGGAGTGTAAGGAAGAAGATTGTGGCATCTTCTTTGTTGTATTTTCTTCTGGAAAGAGTATTAATACAATTGGGTATTGTCTCTCATATTCTGTGTTGTTTCCGAATTCTAGTTACTTGTGATTCTAGTTAAATTCCGTGTTTAGTTGCTTGGTAATCAATTGTGCTTCTTAGGTCCTAACATTTCCCCCCCTTTTACCCTTGTTTATGACCAAGATTAGCATCCTAAGCATTTAATTCAGTCCTCTAATTCCCCTTGTCAAGACCATGCTTATCCTGTTACATCCTTATTAGGATTCAAGCAAGCATTATCAATTATACTGAGTTGATAAGGGAGATTGGTAGGGGTTTAAAAATTTCTTCAATCATCCCTATTCATGTCCTACAAGAGGCAAGGAATGTTCTTTA
This sequence comes from Torreya grandis, assembly GCA_037957365.1. Lineage (NCBI taxonomy): Eukaryota > Viridiplantae > Streptophyta > Pinopsida > Cupressales > Taxaceae > Torreya > Torreya grandis. Next base: position 325,789 of record JARHVA010002685.1, read on the forward strand.
GCTGGTCAAGGATAGATGGTCAGTTTGTGAGAATGAGCAATGGACAGTTTGTGAGGGGGAGAATAAGGTGTGGTTGAGAAGCACTATCCAAAATTTGAAAAGTGTGTTGATGTCTTATGAAGATCAGTAGACTCAGTGTGATCAGTCTTATGTGTTCTCTCCTTCCCAAGAGCCAATCAATTTGCCCTCTATTACCCCAATGCCCATTCCAACTCAAGAGCATGAATCCCTTCCATCATGAACCTTCTCCAATACTTTTGATCCTAGATATGTCATACCCCTCTCTTGTGAAACAACCCTCTCCTCTACTTTTTCAAAAGGATGAAAAGGTGCCTACTTGCTACTCATTTCCCTCATGGAAATTAGTTTAGAAAGGCACAGAGAAGAAGGAAGAGGTGTCAGTTGTGGTGATCCACAAGCTAGTTCAAGAGGAGGAGATAGTGGTTGACTAATATAAAAAAGAGGTGTTAGCTCAGCTCAATGAGCTTGACCTATAAGAGTTTTAAGACTCTTTCTCCCTCCCTTAAGAACCACTAAAGAGACCACTTAGAGTACCTAGTTGTAAAGACACTCTCTTAAGCTGCAAGCAAGGTGAACTTTTTCACCCTCCCACCATCTCCCACATGGAGAAAGAACCTAATTTGTAAAGTATAGAGGAGGAGATTAGAGTTAAATTTGAGTCTTGAGAAGATGACACAAGGTTATATGATGAGGAGATCATGATAGGTAGTCCACTCCAGAAAAGGGAGGAGAAATTAGGTTTGGACCAACTATTGTGACATGGCTTTGACATTGATGAATTAGACCCTGAAGGTAGTACTGATGCCTTCATACTTAAAGAGGTGTGTATTCAGGATGCAACTAAGATCAAAGATGATTTTGTTTGGTCCTAAGAGCTTTCATTTGGTGTGGCTATAAATGAAGATACCCAAGGTGCAGATATTGACATAGTCAATCAGTTAGTTGACCATGTTGGAGAGGTCATGAATGGGTAAGAGGATCAAGATGAAGTATGGAAATAGCTATACCATGACTTCATGGATTAGGTAGAGGTTCTAAACCAACTTATGCCTCATCTAGAGTATGAGGATGAACTCACCAATCAGGTTAAAGAAGCTGACCAATCTCAAGATGAATAGTCCATTGAAGGTAGTGTTGATGCCTTCAAGAATGAGGGGGAATGGTCAGATCTAGATACACAAAATTATGACATGTTGAACCTTAAGTGGATTGATGAACTACCATATGGCTCTTTCCAAAGCAAATAAAGAAAATATGGAGTTGAGGTTGGCATTGTGTTGGATGACCAAGAGGAAATTACCTTTTGGGATGGCTTAGAGCTTTTTTGCTTAAGTCTAGATAGTAAATCAACACCAGTTCAAAGGAGCCATCACATGATGTGTTTGATTTAGAGCATAAAATTGATCCATCAAGTGAGAATATTGCAAAATCCCCTATATTCCAACATGAAACTAGTATGCCTACATCAGAGACATGTTTGTTCCATTCCATCCATTAGATAGCACATCAAAAAGATTAACCATAAAGCTGCCTAGTTCACCAATTTTGGTACCTCCAAAGTAAGGTATTTTTCTTCTTAGATTGTTACAAGTGAATAATACTCATAGTTTCCCATTTGATCTAGGAGGGAGATACTTGTAAATTGTAACCTTGTAAATATTAGGATAGATTTCATGTTTTCCTCCAAGTGCATTATGCACTTTTCCTTTCTATTCTATTTTTCCTTTCCCAATGCCTTAGACACTTTGTTTTGATCTAGTTGTCCTTGTTACTTTAGGGGAGTTTTTAGACAGGGTCAACCTTTTCAAAGAAAGTAGTGAATCCATGCCCAATGGATTGGATAAAGAAAATGAGCTAAATTCTAGAGCATAACAGACATGCTTCCCTATGAGTCACCAAAAATGTTGGCCCACATACCAAAAAAAACATACTCCATCAAAAAATCTATGGACTCCATCATAAAATCTGCTAACTCCATCAGAACAACTACGAACGTTAATAACGAACCTCTAGACATGCATAAAAGGGATGTAGAAGCATTTCATAAGTGAAAGAGAAGTTATGAAGAAGATTTTGAGTTTTATCATGTAGAAGGCTTTAGGATTTACAAGGTGGTAGACTTCATGTTTTTTAAATTAATTTGCTTAATTTGGCAAGTAAGTTGCAAGTAGTCACAAATTTGAAGTAAAGTGACTCCATAACCCTGAGTTGCTCTATCTAGCATTCCATGGGTTTGTGGAGTTGGTTTACTTAAATTGCCTTATAAGATGAAAATAGTGGAAAGTCTGAATTAGTAAGCAATGATGTCTAAGAAGTCCAAAGTAGGTAAGTGTGGAAAATTTGATCAAGCAGAAGACAAGTGCAAGATCTCATTTTTAGCTAAGTCTTTACTTGCATTTTTTTTCAAACTTTTAGTGTCAGAATTGTTTCAGACTTTGTCCAAAAGAAAAGTTCTAAAAGCTTGTTTTCTTCATAGAAGTGTCCAAGCAAGGTTTTTTGTATGATATTTTCTTTAAGGAAAAATGCCCTATACAACTTTTCAAAAAGGTGCATTTCTCGTGAAAGTGGTCCTTTTCATTTTTTTCAAACGGCCATTTTTTAGTTTTTCAGACCGGTACTTTTTTTCCAAAGGGTTTGTTTGGATCTCTGAGGGGCAATTTGTAAAGGAAATAATTCCTTCTGACTTTTTGTGTGAAGGAAGTTTACTAAGGAAAAGTCTATTCAATTTTTTTTTAAGGGTAGAATCCCTTCAAAAAAGGATCAATTACAAAATCCTAAAGGGTATCTACCTTTCGAGAAGGATCATTTCAATAAAGTTTAAGGTCTATTTCCTTTCAGGGAGTCTAATTCAAGAAGGCTGAGGGCACATACAGAAAGGGCGAAAGGATCATTACAAAAGTCCAAAGGGTAGTTACCCTTCAGAATAGGACACTTAGTAGATTTTTGAAGGGTACTTTCCCTTTTGAAAGGATACTTGCATAAATCCAAAAGACCAATTATAAAACAAAGAAAGTGACTCAAAGAAATAAATAGGTAAGTAGTAAGCAGTTAAGAGAACAATAAATAAGGAGGTGACACTTGTCAGGATCACACAAACCTAGATTGATGAAGTGAAATAAGTTAAATGGTCAGGGGATTCCAGGATTTGACATGTGGCAAGAAATGGAATGTGTCGATAGGTCAGGAAAAGGATCCAAAGGCTTGTGATTGATCATGCATTCTGATCCAATGGAGTGAATACACAAGTGGGGTCGATGAAACCAATAAGATTAATGACATAAAGGACCAAATGACTAAGATAATTGCAATAGAGCTAAAGATTACTCAAGTTGAACCAAGATGGTAATAAGAACCAAACCCCATCATTAAAGCTCTTGAAGGAAATACAATATTTGTTCACACCCACTTGTACAAAGTGGGTGTGCAACTTGAATGAAGATGTAAAACCATGCTTCCGATCATGCCCTCAACAAGTTGCTACTCAAAATAGGTTTGATCATGATGCTGGCAAGTACACAAGTATGGGGGCCTTATCCAGGTGGCAAAAGAGAGTAGATGTATTCAGGGATTCAAGGAAGTTGCAAAAAAGATCTCGATCATTTATGACCCCCCTCTCTGTCCTCTCACATAGGCCCCCTCTTCTCTCATCCCCTTTCTACTATATATACATGCTTCTGGGCCTTAATAAGGATCCCTCAACTGGTGATAGAGGTACTCTATCAAAATTTCCTTGTAACACTCTCTTGAATCAATACAAGACAACTTTGTGATTCCTGATGAAATCAAGTGTGCATTATTGAAGTTTAACTTGTAAAATGTATGTTTTTCCTCATCATCTATGATTTCTCTATGCACCTTGATTTAATTTTCTTAGTTTCTTGAAAGTCATGTGATGTGTTAGGCTTTGGTGCCTTTTTGAAGCATTATGAGTCATAGTGTCTCTCCTACAGACCTATTTCTTCCTACCCTTCAAAGTGCATCTTCCCCTTTGACCTCCACATAGCTACTCTGCTTGCAGCGCTAAAATAGGATCAACTAGAATTGTCTTGTTTAAGTCTAATAGTAGTCACTAAGGTTCCCATTCTGATTGTGGATCACTCTCTTTTGGTGCATCACCTCCCTTAGCTTAGATTTTCCTTTTTATGTTATCCTCATATCCCTTTTCTTGAGTCAGCGATAGATTTTAGCATGGGAAATGAGAGCTAAAGTGAAGCATCTAATGAACTAGCCTCATTAAGAAGCCTAGAAGTTCAACCTCGTGACAAGATACCCACATCCTAGGGTTGTCCCAATGCTTGTAGCTAAGAGTGAGAGAGCCTGAGAAACTCTCCCACGAAGGGTGCAATTCTAGCCTACAACAATTTTTGGCACGCTTGGTGGGACTACGTTGTTCACTAAGTGATGAGTTTTGGTGTTCTCTTTATCCAATCAACCTTTAGAGGCATTCAACTAACATAAATGAAAACTCTAAACATCTATCAACTAGTTTGAACAGTCCAATTGCCTAATCACCATTATTTGGTATGTATAAGCAACCATCTTTTGACCAGTATGGTTATTCTCTACCTCAACATCACACTTATCAGGCTAATAATGTTTATGTGTTCCCCCTAAGTATCCCTCAAATAGCCTATCAGCCATATCATGGATTTTTACCCCCTTCCACCCCTACATATGACCAAGATTAGCCTCGTAAGCATTCATATCAGTTCTCTAAATCCCCTTGTCAAGACTATGCTTATCATATTACATCCTTGTCAAGAGTCAAGCAAGCATTATCAAATTATACTGAGTTGATAAGGGAGATTGGTAGGGGTTTATAAATTTATTTATTCATCCCTATTCATGTCCTATAAGAGGCAAGGAATGCTCTTTAGCTGGTCAAGGATAGATGTTCAGTTTGTGAGAATGAATAATGGGCAATTTGCGAGGGGGAGAATAATTTGTGGTTGAGAAGCATTGTCTAAAATTTGGAAAGTGTGTTGATGTATTATGAAGATCAATAGAATCAGTGCAATAGGTCTTATGTGTCCTCTCCTTTCTAAGAGCCAATTAGTTTTCCGTCTCCTACCCCAATGCCCAATCCCACTTAAGAGCATGAATCCCTTCCATCATGGATCTTCTCTAATAATTTTGACCCTAGCTATGTCATACCCTCTCCTGTGAAACCACCCTCTCCTATAGTCATTCAAAATAAGAAAAGGTGCATGTTCCCTACTCATTTCCCTCATGGAAATCAATTCATAAAGGCACATAGAAGAAAGAAGAGATGTTAGTTATGGTGATCCAAGAGCTAGTTCAAGAGAAGGAGGAGTTAGTGGTTAAAGAGTATAAAAAAGAGGTGTTAGCTCAGCTTAATGAGCTTTCTTGACAAGAGTTCCAAGACTCTTTCTCCCTCCCTTAATAACCACTAAATAGACCACTCAAAGTACCTAGTTGGAAAGACACTCTCTTATGCTACAACTAAGGCGAACTTTTTCACCATCCCACCATCTCCCTCATGGAGAAAGAGGCTATTTTACAAGGAATAGAGTAGGAAATTAGAGTCAAATTTGTGTCTTGAGAAGATGACACAAGTGTCTATGATGAGGAGATCATGATAGGCAATCCACTGTAGAAAAGGGAGGAGAAATCAGGTTTGGACCAACTATTGTGGCATGGCTTTGGCATTGATGAATTAGAACTTGAAGGTAGTACTGATGCCTTCATACTTAAAGAGGTGTGTATTTAGGATGAAACTAAGAGAAAAGAGAATTTTTTTTAGTCCTAAGAGCTTTCATTTGGTGTGGCTACAGATGAAGATACCCAAGGTGCAAATATTGACATAGTCAATTAGTTAGCTGACCATGTTTGAGAGGTGATGAATGGGCAAGAGGATCAAGATGAAGTATGGCAACAATTGTACCATGACTTAATGGATTAGGTAGAGGTTCTAAACCAGATTATGCCTCCTCTACAATATGAGGATGAACTAACCAATCAGGTTGAAGAAGTTAACCAATCTCAAGATAAATTGTCCATTGAAGGTAGGGATGATGCCTTCAAGAATGAGGCGGAATGGTCAGATCTAGAGACACAAAAATATGACATGTTGGGCCTTAGGTGGATTGATGAACTACCATATGGATCCTTTCAAAGAAAATAGTGCAAATATGGAGTTGAGGTTGGCATTGTCTCGGATGACCAAGAGGAAATTACCTTTTGGGATGACTTAGAGCTTTTCTGCTTAAGTCTAGACAGTAAATTAAACACCAGTTCAAAGGAGCCATCACATGTTGTGCTTGACTTAGAGCACAAAATTGAGCCATAAAATGAGAAGATTGCAAAAGCCCCTATAGTCCAACATGAACCATGTTTGGAGGAAATGAACCATTATGCCTACATCAGAGACATGTTTGTTCCATTCCATCCATTAGAGAGCACATCAAAAGGATTGACCACAAAGCTGCTTGGTTCATCAATTTTGGTACTTCCAAAGTAAGGTATTTTTCTTCTTGGATTGTTACAAGTTAATAATACTCATAGTTTCCCATTTGATCTAGGTGGGAGATACTTGTAAATTGTAACCTTGTATATATTAGGATATATTCATGTTTTCCTCTGAGTGCATTGTGCACTTTTCTTTTCTATTCTATTTTTCCTTTCTTAGTGCCTTGGGGTACTTTGTTTTGTTCTGGTTGTCCTTGTTACTTCATGGGAGTTTTTAGACATGGTCAACCTTGTCAAAGAAAGTAGTGACTCCATGCCTAATGGATCGGATAAAACAAATGAGCTAGGTTTTAAAGCATAGTAGGCATGCTTCCCTATGAGTCACCAAAAATGTTGGCCATTTATTTTGCCCCACATACCAAAATATATGAACTCCATCAAAAAATATATGGACTCCATCAAAAAATCTATGGAATCCATCATAAAATCTATTAACTCGATCAAAACAACTATGGACTTCAATAATGAACCTCCAGACATGCATAAAAGGGATGCATAAGCATTTGGTAAGTTAAAGAGAAGTTATGAAGAAGATTTTGAGTTTTGTCATGCAGAAGGCTTTAGGCTTTACAAGGTGGAAGACTTCAAGTTTTTGAAAGTACTTTTCTTAATTTGGCAAGTAAGTTGCAAGTAGTCACAACTTCAAAGTAAAGTGACTCCACAACCCCAAGTTGCTTTATCTTGCATTCTGTGGGTTTGTGGAGCTGCTTTACTTAAATTGCCTTATAAGTTGAAAATAGTGGAAAGTCTGAAGTAGTAAGAAATGAGGTTTGAGAAGTCCAAAGTAGGCAAGTGTGGAAAACCTGATCAAGCAGAGACCAAGTGCAAGATCTCATTTTTAGCTAAGTCTTTACTTGCATTTTTTTTTGCACTTTTAGTGTCAGAATTCTTTCAAACTTTGTCCAAAAGAAAAGTTTTGAAAGGTTGTTTTATTCAGAGAAGTGTCCAAGCAAGGTTTTTTGAAGGATATTTTATTTAAGCAAAAATTCCCTATACAACTTTCCTGAAAGGTGCATTTCTTGAGAAAGTGGTCCTTTTCAGTTTTTTCGAAGGGCTATTTTTCACTTTTTCGAAAGGCACTTTCAAAAGAAATGGTCCTCTTCAAAAATTTTGAAATGCACCTTTTCATCTTTTTTGAAAGGTATGTTCGTTTCAAAAGGGCCATTTTCAAGAGTTCTGGAGGGCTTTTCTAAAAGGGTGAGGCATTTTTCTTGAAGAAAGGACCGTACACTTTTTCTAAAGGGTTTGTTTGGATCTTTGAGGGGTAATTTGCAAAGGAAAGAATTCCTTCAGACTTTTTGTGCGAAGGAAGTTTACTAAGGAAAAGGCCATTCAATTTTTTTTGAAGGGTAGAATCCCTTCAGAAAAAGATCAATTACAAAATCCTAAAGGGTATCTGCCTTTCGAGAAGGATCATTTCAATAAAGCTAAAAGTCCATTTCCTTTTTGAGAGTCCAATTCAAGAAGCCTGAGGGCACATCTAGAAAGGGTGAAATGATCATTGCAAAATTCTAAAGGGTAGTTACCCTTTAGAAGAGGACACTTAGCAAATTTCCAAAGGGTACTTTACCTTTGGAAAGGACACTTGCACAAATTTGAAAGCCCAATTGTACAACAAAAAAAGTGACCCAAAGAAATCAGCAGGTAAGTAGGAAGTAGTTGGAGAATAAAAAATAAGGAGGTGACACTTGTTAGGATCGCACAAACCTAGATCAATAGAACAAAATAAGTCAAATGGTTAGGGGTTTTTAGGATTTGGCATGTGGTAAGAAATGGAATGTGTCGACAGGTCAGGAGAAGGATCCAAGGGCTTGTGATTGATCATGCATTCTAATCCAATAATGTGAATACACAAGTGGGGTTGGTAAAACCAAGTAGATTAATGACATAAAGGACCAAAGGACTAAGGCAAATATAGTAGAAGTAAAGATGACTCAAGTTGAACCGAGATGGTAATAAGAACCAGACCCCATCATTAAAGCTCCTAAAGGAAATAAAAGAGTTATTTTCTCCCTCTTTGTAATCATACCCACTTGTACAAAGTGGGTGAGCAACTTTAATGAAGATGTAAAGCCATGCTTCCAGTCATGCCCTTGACAAGCTATCACTCAAAATAGGTTTGATCATGACACTGCCAAGTAAACAAGTATGGGGGCTTTGGCTTGGTGATAAAAGAGAGTTAATGCATTAGGGATTTTAAGAAGCTATAAAAAATATCTCGGTCATTTATGACCCCCCTCTCCATCTTCTCACATAGGCCGCCTATTTTCTAATCCCCTTTCTGTTATATATACAGGCTTCTGGGTCCTTAATAAGGATCCCTCGACTGCTGATTTCCTTGTAACACTCTCTTGAATCAATGCAAGATAGCTTTATGATTTTCACTAAATTTAAGTGTGCATTATTGAAGTTTAACTTGTAGAATGTATGTTTTTCCTCATCATCTATGATTTCTCTATGCACCTCACTTTAGTTTTCTTAGTTTCTTGTAGGTCATTTGATGTGTTAGCCTTTGGTACCTTTCTAAAGCATTAAGAGTCATAGTGTCTCTCTTAAAAAGCTATTTATTCTTTCCCTTCAAAGTGCATCTTCCGCTTTGGCTTCCACATAGCTAATCTACTTGCAACTCTGAAATAAGATCAGCTAGACTTGTCTTATTTAAGTCCATTAAGAGTCACTAAGGTTCCCATTCTAAATGTGGATCACTCTCTTTTGGTGCATCACCTTCATTAGGTTAGATTTTCCTTTTTATGTTATCCTCCTATCCCTTTTCCTTAATCAGCAATAGATTTTAGTGTGGGAAATGAGAGCTGAAGTGAAGCATCTTAGGAACTAGCCTCATTAAAAAGCCTAGAGGTTCAACCTTATGACATGATACCCACATCCTGAGGTTATTTTAATGCTTTTAGCTAGGAGTGAGAGAGCCTAAGAAAATATCCCATAAAGGGTGCAATTATAGCTTATAACAATCCTTATTTGATACATAGATGCAAACAACATAATGCTATTTTATTGGCCTAGCTAGATGGAGAGGTGCTACCCATCCCAATCAATGGGATTCATCTAAAGCCTTGCTATTAGAAGAGTTTATAGCCATTATGTATATTATAGTATTGTATAGTTTTTTCTTGTTTTCTCCTTAGTGCCTTGTACACATCTTTTCAGTTGTGTTTTTCCTTTCCCTAAGTGCCTTGGGTATAGTGTTTATTTTGTTCTTGTTGTCCTTATTGCTTCAAGGGAACTTTCTAGATAGGGTCAGCCTTGTCATAGAAAGTAGTAACTTCGTGCCCAATGGATCGAATGAGGCAAATGAGCTAGTTTCTCAAGTATAGCGAGCATGCTTTCTTATGAGTCATCAGAAATGTTAGCCATTTTTGGCCCACATACTATAGCTCTTACATGGTTGGATGAAGCAATGGATCAAGGGCGTGGAAGAGGATCCCAATAGTGTTCAAGGATAAGCCTACAAACCAAAAGCTAAGTGAAAAATATCTTATTCAACTAAGTCTTTACTTGTTCATTCTTTCAGACTTTGTGGGGACTAAGTGTTTCTTTTCTTTCAGGACCCTTTTTTGGCTAAGTGTTGAATTATTTTAGACAAGTTATCCGAGACAAGGTTTTTGAAAGGGTAATTCTTTTGGACAAAATGTCTGAAGCAAAAGGCAAAGACATTTTATTTTGATAAATTTGTTTGTAAAAATTTTACCAAAGGGGAATTCTTCAAGAAATGATCCTTTTTAAAACTCCTAAAGGAATTCTACAACAAAGTGCCCCAAACAATTTCCTTGAAAGGTTCTTTTGTTGAGAAATGGTCTAGTTAAAAATTCTGAAGGAATTGCATTTTTGGGAAAAAGTTCCAAAGGAATTGGTCTTTTCAAAAGTTCTGAAGGTTTCTTTTCCTTCAAGAAAAGGCTTTTCAAGGTTTCCAAAATACCATTTCAAGAAGCTGAAGGGTTCTTTGCAAAAAATTCTGAAGGGTTCTTTCCTTTCAAAAAAGGTTTTTTCCAAAAACCCAAAGGGCACTTCTCAGGAAAAGGGGTCATTTTCAAGAAGGTCGAAGGGTATTTTATTTTTATAAAGGGAATTTCAAGTGAAAAATAGGGCACTTTACAATAATTCGAAAGGTCCATTTTTGAATAAAATTGTTTAAGGCCAAAGAAAATGAGTGAATGAATTCTTTCAGGAGAATTGTCTTCGGAAATAAGTTCTAAAAGAAAAGACCGAAAAAATTTCTCCAAATGAAAAGCTTGAAGAAAAGTCAATGAATTCTTTCAAAAAAAGGCTAAAAATAAAAATCTTGAAAGAATTATTGTTGAAACAAAGAAAAGTCGGAAGGGAATGACCCGAAGGGTTATTTCCTTTAGGGGAAGAATCCACAAAAATTGTTCAAGTAAATTGTCTGAAAGAAAAAGGCCCACAAGAAAGTATCTAAAGGAAATATGGCCTTCATGCTAGTGTCAAAGTTCAAGATCATAAAATAGGCATTGGGATTCTAATATCCCATGATGGGCCGACAAACATCAAAATTTGAACTCTTGCAAGTAGTCGTTTGGATTTGTATGGACTTACATCGACATAAATGGGTACATGAAAACTAATGTCGTTAGATTAGTTTTCCATCTATAGGAAAGATCTGGTCTAGGTTTCAGGTAGGAGTTGGTAGGTGAAATTAATGGAAAGTTCCTCTTCCTTCAACATGGCCATCATCTCTGACAAATAACCATTCAATTACAGAAGTAGCATTGCTTAGTGCAGATTCAAAGTTATGGGGATTTTGTCCTTATATGTGCAAGACAAGTGAAAGATGGCATGGGAATGAGAGGTGAAGATTAGGTGATTAGAAAAGGTAGCTCAAACATTGAAGATGTTCTTGTCTTCTAGCATGTTTGCTAATCAATGAGTGGCTCAAGGAGATTTATGGTGATCTTGGATGATTCATTTTATGGTCAAGGCAGTTGCATGCTCTGAATGCAAAAATAGTTGAAGGACATAGTGGTTGTTTCATCCATTTATGACCCCTCTATCCATTTTCTCATGTAATCTCCCTCTTCTCTCATCCTTTTCTGCTATATATATAGGCTTCTGAGCCTAAAAAGAGATCCCTCAACTGGTGATAGAGTTACTCTATCAGAATCACCTTGTAAACATTCTCTTAAAGCAATAAGATAAACTTTTATGATTCTGGGTTGAAGTCAAGTGTACATTATTGGAGCTTAACTTGTAGATGTAGACAGTGGTGCCTTTTTTGAAGTGTCATGAGTTTATAGTGTTTCATATAGGCTTATTTATTTTTATCCTTCAAATTGTAAGGTTTCCATTGACCTCTAAAAAAAATACTTATGCTTGTGTCCTTGATATAGGATCAGATTAGTTTGTGTCTTCGTTAGGTTCATTAGTAGTTGTTATGGTTTCCAGGCTGAAAGTGGATCATTCCATATTCGGTGCATCACCATTCTTAACTTAGGTTTCCCTTTCCTATTATCTTTCTTCTTTTTCCTTAGTCAATAGTAGATTTTATTGTGGGAAATAAGCTGAAGTGAAGCATCTGAGGAGCTAGCCTCAATAAAAATCCCAGAGGTCCAACCTCATTACAGGATACCCATAGCCTGAGGTTGTTCCAATATTTTAGATAGGAGTGAGGGAGCCTGGGAAACTCTCCCACAAGGGTACAATTCTAGCTGACAACAAGACCTTATATATCCTCACCATGTACTTCTTCATCATCTTCATTGTCATTGGCACCTTCAATGTAAAATAGCTTCTTTTTAGCATAATGATGGTCTTTGATCCATTTGCTGTCACAACCATAACACAACCCTTTAGATCACTTCTCTATTTGTTATTGTGTTCTCCTCAATTTGTCATTGTTTTAATTTGGTGGGATGTGGAAATGATGGTGCTGAAAAGGTGCAATCATGACCAACAATGAAAGTTTTCTTTTTGACCATCTCTTTTTCTTCTACAATACGTGCCCTAGGGATAGCTTCTGATACATATGTTGGGTTAAACATTCACCTTCTAAGAACCAAGGGTTTGATGCAACTTAAATAAATTCTTAATTTGGGTAATCCAAGTGAGAGGATCCTTACCATCAAACTTACACATGCCCACTTTTGGCAACATCAGTTTCATACCAGCATGGGAGTTGTTGGTGTTGAGAGAAGGATTTGAATGCTGAAGTGGAGGGTTGTTGGGATAAAACTAAGATGCAAGGGCAGCTATTTATGTAGTGATATTATGAAATTCATTGTGAACCCTATTAATCTCTCCATGCATCCCTAAAACATCATCTTAGACTATAACAAAGTCATCATGCCTACCAAGTTCTTTATGTCCACCTGAATTTGAGAAATCACTAGATCTAAAGTTCTAAATTCCATGTCATCGGTAGAAGGAGTCTTAGGAGTTTCTTGCCCCCTTTTCTTCCTTGAGTACCAGGCCTACCATATACAAACCCTAGGAGGGTTTTTACCCCAAAAATAGTGTACCAAGAGATGGTACCATTGTGATCTCCTTGCTATGATGAATCCAATGACTACCTTTATGCACTAGGGTAGAAAGTTTGGCACCAAAATAGTGTATCAATAGAATATACCATTGTGATCATCTCGTTGAGACGAATCCAATGACTATAATTGTGCAAAGGGATTTTTTTTCCAATTTTTTTTTCAAAAAAGCATTTTGAGCAATATTGTGTTGACAAAAAAAATTAATTATTCCCAGATTGCAAGTTATGTTTTATCACTCCCACCACTCCCAGAAGCCACGCCTCGCCAGATCTTAAAAAGAAATTCTACATGAAACTTGTCCAAATTGAAGCTCTAATACCCCTTGTAATGAAATTACTTAGATGTTTGCACATAATGATTTTATATCAAATAAAATAAGTAAATATGAGATATCACACAATGATAATTGATAGAAGAGTAGATTACTGGATAATATAGCAAAGCCACTTTGAGGGGGAAACCTCCACAATAATGCACTAATATCAAAATACTTAACATGATGAATAAAGACTAACCACTACCTCCTATATAGAGTCTACTTATCCAAGGTTATTCCATAGGTCGACCTATCTTAGAACATAGAGAAATGTAACAAGTATACAAAAGAGGTATGTAAGCCACAAGTCAACCACACATATCCCTAGACACACCAATGATTAAGGGTGTAACACAACACTAACAACACCAGATCCACCACTTCCTCTGAAGTCATCTACTAGCAGGACTAAACATCCTATAGTAGAGTCAACATCTCCCCCACTAGAGCAACCTTCAATTTGCCTTCAACATGATGACACCATAAACACAACATCTATAGCATATGATGATGATCTCAAAGCATTTGATGATGGTTGTGACCCTTTCCTCCATTTCCATCCCCATCAGGCTTCATCCTTAGATCCCTTCCCCCCACTAGCTTAGTCTTTTATATTATCATATACATATTGCTTTACCTACATGCTTGTACATAGTTTCTTCTCAACATTGATTGCACATAATCTCTCTTGCTTGATTGTACATAGTTTAAATATTTCTGAAAATACAAAAACATTCAAAAATACCAAAAATCATTTGAATTATATGCATCATCCATGCTCTACATTACTACTATTATGCTAGGACTTACATTTATTATTTCATGCTATTGTATGTTGATTTTCTACATTACCATGCTTCACTTGATCTTCTTTAAGTGTGTGTAGTAACATCCAAATACGTGATTGCTTCATTCTACCCTTAGAGAGGGCACTCCTACTTCTACATTCAAGACACACATCGATATACATACCCACTAGGGGCATCTTCTACATGACTACACCATCCAAGTTATGCCATTCCTACACTACACACTCTGAGTTATCATGCTCATGTATATTAATTTATAGCTTACATAGAATATTATATCGACATTTCAATAGTATCTAGCACTTATGTATCTCTTAGCATATACCTAGTCTTATACTACACATATTTTGCATATTTTCACATTTGCTTTGACTAGTTAGATGTGCTTGTATCTTTCCAGTTATAAGATGCTTTCTCTACTTGCTTAGAGTAGCTTATGTTATTGAATTTTTATTTTTTGTTTGACTCCTGCTTATACCTTAGGACATTTTCCAAATGTCCTTTGCTTCTATTTATGTGTGTGCCTTAGGATATTTGCCAATATCCTTTGCTTGTACTCTTTTATGTGCTTGTGGCCTTTGTGCCAACTTTTCTTGTTTCACTTATATGTATATGTGGCATTTAAACATGCATTCCATGCTTGTTTTCCAGTTTGAGTGACATGTGCCCATGTCCCTTGTATGTGTGGCCCCTTGGCCATCTTTGTATGCTTCTTACTTATTGCTTATTACTTGATTGATTGTTTGTTTTTAATGTGTGCAATGCCATGATCCATATCATGCATTTCCCTTTATTTCTTGGATGCCATGATGGACATCATGATCCATCCCTCCAGGTAACAACTCATAACTAATATGTAACATTTCTAGTTCAATACTTTGCACATGCTTTCACATTGTTATATCTATCTAGGCATACCTTTGTTGATCTAACAATATATCAATACAAACATTGCTATATCTTGAAACATATTGTCAAATATCAAATGTTATATCATATATCTATACAACTTAACACACTTGCAAGACTCTTTTCTTTTGAGAGCAGTCATTATAAGTTCATCATTCCTACCTTCAGAAGAGGGGGCATTAAATAGGGAATTTGTCACAGAGACCAAAGCTCCTACTAGTTGAAACAATAACATTAAGACCATTAATACATAATCCAAAGGTCAAATTGGTCAAAATAGAGTATAAAAATAGAGACAGTTCTAGATCAGTAACCAATTTTCACATCAGACAACATTAAAAATGGATAGTAGTACCAAGAATAGGGGTGTCTACATTTTGGTACTCCTTTCTAGGAATAAAAACACTCATGTTTTCTAGAAACAGGCAAAAATTTTAGTTCAAGGATAGTTTTTCCACTTCCAGATCAGTCAGATTCAATAGTTTCAGTATAGTTTTCTCAGATATAGGGGGTTGTCATGCACAACATGATGGTTCTAAATTTCAATTCAGATGAGGCAATTGGCATAACTTCCATATTAGAATCCATATTAAAAAAATTAGTGATTGGGGGCAATGTGTGTAATACATTGATCTTCTTTTATTTTTGAGTTTAATTTATTCCAAACATTCTCAACACTTGCATGCCTTAATCCATTTGGAAGTGGTTGACATCATTTTGGAGTTGAAATTTCATACAAGTTTAAATTTTTGAGTACCTGAGATCTTGATTTGGAATTCATATAAGCCTAGTACATTAGTTTTAGAATGGGTTTCATACAAGCCTAACCTCCATCTTTCAAAATGACTAAGAGTGGCCTAGTTTCTGGCATACATTTAGGCTATCCATGCCACATTGTCTGATTTCTAGCATATTCATGAGATCCAGAAGCCATTTCATATGACATCTATTCTATACCAATATCACTTCATAGCTTCACTTTATGGGGAAATGATGGAGCTAAAGGGCTAACCTTTGTATTCTTGAGCCACCTATTCAAAGGGATTGGACACACAATCCAAACATTGATTAACACATGCATGATTCATTAACTTCACTTAGTTGGTGATGATAGAACCAAAGGGCCATACTTCATATTCTTGAGCCACATTCTAATGAATTGAGCATGCAAATATATTCATGATATTACTCTTGATTCAACACATACTCAGCATAATCTAACACAATCTAGCATCATAATAGGTTTTGTATTAGTTTGCATACCTGGTGAGGTGTATTCATTCCTTTCTCTTCCTTTTACTCAAATTTTGTATGTTCTTATTTTAGATATAGCTTATCTAGTAAGAAATAATCCATTTTATGTTTTCATTTGTAGATTTACACTTCATAGCATGCTCTCTCTATGCATATCCAACATCACATAACTTCATGAGCTTCTCCCTTACAAGTAAGTTTAGGTATGCTTTCTTTTTTTCCTTTATCCTAGTATTTCACTTTGCTACATTACTAGAATAAAGGGAGGTAAATGTAGTCATATAAAATAGAAAATTGGATGACTTAGGCATGGCTAATGACACCCAACCCATAGGTCCTTCTTGCTCACCCAACCCTTCTAGGCTATTCTTTCACTAATTCCCAGTCATTCATAGCCTTTCAAACTTATCTCTTTCAGATCTTGGTAACCCTTTCAGACCTAGATCTATCCCCATAGGTCTCATTCCCTTAGGAAAACATCACCCAAATTGGATAGGATCATTGGAACCCAGGGTGTCCTATTTTTGATGTTATTGTCCAAGTGCATTTTTACCTCTAAAATTAGATTTTATCGAATCCTTATCTTTTTCCCCGTCAACCTAATACAAATTAATTTAACCCATGATCATTAATTACCCTATAAAATGCCATTCAAAGTCCATTTATAGGGGTTGGCACTCATTTATAGAAAACAAGCAAGAATACAAACAAGTACACTCAAGCACTCTTCCCTATTCTCTGCATACAACCTTCCAAGAGCATTTCAAGCCTATTCAAGCATTCATACCAGTCCCTAGTCATCCAAAGTACATCTAGTTGCATACATCACACATAATTTCACCAAGCACTTTAATTAGAGAACTACATTATCTTGATCCCTCTTTGAAGTATTGGTATGCAGGCAACGTACCCACACACAGGGTGTGAATTGCATCCAGCATATCCTTTACACACTAACCCCTTCTCTCTCTTTTCTAAGTTTTCATTCAAGCTATTTTATATGTTTTCATTCAAGTTCAAGAATAAATATCTCCTAAGGGTTTTGAAGACTA
The DNA here is from genome assembly GCA_037957365.1 of Torreya grandis. Taxonomy (NCBI): domain Eukaryota; kingdom Viridiplantae; phylum Streptophyta; class Pinopsida; order Cupressales; family Taxaceae; genus Torreya; species Torreya grandis. The sequence goes on from JARHVA010002685.1 coordinate 343,148, forward strand.
AATTAGACACACAACGAGCTCTGTAGGCTTTTAGGCCTCAAAAATTCATAGACAAGGTAACACAAACCTACTAAATAGAACCTAGAAAGCTTTTAGCCTCAGGACAACAACATTGGAATAGGTCTACAACACTGAATAATAGGGTATCCACTTTTGACACTCATCCATCCTAGAAATGATTATCAGGAACCTATTCCAGCCTATTTTCCAATCCTGCTCCTCAGTATTAAGCCCTGTCTCAGTCTGGATCAACCAAAATAAGCTAATTTCTTTTTTCTCTTACTTATTACTATATTTTAAAAAGGAAAAAATACTATTTGTTTGCACAAATTATTAGTTTAATTAAAGCATATTATTCATTGATTTACATTGTTCATACCCATTTATTATTTAGGAATTAAACACTTAATTTCCTAAAAAAATAAAACAACCTGATATTTTATAGTTTGAGATGATAAAACATAAGTAAACAAGCTTATACTTGATCTTCCATCATTAGAGGTACATGGACAACCATCTCATCTTCATCAAAATCCACATTAAATCATGCATAAACCAATGGATGTAAATGAATAACATGTTCTTCTATGTAAGGTAGGCACTTGATTTAACAATATGGGATGTCTTTGGATAATTTGTTTAAGTATGTTCTATATAACGGGTCCCCTATCTACAATTATACTTTTAGGTTCTCTTCTATTGGGAACATATTATCATTTAATTAGATCATGAATTAAAAATGCTTGAAGAAACTCTATTGCGATTTATGAGGGTAATCCACATCGATATAATGAGAGAAGGGGATCTACCACAATAAAAAAACAACCTAAATAATCAACATGTTTTCTAATTAAAGTTTCATGAAGTCTTAATTATTTGCCTTAGATGGAATCTGATAATGATTTTTAAGGTTCATCATGATTGTCTCTCACGGGTTACCTACCAATGTTGTATGAAGAAGTGCATCTATGACTTCTTGGACTAATTTATTTTGATTAGTCAATAAATCTAGCTTTACAAATACATTAGTATTTTTTATGAGGTGGATAAGAATATTATTTCAATAGATAAATGTTTGATAAAGTTTATTGAGATATGAACTAATAAGTCTAGCTTCATTTAATTGAAACATTGGCCTAAGCTCAGGAAGAAGAATTGATTATGGGCATAAAACCATCTAGTTTGGTTCTATATTTGATTGAATACAATATATATCTAATTTCATCCATCTAGCCAAAATATGCTTTCTTTTTTGAAGTTCTTGCTCATTCAATTTGTCACATGTATTTTTTAATCCCTTGTCAAAAGCTACATCCTTTTTAGTATTAGTAGTCCATGTAAATAATATAAATATTATTTCATCCAATCTCTTCCATTCCAAATTTGAACGATCCGGAATAATTTTCAGATTTAGACTAGCTAGTTACTCTCTAATAGTTTTTCCCCTAATGGTTATTTCTCTCTCTTGAAATAAACTAAAATGTCAAGAGATATAATAAGCAGTAATTTTTTGCCCGAAGTAATGTTCATATTTAAGTAAACCCTAAAATTACAATAAATTTGGCTTATGTAGTCACTAAAATTAACATTTAATGCTAAAATAATTCACTTATGACCACTCCTTATACACACTTAACCTATGCTTCATTTCATGATTTTAAACCATTATTCATCTAATTCTATGTAGATGATCCTTTATCCTTAGGCAATTATGATACTAAATATTCTTAATCCTCATTCCAAGTAACCTAGACTCATTGTTGGATTGATTTACATTCCTAGTTTAGTTGTCTATACTCCTTAGACAAGGTCGCTCCTTCAAGATGATATAACTCACAAGTAGTGTCTGAATCCACTAGTTTCATCTACTTGCCAAAAAAGGCTAATTTCCCAAATTCAAATTCATCTAACAGGTCATCCTATAATTTTCACAAGTCTTATTTGAAGAAATTAACAAAAGACTATTATATAAGCACATTTTATATTCATTTTTTCACTAGGTGACCAAGAGGATTTTATCTTACAAAATTTCTAGAATTATCTAATTGCACATTGAGAGGAAACTATATATTCTTCCCAATTGTGAGTTTCTACAACCTGAGAAGCTTAGAGCTAGATTTGATTACACTATCAAGGTCACAAGTCATTGTTCAAGCACATAATTATACCAAGATTCTACCAGCATATAACATTTCACCAGTATTTCACACACACCATCAAAGCATAGGATAATTACATGGATTTTAATCCCTCTTCAGAGCAATGGTATGTTGACAATGCTTAACACACGACGTTGAGGTCAAGTACAACTTCAACCCCTAACCTTTTTTTCCCTATACTACATTTTTTCCTCCTTATTCTTTGAGTTAATGTTAGAATGAAAAAGGAGGCACACAATAACTCAAACAACAAATTGGGTGAAGCTAAATTCATACACATAACCTATAGGGAAGGTGCATCTGATCAAATTCACATATAGGGCAAAATCCCTAATGGATGCTAATTACCCTACAAATAACAATGCATGCTGGCCTTGTCCAAATAGTGCAACTTTGTTCCAAGATAAAGTGGAGCCATGTCCCTGATTCATAATGAACTCATAGAGTTCCATAATCGATTACATAGTCTTTGTTGTAGTCTAACATATTCAAGTTCCAGCTAAGTTATTTGTCTTTATTACTTGCCCCCACATTTTTAAAAATAGTAAGTTCTAAATCAATCATGTGTATTTATTACATATCTTATACATTTTGATCTTAATTAGATATTTGTCATAATTATATTAACATTCACTTAATCTCTAATTTTGATAAAAATATATTGGTGAACCTGTTTATTATTGAATATTTTAAAAACCTAACCACTCATGTTGGTAGGGTTTCTTTCCTTAGTTTTATTATTTCCAATTACTATATTAGAGTTTTCAAATTTAATTTTTTTAAAAGTTTCTATTTCATATCTTAGGAAATCTAAGAAAGTTTTTTCTACCTCTCTTAGAAGAAGTTTTAAACTAAGTGATACTCAAGCTGAGCATATTGAAATTTCGATTGACAATATCATAATGGTATAATCAATTAATACACTTCAAGATATTAAAAAAAGAGATTTAGCAGTATATCTTTCAAATAATCCAAATATGTAAGATGTGTTTTTTAAAATTATTATTAAGGAAATAAATAAAGCATCTAAAAGTCAATCATTCGAGACATTTACTGCTATGGGTTCCTTACCTATTTTTTCATCACTCAATACAACTCAACATTTACTATGGAGGCAACCCAAGGGTTTCAACAGATTAATATTCCAATCTCTCCTCTATCACTCTTTACACCACCTTTGGTTAGTACACATTCTATCCCTAATGTACAATCCATTATACATAACATTACAACTCTACAAACTAAGGTGTTACATCTGGATGGTGGTTTGATACCTAATCAAACACTTTACTCATGAACTTTGTTGCATACTCCATTAGCTCAACATATTTCAGCCTATTCTTTTAGTCTATTCTTTACTACCTAGTTTTTTTGTACCTAAACTTACGTTATATGATGGAAAATGTGACCCCAAGCAATATTTGAGAGCATTTCACATAGTTTGTTTAGACTATGCATTCAATGATAGGTTGTTGACCAATTTTTTTATTAGGGGTTAAAAAAAGTATGCTCTAAGATGGTTTTAGAATTTAACATATTAGTTAATGCATTCAATCCTTTGGTAGATTTGTTCTTTGCACATTTCTCCTTTAACATAAGTGAAAATATTTCATATGTTTAGATTGCTCAGCTCATAAAAGACTCTAATGATCCAATCACATATTATCCATTGTGATATAAGTCCACGTTATCCAAAATGACATATCATGTGGTAGATAAGGAATTGCAAGACATATTCAAATAGAGTTTTCTTCCACGTCTACATGATTTAATTATGTTTATGAAGTTTATATCATTCATGAATTTATGTCACACAGTTTAAAGAGAGAGAGGTTAAGTTGTTGGTAAAGAATAAGCTAAAGTATGTAACCAACCTAATTTCTACTTCTCATGCAAAGAATCTAAGTAAGCCACCATACAAGGTGAGACCAAGTGAAAATAAGAGTGATCGAAAGACAAAAATGAATGTAGATTCCAAACCTACTCCATGTATTGTGTTATCCACCCCTCCAAGGAGATAATTTACTGACTTGTCAGAAGCTCTCTACAAGGTGTTACAAAAGTTATTGGAACGTCACCTCATATCTATCCCACCCATTAAAGTGGTTGATGTGAGTAAACCTCTTTAAAAAGGATTTGATCCAAATGTTTTTTGTGATTTTCATAGAGCACCATGGCATACTACCAACAAATGCATCAGTTTGAGATATAAGATACAAGATTTGATAGATGAGAACATCATTGATGTAGGTACATCTACCAACAATACAAAAACACAAGTAAGTGAGCGTAGAATAATGAATCTATTTAGAGATTATTTTACTAATAATATGGGTCAAAAAATAATAAATAAATCATAAGTGCATTACACATATAATACACACCTTCTATCAACATATTATCATCTTCATATAGAGGCACTGCATCATCTGAATAGAGTTATTTATATTTTTTAACCCTAATTTGGATTATGGAATCCTACTTGGGTAGATAGGGTTAAGGATATAGAAATGATAGGATACAAGGGTGAATATCAGATCTACAACAAACCAATTAATGTGCTAAACTCAGATGTACCATATGCTAAATTTAATAAATTTAGATATGTTATTAATGGAAAGTACAATTATGCTAGATATAAAAATGACATAAAAGAGAGTACTTAGTTGGTTATGATGTTAATATAAGTTTGGATCTGGTATAGGAAGAAAATAGGTAGGATGATAGTTGTGGATCAATTGTCAAATTCCAGATATTTGGCTTTCTAGATAATTGCATCAGCTTGGAATAATTTCATGAATACTAGTGTCTAAGTTTGATGATAGTGTTCTATATGGAATATCTTCTCAAATAGGATGTGACAACCTCGATGTTTCTAGTTTTGGCTTTGCCTTTGCTTTGGTGCATTCAGATCTGGGTCATGGACTATTGTTCCTGATGAAATGGTAAAACCTTAGCTTTCCATATTCAATGTGACCTTGGGGGAAAATGGGTTAGTGGGTACATGGTATCAAGCTGACCCACAATGACTCCATTATCAAAGGGCATTGTCTACAAGCCAATACTCTAGAAGAGGGCCCCATACTCATGTCATTCTCCCCTATATGTTGGTTTGTGTGTGAATCATGCAATGTGTATAAAGTAAATACAATAATGACCAAGATTATAACTTGGCAAACATGACCTTATGGATTCTCCTTTAGTACTTTAGACCCGTAACTAGGTTATTCTTTTGACTAATTAGAATAGGGCATAATAGGAGAACTTTTGGTAACTTGAGTACTTCTTGACTGCTTATTGAGTGTTTTTTTCATCTGATTTTTAGGTGAGATATGAATGAGGTTTGATATTATATTTATACCAATCCTATTAGGAGATAACTCACATTAAATCACTTAGGCCAAACATTATGATACATTTCACTTATAAATCAGATGACTTTAGGGCATAAGGCACTTATGTCAGGTAAGGATAATAACGTTAATGTTACTATTTATCCTAGATGTTAGTGTCCAGGGAGGAGAGTAAGCACATGCTCATAACTTGTAGAGGTATAAGATAATTAAATTTTAATCATTCTAGCTAAGATGAGATGCTTATGTCATAAATATAAGGTTGGTTAGACTAAGAGATAAACTAAAGGGGCATAAGATAGAGCAGATGTGAGGCTTGTGGAAGAAAAACATGTGTAGAACTAAGAAGAACAACCAAGGTCTGATTTCACCAAGTGTAAAAGACTGAGGTGATACAAAATCATAAAATATTATATACATTCCCCCCCTTAAATATGGTAATGAAATTGTTAGTTTAAAGGAAAATAATAAGTACCTAGGTGTGTGTGAACATTTTACCTTTGCTTGAGTTGAATTTGAGTGCTTTGCTAGAATTAAATTTGAGTGGTTTGATGGAGTGAGATTTGAGTGATTTTTTAATGACTGAACTACAACCAAGATCATGTTATAGTGTATAATCAATGCATATAATCTGGGTAAAAATTACTTGAAATAGATTGAAATTGAAAGAGCAAGGTTTAAGAGTACACTTATGTATCAATGTAACTTCCTTGCCTATTGGCAAGTTGTTTTTGAAAAAGATGAATCATTTTAAGGCTATGGAATTGAGATTAGGATAAATATAGATAAATCTTTAAATTTCATATATCTAAGGAGATAAAGAGAAAGAGGTTGGAAGGCCCATGCCCGCAACTTTGGAGTAAAAGTGAGTTGCCACTTGGTAGTTGAGATTAGCTCAACTGCGCAACCCAATGATAATTATAACCTGGTGAGCTTGGATGATTAACTCCAAACTAAAAAATTGGTAAGATTGAGTGATTTAATCATCTTAACCATAATAAAAGGTGAACCAACTACTGTAGTAGATTGGCTTTCTAAAGTTTGTAAAAGTTTGTAGGATATCAATATGTGCAAAAGTTTTGGAATCTAAGAGTGTTTTATAATTTGTAATATTAGGTATATGTTGCATAGCATATGCACCTTATATGTGTTTCATGCTAAAATTATGTGTAACAATGTTATTATGTATAGAATTCTACCATAAATGTGTATCGAAATCATATAACTATGTGTTTTGGCCAATTCAAAAAATTATGTAAGTGTGGAGGACATGCTTCTAAAGCATGCCGCCACTATATATGAAGAAATTTGAAACTAATAGAAGTACCAATAAGAGAGAATATTTGTAAGAAATGCCTCTATTTTAAATTGGATATGTTGAATATTGAGTAGGTGTAGAGAACATGCTTTCAAAGCATGCCCCGATTGAATCTATGAATTATAAGTACCATATTGAATGAATATGGAGAACATGCTTCCTAATCATGCCCCTACGAAATATAAAATTATGAAACTATGATAGCTATGTTCATATGACATGCCCCCACTAAATATTCAAAGTGGTATAAGTACCAAATACTTAATAAATGCGGAGTACATGCTTCCAAAACATGCCCCCACTATAATCTAGAGACTGTGAATGTGTGGAATCTATGTCCATATGACATGCCCCCACTAAATCTGAGAACTGGTGTAAAGTGTGGAGAACATGATTCCCAATCATACCTACACTAATATGCTCCCCATAGAGGTGAGTGCAAAATAGTACTTAAAATTTACCTCTCCTCAAAAGGGTAAGACAACTATAAAATTTATGAATGTAACCATGTAGCATATAGAAAGAAATACATCTAGATAAATGTATCATTGAAGTGTATAGAACCAATGTGATCATATGTAGGCCTAAGATGCATGATAAATATCATGGCAATGCCTAGATAGTAACAATACAAGCTCAATAAGCCAACAAGCACACACACAAGAGCACTCAAAAGTAAGTCAAAAAAGAATGGTGAAAGGATACTATATATAATGAACATGTTCAATACCATAAAATTGAATGGACATGACTCAATCAAATGTCCACAAAAGTAAGGAATGACATATTCAGATGTCCATATAGAAAGTAATGACACATTAAAATGTCTAAGAAAGTAAACATAGGCATAGTGGCCATATACAACAAAACATATTCAAATGCTTGAAAAAACAAGATTATACCAAGGTAAAACACTCAAGGAAGTGTGCAAAGGAAAAACATAAGCAACTAACATAAACATGTCATAGTGTGCCATGGATTGAATGTGTTAGCAAAAAATGTCAAGGACACAACATATCAGGAACCATGTGTAATGTATAACTGTGCATAATAGGCACGTGTAAGTACATACGTAAGCTCAAACATGCTAATGTAGAGTGGTCATCAAATCATATAACTTGTGTTTATCAAGATAATAGAAGATGGATTCCCCCAATGTCCTAGTGATGTGAGTAGAGGGAAATCCTAACACCTGTAAGTGTATCATATGTCTATGTATGCCTATATATTTGTGTGTAGGATTAAATGATTAGCTAGCCCTCAATATGGAACTAACACATTGATGTCAAGGAACCAATAGAACATGTAGGTGCCAAAAATGTTGTTAGATTTTTAAATGTCTTTTGATTTTTTTGGGGATATTTTTGGAAGAGATAGGATCATCCTATGAACTCATCCAAAGGGGGATCATAGGTATCTCCCCACTCAGAATCTGGTGCAAGAAATTGATGGTAATATCTGTCACTATAGTATTTATGATGCTTGACATATGTATAATAGGACCCTTAGGTCATAATGTACCAATAGAAGGAATAGGGGTTATTGGAACCCATCTCTATGTATTATGTGGTTTCTTTAGAATAATAATAGTAGGAATATGTTTAAGTGCTTTGGATATCTGAATATGCTACATAGAAGATTAGGATTTCATGGAACCCTTGTGTGTCTCTAATGTAAAGGTATATCAAGTAATAACTTCCTAGTAATGGGAATTAGTTATTGCTTACCCTTTTGCAGTGTATTAACCCTAATAGGCTTCATAATTAATTTATTGGGTATGAATTTATAATTTTTAAGAATATTCTCATATAGAATACCAAAAACTATAATTACCTATTTGACATGAATGTAGTTAATACACCCATGCAATGTTAATGGTATTATTCAAAGAGTGTGTATCCAAAGTCATCCCAACAACATGTCAAAGACACATGTATAAGGTATAACTAATAAATTAGTAACCACATGTATAGGACTAACTTGTAAAGGTAGATCAATCTCACCAAGAACCTTTTGGGAGGTCCCTTCAAATGTTTTGATTGATTTAGTACAAGGGTGTAAATCATGGTAAGTATAACCCAAATGCGTAAGTAATGTCATGGTGAAAACATTTTTGCTTACACCATTATTAATCATAACACTACATATGAGGTGTTTATCAAGGTATGCTCGAATGAATAGAAATGAAGATCAAAGTCATCATGCTTAATTTAACTATCATCAAAGGAAATGATAGGGTTCTAAACCATATGAGGTATATGTCTTATGTAAGTACCAATGACCCCATTTAGTGGGTGTCCATAATATGATGGATAAGGATGTGCATTATATGCCATTTAAACTTTGGTTTCCTACTTGGACTAGTCTTACAAAGGATTATTAAATATTTTATGTTTATGGTGATCACTAGGTTGTGAACTTGATTTCTTTGGAAGATCATCAAATGTAATCTATTGGTTATTGATGAGGTCTTGGATCTTATGATTTAAGGTAAAAAATATGTTTTTAGAGTACACAGGGACTTGGTGATACTCATATTTGCATCATATCCTTGAGGTAGAGGTCTATTTACATCAACATCTATAGGAGGATGGAGATATATAATACAACACTCTAGCAACTATGGGAGTAATGAAGCATGAGGATCAGGTAAACATGTAAACTATCTCTTTGGTGCATTAGATAGACAAGCCAATTAGGTTATCATGCAATTATGTTAACCATGGTGATTGTTTCCTTTTTTAGATTAGGACGTTTGCCCTTATAACTCTATTTGATTGTAAATTTTATACTAGATGTATATGTAGCTGATGTGTTTACTACATGCTTGAGCTTATTCAATGACATAAGATTTATTTCATGGTCTCGTACAACATGGCATAATTCATCAAAAGATTGAATATTTTTAAAAATAATGGACTCATGTAAAGGAGCAAGCAAACTTTACTTGAATATGTCTTGTAACTCCTTATCTACCATATGATTGGTCCTTTTGGCTAATATTATCTTATATATCAAGACATATTCATTGACTAGCTCATTGGTGCCTTGTTTTATCTTTACAATTTGATCATAGAATTTCTTTTTGGTAATGTTAATAGAAAATCATGTCAAAAAATGATCTACAAGAGGTTTAAATGCTTTCATAGATTGGATAGGTAAGTCATAAAACCACCTCAAAGCATAGTCCTTGAGGCTCTTTGGAAATAATTTGGTCAAAAATTTATCATTTGAAGCATAATCAAGGCATGCCACATAGAAGGTTCGAAGATGTTGTTCAAGATCACCCTTGCCATCATAAAATGTGAACTTAGGTACAAACAAATCTAGTTGGTAAAGGGTGCAAAGACATCTTAAGTGCAAGAGGGTTATGCAACACATATTAAAAATCTATAGCATATGAAGACTTTAAAGCCTTTTCTTCAATGTTTGTAAACTTATCCTATAAGGTCTTTATGACTTGGTGGAGTTATTAAACTGTAGGCCAAGTGGGATGCTGATTGGTAATTTGAGTAGTCACCAACTGGGACAGAAACATGTTTTGAGTAGTAATAGGCATTGAAACTGGTATTTATGTTGAAATAATGGGTATGTTCACAATAGATGTATTAATTATAGTTTTAAGGAACAAAGGTTGGAACAAATAATTTATGCCCCCATTATATGTATTAAGTTGTAATGTGTTCAAGGGGAGGGATGTATTCACTAAAGTTTTTGCATTTTTAGTTTCAAGTATAGTTTTTAATAATCTATCAAGATCTTCAAGGTTTTGTTGAATGCGTTCATGAAACATTATAATTGCGTGCACTTGGTCATTTTCATTTGTTTTTAGATTTTCATTATCAAAATCTTCTTTCATGATAACCCTATCAGGATTTTTTTCATTATCAACATGGGTATAATTATGATCCAAGATATGAGATCCCTCATCGGTTTGAGACATCTTGGATGGGTTGAGGGGAAGTTCAATAATTTTAATAAACACACCCCCCAATCTATGCCTACACCTAGGTTGCATGCAAAATAGTAACAATAAGAAATAAAAAAGTATAATAATTTGAAACCCTAACTGATTTAAAACCCTAGGAATTAGAAAAAAATACATTCACATGGGTCGAGTTCACCAAAATGTTTAACCCTAATTTAGATTATGGAATAAAAATTGGGTAGATAGGGTTAAAGATATAGAAAATATAGGGAACATGCCTAAATATTAGATCTACAGTAGGCTAATAATGTGCTAAACTTAAATGTACCATATGCCCAATTTATTAAATTGAGATAGGCTATTAATAGAAAGTATAACTATTATATATAATGACATAAAAGAGAGTACTTAGTTTTGATGCTAATGCAAGTCTGGATCTAATACAAGAAGAAACTAGGCATGAAGATAGTTCTAGATCAGTTATCATATTTTAGATATGGTGCCTTTGGCTCTCTAGATGCTTATGTCAGTCGAAGATAATTACATCGATGCTAGTGTTTCAATTTGATGATAGTGTCATGTATGAAATATCTGTTCAAATAAGATGCCACCACTTAGATGATTCTTGTTTTAGCTTTTTCTTTGCTCTAGTGCATTCATATCTGGGTCATAGATTATCACTCCTAGTAAAATGACAAGATTCTAATTTTCCATCTTTAATGTGACCTTGGATAAAAATGGGTTAGTGGCGCACAATATCAAACTGACCTACAATGACCCAACTATCAAAGAACATTGCCTACATAGTTAATACTCTAGAAGAGGGTCTTAGACTCATATAGTTCTCCCTTACGTGTTGGCTTGTGTGTGAATTATGTAATGTGTGTAAAAAAAGTACAATAATGACCTTGCTTATAACTTGAAAAATATGACCTTATGATTGCTCTTTTAGTATTTCAAACTTGTAGCTAGGTTGTTCTTTTGACTAAAATCAAAATAAAGAAGAATAGGAAAGCTTTTGGTATCTCAAGTGCTTCTTGAGTGTTTTTTGGTCTAATTACTAGGTTAAGTATGAATAAGGGTTGATATTATATTTATACCAATCTTATCAGGATATAACTCACATTAAATCACTTAAGTCAACCATTGTGATACATTTAATTTTCAAATTAGATGACTTTAAGGTACTAGACATGTACATTGAGTTAGGATAGTAACGCTGACGCTACTGCCTATCCTGGACGTTAGTACAAACTTGGTAGAGGTATAAGATAAGTACATTTTAAGTATTTTGGGAAAGATGAGATGTTTGTGTCATCAATATAAGGTTGGTTAGACTAAGAGATAGGCCAAAGGGGTACAAAATAGAGCAGATAAAAGGCTTATAAAAGTAAGGTATGTGTATAACTAAAAGGAACAACCAAGGTTTGAGTTTGCCAAGTGTACAGGACTAAGGTGCTACATAATCACAAAATATCATCTATAGGTACATATCATGTTTTAGTGTCATGTTGACCACTTATCATATTAGAATATTTTTAAAAAATCAAATTAAATGTTGAATAAATAATAAAAAATAAGGAACAATGTTAATTTAAAATGAGCACAAACCACAAAATTGAGGCAAGTATGGCAAGTGGAGAAACTGTTATACTTATAAAAAACTCACAATCTATTATACACTTGAAAATAATAAACTCCAAGTACAATAGCATGAATAAGCTATAAGAGAGAGAGAGAGAGATAGCTAATGACTTTAGACCAAATAACATCACAAGGATGCAAGAGTAAGACTAAATTAATAAGAGAGTTGTGAGAGAGTAGTAGATAGTGTGTAAGAAGAGGAGAGAAAATATATTTATAAAGAGTAAAGAGAGAAAATAAGTTACGAGTGCAAGATTCAACATGTGTGTCATATGTTATTAATCTTCTTACAAATAGAGAGGATGTGTGTGCCATGTAGGGGAAGAGTAGTTACATGCAACTAAATCTAAATCCAACATGTGGATTAGAGAGGTGATTGAAACTTTAAAAGACTAAAATAAAATACATTTATAAATATAATAAATTCACACACACATAAAACTTAAGATACTCTTAAAAACCTATAGAAAAGATCCAAATTAAGGTTAAAATTTTCAGCACTCCCCCTTAAACTTAACTTTGAGGTTACAAAAGTGGAGAAAACTTTTTACAAACAAATAAGGGAGATGAAATTGCATTAATCTTCCCCTTAATATAAACTTCCTTCAAAATGAATTATGATAGTTTGAGAGAAGAAAGAAGAGAAGGTACCACCAAATGTCATAAGAAAGCAAGTGTGATCACCAAGAATCTTCAAGATTATTCTTTAGATAATGTGGTCAATCCATAGTGGAACAAAAAATTAACAAGGAGTAATGATCCATAAAACCTGTAAAATAAATAAGCTAACACCAATATTTCAAGTTAAGTCACAAATATGCTAAAAATACAATCTACATATATAATGTAATAAAAATAGATGTATAAAAAAAGATAATTAGATTAAATATAACTTCCATCACAAAGTATGATATCCTGTATGAAAAGAAGTTAGTTAACATAATCCTATGCAACAAAAAATAAAGAATGTAAAAAAAAAGATTTAGTTAATCAAAATGGAGATAAAAATGTGTTACAAAAAATATTATAAGTAAAGCATTAAAAAAATTATTGCAACAAGACGTATCAAAGTCTCTAGAAGATTCATTTTATTTAAGAATCTAAACAATTTTACCTTTAGAGGTAGGATATTTAATCATTTTTCAATAATGTAAAGTGTCATGATTGGATTTACCACAAGATTTGCATGGATATAATTTCCAACATTTAGATATATGATTCCTATGTTTTCCATAATGGGTATAAAGTTTAACATTTTAAACCAGAGTATTAGCATTAAAAGTTATATAATAATATATTTTTTATTATAAGTCCTTCGATGAGGAGGATAATAAGATTCTAAATTTATATTATAAGTAGGTGAATCATTATAACCAAGATCTTTGTAGTTTGTATTAGAAGTAGGCAAAAAAGGTTCAAGAATACCATCTTCACACGTACCAAGTGCACCACATGAATAGCTTTATTGTGCATAATTTTAAAATTGGGGTTGATAGAAAGAGTGTTTAAAGAAATTTTAGGTGAATTAGAAACACAATGAGTTTCATCAACATTAGAATTATTATCATGTATAAAAGATGAAAATTTGTCATTTAGAATGTCAAAAGAGGATTAAATATTATCCATTTTGTTATGAAAAACATTTTAAAATGCATTAATAAAATAATATAAAGTAGTAATTGTATCATTTTGACATGCTATTTATTTTTTAAGAGCAACTATTTCATCATTTTTAATGGAAATAGTTGTATAGTGTGCTTAAAAATGACCAATCTAAGAATCATGAGAATAAATAACACAAACTACATTAGTATTGAAAAAAATCAATCACTAGAAACATGAATTGATCCAAAACACATTTAAAAAAAAAAATTAACAAAAAAAAATGAAAATTGAAAGTAGTTGTATTTGAGATCAAATAACTAGTAAGTCTTCACCAAATATTTAAGAAATTGAAATGCACTAAAGGCTAATTGGTTTTAATGAAATTAAGAGTTTAATAAATAAATTAGGAAATGAAATTCATTTAACCATTTATGAGAGCCAATAGGTGTGAATTTGAAAGATTAAAAAAAAATCACTAAATGCTTTAAATAAGACAATTAATAGAGCTATAAAAATGTTTAGTTTGAAAATTTTTAATTAAAACATTTTTAAAAATAAAATTAATTACAAATATTTTATAAAAAAGAATTAAAAACACTTAAATGCATGAAGAGAACATTTTTCAACTTACTTTTCTTTAATGATAAAGTGAATAAATGTTACCAAATTAAAAAAAATGTATTTCTCTAAAGGAAAATATTTTTGAATTAAATTTAAATAGAAACAAAATTCCCTTGTTTTATTAGAAAATAAATAATTAAAAATATTTTAAAACAATTGTGAGATGTTTTCCAAAAAAAAAAAAAAATCTGCTTAAATAAAAAAAATTTATAATTTTTTAAACCACATTTTAAAAAAATCAGCAGGGACATTTTTAGTGATTTTTAGAAATCTATAATTTAATTTTTTTTAAAATTTTAACATCATATTCTTAGATAAGAGATTAAAAAATTTAATTTTTTTTAGAGTTTTAAATTGCCAATAAAAATATATGGAACTTGTTTTAGATGGGGTTTAAGAAAAAAATGGCTCTAACTTTTTTAAAAAATAGCTTTAAAAAAAACTCTTTGAGAATCCTACAAACAAAAAGATGAGGAGACCAAAAAATTGAACTTTGAATCAACTAAAACAAGGTTGAATTTTAAAATTAAATTCTACTCTTAATTCAAAACTACTTATGCATTCAAATGTAATTAAAATACAAAGCAAAAAAAAAGAGATGGATTTGGAAAAAAATCCAAGATTCCTCCAAGAAAGCCCTGCACAAAACTCAAGATCAACATTAAAAGGACCATACCTCCGATACCATATTATAATATTTACCACGAATAAAATTAAGCATTGAATAAATAATAAAAAATAAAGAACAATGTGACCTTGAAATGAGCACAAACCACAAAGTTGAGACAAATATGACAAGTGAAAAAACCATCATACGTAGAAAAACCTTACAATCTATTAGAAGCTTGTAAATAATTAACTTAAAATAAAATAGAATGAAGAAGCTATAAGAGAGAGAGATGATTATTTTAAACCAAAGAGCATCACAAGGATGCAATAGCAAGACTAAAACAACAAAAGAGTTGTGAGAAAGTAATAGATAACATAGAAGAAGAAGAGAGGATATATCTTTATAAAGAGTTAAGAGAGAAAAAGAGTTACAATTGTAAGCTCCAAAATGTGTGCCATGTGTTGTTAATCCTTTTATAAATGGGTAGGATGTGTGTGATATGTGGGGAGAGAGGAGTTATATGCAAGTAACTCCAAATTCAACAAATGATTTAATGATTTATCACCTCAAAAAACCAGAATAAAATACATTTATAAATACAATACATGCACACACATAAAACTTAAGAAAAATATGAAAACCTATAAGAAGGACCCAAATTAAGATTAAATTCTCTAACATATCACATTCAAAAAATGTGAGATAATCAATGATGATTTTGATTTTTACTCTTTGTTCATTCAAGGTTACATTGATCATCAACTTATATAGAGTTTCATGTTTGTTGGGTTTCTTTTTATCCTTAGTTCTGCATGATTAAGTACTAGTCATTCACCAAAATAAGGGAAGAAGCCAATGTATTAGTATACTAGCATATCATGTAAGTGACCTTGCATGCTCACCCAAGGCATATATCCTATACCGATTCTCATCAATTCTACCACATGATGGTAAATAGACAAATGTTACTTAGATGCTTGAGTTAACATATTTAATCATTATTACTATAAACATCATTCTAGAGTTAGCCATTTGATGCATTCAAACAAAACATGTACTTATCTAGTATCATAAATGTAGAATTAACACCAAAGATATTTAACACATCAATATTCTCAAACAAAGTATTAGTTTCATTGATTTCATTTGACAAGTTTACAAATGTGCTTTATTCAATATACAATCTCTCTATATCTCTATCTTGATAGCAACAATACATCTATATCCAATAACACTTTATAATCAAAGGTAAGGCGTATTTATACACAAGTAAACCCCTTCTTGGGTTGCATCATTAATACATTATAGATGGAAAACTAGTGACTATTTCATAAAAAGAAGTCATGGCAAGCCATTATAATTAAATTACTTTTGATTTGGGCCTAACAACCCCTATTTAATCTCTCTATGTTAGATATTTACTTTCAATTTCCTCCTCTTTTGTGATTTGATGCAAGATTCACATTCCCATTATCTTTAATACTTTCACAAATTACTTTGTAACCGTCTCTACTGCTTGTTCCCTTGTCCTAGTCTTGCACTTTTTTGAGTCATGTGTCTTATGCTCCTCATTCTCTATTTACTTATCTTTCATAAGTCACCTATGTATCCCAAGGCCTTATACATTATTCTCTCATGTTTCTCTCTCCTACATCATTCTCTCCCACACTTTGGTCCTCCACGCTCTTCCTGCACCCTTGCTCTTCTACGCTTATGGCTTCAAAATACTAGAATATATTATAAAATTTGGGTCCAACATCACCCTAGACTAAACTGATAGTCTATCCCAGACTATGCTGGAGTCTCCTCACATAACAAAAATTCAAGGCTTTCCTGCTAAAACTAGTGTTTGAACTCTTCCCACTAGTTAAGAGCCATATGAATATTAGAAGTAATAACTTCTACTTATCCTCTCAATATTTTCATCTCCTCAAACTAATCCAAAAAAGTATCTACTTGAGTTTCTAAAATCTCAAGTTGAGCAGTTAAAACTTTGTGAGCATACTTGAAGGCCCCGACCTCTACCAAAATCTATCCTCAAAGTGTTGAGAAATTAACATTAAGCTACTGTTGATGGGTGCTTATTTGTTTGTCAAGTTATTTAATGTCCTAGAACAATTTTAAACATTGGGCCTTGCCCTTGAGATTCAATACACTTTCAGCCAATTGCTAGTGATATTGATCTTCAAGCAATAGTCACGCTTCTAAAATTTTACTTAGCTGTGTCAAGTTGTCAAAAACCCCATTGACAATGGGAATAGTGGTGCTCAGTTTATTCAAAAATGCATGAAATATATCCATGGTCTCTATGAACTAATTGGTCACCCATAGCTTCTCCTATTGATGATCCACCATGTTTTTACATTTCCTTAACAAGAGGTCCATGTACATCTCTAATTTATTAATGGCCTCACCAGTAATGGGAATACCATCTACGAGCATTGGTTTGTTCCTCAAACTTGTTTGGAAAAGGCCCAAAGTCCTAAGTTTAGTTGATTTAGCCACATCTAGTCAATGCTTGAGTTCTTTAATTTCTTTTTTGAGCTTGCACTTTGTTTCATGATCTTCTTTATATAGTTGGACGATCTCTTGATGTTTGTAGAAAAGTTGGAACACATCATGGCTGTTGTGAATGTTTTGTCTAGAAACCTCTAAGGCAAAATTTATAAGGGTTGCACCTACTTATACTGAAAACCAATTCAAGGGATTTACCAAAAGCATGTCCAAAAGATCTAGTACTTCTAGGTTTATATCAGTGTTGGCCTTTGAAATATCAAAATGGCCTTCATCATGATATACTTCCATCAGAAAAGACATCTCACATCGAGTTTGTTCCATAAATACAATTGCTTGTCTACTGTATCCTACTAGCATAGGGCATAAATGGGAAGGTCTTGATTAGTTTGTTGTTATTGTTACACTATCTCTTGTATAGGTTCCTTGCCATTTTGAGGGTCATACTCTAGATCAATAAATTTATGACACTTTTTCCATTGTCTACTAGTACCGATGCCAAGGTCTTCTATGTTGAAGCCTTTCCCTCTTTTTGCTCCTTTATGTTTTAGAATTTTAATTTCCATTCGTTGCTCAGTAGCATGTTGTTATTCACTAGGCTTAGGAGTGGGTTCCTTTGCATGCCATTCTTTTAAAGATGTCTCACATGTGTCTAAAATCATAACTCAAGGTACTCCATGCCCATGCTCTGATTGGGTAGTTAAGTGTGAACAACATCATATTTTTGGTCTATAAGTAACCCATAGGATCTTTTTGGTGATGGGGTTCACCTTTTTCATTTGGGTTCAACCCTGGGATATTCCTCTTGCACATTTCTTGAGCTAGTGGCCTCAAGTCTTGGCCTCTTTTCCTTCATTCATGCCCTTTCTTCTGCACATGTTTGTAGTTGAGGGGGGAGCAGTTACTTTTCCACTTATTGGCTTCCTAATGTTCTCTTACATAGCCTGAGTATATAGAAGATCACCTAGATCTACCTTTGCATGACTATATTGTAAAGGTTGATATCAGTCTTATTAGTCTCGTGCCACTCTACATATGTTTGCTTCTTTGGATAGCCATAAATATTGTGAATAATGTGAATCTCAACATTAATATCTATGCATCTATATTTATAGGTCACACATCCTTAATGCGATTTATAGAGTCCATAAAATATTTGACAGTGAACATTTTAAGGCAATTTAAGCCATCTTGACAAGTTGTAAGCACTTTCCATTTATACTCATACAAGAGAATAATGTTGCTTTACATCAAAATCAACATAGGTTCCCATCTATGTAGGTAATTCCTTTGGTATGTGTTATTCATTCCCAAATGCCTCCCTCATGCCATCAAACCATCTCTTCATCTTTATTTTATGGGAGGGTGTGATGGCACCAGGGCATGTGAATTATTTGAACCTCTTGATGGGGGACTTATGATTTGGTGGGTACAACCACTTCAAATCCTTATTGGAATACTCTAATATGCTAATCTCATAAAAAATGAATAGCAACAAAATTGCACCCCAAAGAAACTTGTAGTTAGGAAAATAATGTGCCTTTTCTATATCTTGTTCAATCTTCTAAGTGAAGTACAGGGAATTATTGTACTTAATCCCCTTAGCTATTTTTTTGGTGACATAAAGGTGGGACATATCCACCTCCTTCCACCTATCTACATGCCCTAGCTTGGTCATGTCCAAACACACAACTATTCTAATTATAGGATCTAAAATACTTATGATATACATGAAATGGCCTTCCTTTTTATATTGCACCACCACCATCATTTTATCAATTAATTCTTGATCCTCATGATTTTAAACAACATCAACTTTAGAAAAAAATAACCCATTTACTTTACTGATCCATTTAGGGTAACCATCATTCTTTGCCTAGCAAAATAGAGGTAGTTTTCATGAATGTACAAAATTAGAAAGTGAACTGCCTCCTAGGGTTTCTCAAAATATGGTAGTTAGAAGAGTTAGAGAACCCTCACATCCTCTAGTAAGTTGTAAACTATGATATCATAGGTGATCCCATTCTTGGTGTTCTAGCACTCCACCTGTTTGTCCCACTACAAATTTCCTTCATTTCTAGTCTGTTGATGATTATAATCGAGGACCTAACAAGTAGAAACCTTAAATTCCAAATCATCCAAAAGCAAAATTATCTTTGTGTATTGCAAGTCCTCAATCAAAACAAGGGTGGAAGTGGTGTTGTAGTATCCTTCATTACCATGTGTACCATTTATGATGCCTCTCCACTACATGTCTCTTCTAATAACTTTATGGGGTCCTTGTATTGTATGCCATTTTCACTAGATCCTTCTTCTTAGATATAAATAAGACTTCCTACTTATGCACCCTAGTGATCTTCTTCTTCAGGAATAACTGAAAGTGGATATATTTTCCTACATTTGTACTTTAGTCACATTACCAACAGGGGTCCGTAAAGGTTAACACATGGCCAACCAATTCTTCCAAATGAATATGTTTTAATTCCTTATTATAAACCCAAAACACTTTAGCTTCCTACTTCAACCTATTCTAATGGTAGACTTATCACCTTCAACTTGTAACTTCTCTTTATCCTACTTGTGTAGACATGTTTCCACTCCCCTTTTATTGAATGCATGATGCCTCAATCTCTACTTCACTTTCGTAAATGAGAGCACTGTGTAGATTCCTTCGTCACTGCTTATTTTTGCTTGTTTGAGCTCTATAATTTTAAAGTTTTCAATAATAAAAATGAAAATGAGAAGCCTCTCAGTCTTTTATAGGCTATCTTAAATGTTCAAATTAACTCTTCTCCACATCATCATCCATCACTTCAACCATTTAATTCTTTAAATGATGCCTTGGTGTCCATTTGGCATACTTGCCATTTATACCACTCTATCATTAATAAATGTATGTCCCATAACTTATGAGTTGTTGTGCCTTTCCTGTATTTCATGCCAACTATAATAATTCAAATTTACCATTTTATTTATGATAAATTACCTTTTATATTTTAACCCATTTTTATAATGGTATTTCCTTTACCATCTTCATTTTGCATTCTTGGGTTACGTGCCTCCTTTTTTTGCATGAAATTCATGCACCTCCTCTTGCATGCTTCCTTTGCATGCCTCTTCTTATGTGATTCCTTTATGTGCATCTTCTTGTGTGCTTCCTTTACATGCCTTTAACTTGAGTAGCTTATCCACCCTTAAAACCTGTCCCACATTAAAATCTATTCATGGTCCTCCACATCATAACTTTTTGAAATTCATGTCAAGAAAGAAAGAGAAATAGAGTGTTAAATACCAAGAGTATAAAAAAGTGTCAAAAACAACTTACAAAAGGCACACAGTCAATGCCACACTAAATGGAAAACAAAAGTCCTAGACTAACCTAGTGGCATATGCCTTATTC
Organism: Torreya grandis; assembly: GCA_037957365.1. Taxonomy (NCBI): domain Eukaryota; kingdom Viridiplantae; phylum Streptophyta; class Pinopsida; order Cupressales; family Taxaceae; genus Torreya; species Torreya grandis. The sequence goes on from JARHVA010002685.1 coordinate 364,300, forward strand.
AATGAATTAAAAAATTATATAGAATGGTATGGTCAGAGCTGACTATCATTGAAATGGCTTGGTAGGAATGGGCTATCTAATAGTTTCAATTTGCAAGCATATGTTATATGGATAATAAACAATAATTGGACCATCCCACCAGATCTGTAGTGTACCTGAATGGTGCACAAACTTTGAATCATAGACCAAAACATGCATACCAAGATGAAAAACTTTGGTTTTGATGTGTTGACTATGCTAGGATTTTTGTTTTTGCTTCTCAAATCCTTGGCTCTAGTGTGTGAGAAAGCATGTTTCATCTAGCTAAAGTAGAGTATCTAGGCATGATTTTAGAACTCCTCATCATCTAATATTCCAATGCACACAATACACAAATAGGTCACAAGGAAATCCATCAATAAAATAACTTCAATGCTAAAGACAAGATTAAAATGAGTACTCTTGTTGAACCTTTTGTATGTGGTCTAATACACCCATAAAATTATGGAAAATTGATCATCCTAATTAGTGTGAATGATATTAAAAATCTTGGTCAGTGTATTACCTTGGATCTTATTGAAGGATTCAATTATGCCATTAGTTTGAGGGTGGTATGGCATGGTCTTATGGTGCATAATTTGAACTCAACCAAGAGGATGCACATTGTTTCATTGAGAAAGTGAGTGCCATGATCATTTGTTAAACTTAAATGACATCCATACCTTGTGATGATATTTTACCATTGAAATTTGATGATAGTCATAGCAGTACAATTTCATGTGGGTGATGTTTTAACCCAGCATGCGAGATAGTCTATAGTAGTAATGATGCAGTGCACACCAGTTCATCTCACAGCTATCTGAATAGGCCAAACAAAATAAATAGCCCATTTCTCAAACGGTTCATGATTAAGTACTAGATGAAAAGTCATAGCATCCATTCAATTTGTTTTACTTATGCACTAAAAGATATCACATTAGTTCGCATAAATTTTGGCATCTTTGATTAAGGCAGTCTATCATAACCCAACTATTAGAACTTTTCATGTTGTTGTGTCACCAACATGATTTCCTCCTAAGACACCCTCATGGACCTCCTAAAGGACTTTTGCATGCTCATGTTATTTTATTAACCTTTGTAACACTTCATCCTAACCAATTTTGTATAAGTCTCCTCCATTAAGCTGGAAAGGGGCAACATGTATAGCCAATTACTTTTTCTCTTGGGTGCTAAGGTAGTCTGGCACAGAACCTATTGTAAAAAAATTGGAATTTATTCTAATTCTATGGGCACGTACATAAATTTGAAAAGCTGTACATCTAGTAAATCATCCTCTACGATGCATTCTGATTCACCAAGTTAAACACGTGAAAGATGGTCCAGACCAAAATTAACTTTGCCTAGTTTCATGACCATGAGGAACTGAAACTCTTGAAAGAGGACAATCTATTGATTAGATGCATATGTGTAATACTAGTTTATTTACCAAATTCTTGAGCACTTCATTACATGTATAAAAGACAAATGGGTTTTCCAATAAGTATTGACAAAACTTTTGAAGTGCATAAACCATAAACAAGGACTCACGGTATGTTATAGAGTAGTTCTGTTTTGCTAGTGTGAGCTTCCAACTAGAAAAATAAATAGGATGATCAAGGTTTCCCTCACTGGGTTGTGCTAAGATAATTCCTACTACCATGCTTTAAATATTGAATGCACATGGAATGGTTGTTTTGAGTTTGAGAATTAGAAAATGGGTGTAGTCACCAGTTTCTCTTTTAGGTCCTCAAATGCTTGTTGGTGTTGAGTCATCATAAGAATAAGCCATTATGTTTGATTAGTTCTTCCATTAGTGAAGATATGTTAGCATAACCCCAAATGAAATTATTATAGTACCCTTTGTGACCTATGAAGGTATGGACCTCATGCCGAGTGGTTGAGTCTAAGAGTTAGACAATGACTACAATTTTAGTCAGATTCACCAGCATTCAATCCAGACAAATGATATGTCCCAATAGAATCCTAAATGGGGTGGAAAAGATGCACTTCTTTAGATTCAAAGAAACCTAAAATTGTTGGCAACATTTGAGTATGAGGCATATATTGCATAGTGGCCGCACACTAAACCATACACATTCTAATCATCCAAGTACACTTGGAAGAACTTGTGGATGAAATCCTTGAAAGCTTCCACCAAATGAGTGAGAACATGACCAACACATTCTTGAGGCCAAAAGGCATAATGTTATATGTAAAATAACCTCATTCAATTGTAAAGGTTATCTTTATCTTATCTTCCTTGGTAATTTGGACTTGGTGATAGCTATAAAAGCCATCAGTGAAGGTGTAGATCTCACTCCCAACAACACCTTCCAAATTTTCCTTGAGGAGGATGTGTTGGGAAAGGGTCCAATACACATACAATGTTGTGTAACTTATAACCCATACAAATTAAAATGTGACCATCCTTCTTGATTTGATCCTGATTGAACTAACCATTTCAAATTCATCAATGAGAGTAATAACTCCAACTCACAACATACTATTGATTTCCTTTTTAATCCAAGCACATATATTTAGGTTTATTAGATATGTTCATTTCCTCATCGGTTGAGTGCCTTCAACCAACTTGATGTGCATATTTTTGAATAATGGATGCACTCGCATTTTCACATAGTTGCATGGGAAAACATCCAAGAATTTGTGCAATAATTCAATGATTTTGGTTATCTCAACATCATACCAGTAATTTCCCATAGTGGCTAGTTTAGGTGCATCATCTGTTTCAATATTTTGCTGAATCATTTGGAGTGGCATAAAATATAGTTTTAACTTGGATTGCATTATATCTCTAACATCACATGCCCCACATTCTATATGTAGATTTAAGTGGTTGAATGATGGATTTGGTGGATTCGAATTGGTACCCTCATCAATTTGGTATACAACCTTTTATTTACCCTTTTGTATATGTTACCTATAAGCATGGTCTGGTTGAGATTTAAACTCTAATGAAGCCATGGTAAGAGTATTAGCTTATTAAATGATAGCCAAATTATCCTTAGTTATGACAAACATGTGTCGCATATGGTCTTAAACTAATGCTTGATATCCTAAAACTACTTGACAGATTGCTGTTAGAGACAAATTAAAATCCATTCATGATGAAATAAATTCAAATGTGTTAAGCAAATAATGTTTGATATGCTACCAGGTATATGTGTCTCTACATGTTTCTTGGTGAATGTACCATGCCCTAGCCCAAGCATACAAAGTACTATAAAATGCATGAACCCATAATAATTCACATTATGTTATATGTTCTTCTAGAGAAGTAACACCATTGTAACTCAGGTTGGTGAGAACATGATTGTCATGGTGGAAGTGATTTTATATTATTGCATGTACTTGTTCCCATGTACCCAATTGGTACCAATGATTAGACCACCATTGAGTAGTTGTCCCTTGAATTATAAAGTTGATCACGCAGAACCTTTCATCCTCATTAACATAGTAAGCCTTTAACTAATATAAGTATTCCCATACCTCCATATGATAATGAAACCTAGGTTCTTGATCTAACTATAAGGGTGGTCTAGCCATTAGACATCCACCAATGAGGTGAATAGTTTTGTGGTGCCAAGCAAGCTTTGGAGGGGAGCTTAGGCAATTATCTAGGACACCACAAACATGCCTTGTTAGATCATATATGCCTTGAGCCCATTAGTCACACATGGTACTGGTAGTGTTAGAAATAGATTGCACATCTTCCCATCATAAGATGCCATCAAGAGTGGGATCTGCATTTTCATTTCCTTGGGTAGTGATGTTAAAAATTATATTGACATCCTCATCAACATCAACGGGTTCCATAAAGGGGACTCCTTGGTCATTATTTATATCAATGACTATGAATTGAGTGTCATTCTCAAAGTTGATATATTGCTTCTTGAAATGCAAGTCAGTATTATTGACATAGCACCAAGGTTGACCCAAAAGAAGTAGGGAATTCATCAACTTCAACAAGCTTGATCACCTCAAAATCACCCTTGAATGTGACTCCCAAGATGTTGATGGTGGCATCCTTAAGAATGCCTATGGGTAGTGCATGAGTCTTGTTGGCCATGAAAAAGACATGTGGGGAGGGCTGCAAAGTGGGGATCCCCATATATTTCTAGGTGCCTTTAGTTAGAACATTAACATCTATGCTAGTGTCAACCACAATATCATGGATCATCTAGTCATCAATGAATGCATTGATAAGGACCTCTTTATCACATTCTAGATTTGGTTGAATACGAGTCTCTTATCATCACACATGGTTCAAACAATGATCCTCTAAAGGGTTTTATGCTTATTTTTGTAACTAAATATTGAAGAGAGGGATGAGTCCTCATTAAGGAAAAGTTTGCATAGTTCTCATAATTCATCATGTCCTAAGTCTGTGGGTACCATATTTCTTTGCATCTCACCCCACATGTTACCATGTTTATCCTTTAAGAACTCAATTTCACCTTTTAATTACTATATAAGGCCATTATGTCATGCAACACTTCTTTTTGGTATTGAACATCAATATAGTGTTGCACATGAGGTTCTTCACATTGAACCTTTTCAGCACGTGGATTTAAAATTGGTTGGGAATGAATGCCACTCCATGTATTAGTATTAGCCTTGGGTCCAACTAGTGTAGTGGTAGGGCATAGTCTCCACTGATCATTTAGAGTTTTTTCAACACACTTTAATCACAATTCCCTTCTCATTCTATTCTTTAGTAATGGAAACATATAAATAGAGACATTCTTATATACGATGCTCATTTTTACAAAAATCATAGGTTGGATAGACCATGCAATCATGTTAGTAGTGGTTAAAAGAGCTGAAATTGTAACATATCTGAGGTGGAAAATGACCACCTACACATCCATTTCCACACCCTCGACCTCTAAAAGATCATCTTGCACCAACCTCCTAGTTATTAGCTATATAAGTTTGGCATGTACCTTGTGTGCATTCTTCATGAATCTCATTAATGACCTAATAATTAGTGGTACCATGCATATATGTATCTTACATTTTATAGTATATCAACACTTATGATTGGGTGGCACATTGAAGCAAGTTACAAATCCTTACATCATGATATTCATTACAAATATCATAAGAGTGTTTTAATACAATTTGAAAATTCCTCTATGGACATGTGTTCTTATTATGACCTTCCACTTTGTAGTCGATACACCACAACCACTACAGGTGTCATGAGCATTATTGGCCATAAACTTATCTAGTTGAGAATCCATCATAATTATTTGAGTTTTTATAAAGAGGTTATCCCCATATCTATACTTATCATGGATTCGGTGCAGAGGGTAGATTTTAGTGCCTCACACAGTTTAATAAAAGTCTTGTGGGATAAGGCTCATTGGAATGGAAGTAATAAACGACCCATAAACCATTAAACATGTCGTGTCAGGTTAATTTCAAATGATAGTTTTGAAATAAGTGTACTAAAACTTGCATCATATGTGCACACACTCTTAGTGAACTCTTGCTTGATATATTTTAAGGCAACAATACTTTACTGTTCAAGTTAAGGGATATCAAAGTCTTACAGAAATGCAGTCTTCAGTAATTCATAATTCACAATCACTTATTGGGAATCAAAAATTTGGTACCATTTATGCGTGTGATCCAATAAAGCAATGGTAAACTGAGTTACCTTTCATTCAGAAGAAGTTATACCCTATGCTCACCAAATGAGTTCACACTTGTGAACATGTTCTGTTGTATTTTCAACACCTTGATATTCAGGTAGATGAAGTGTCATATCACAGTAGACTTTAGATATACTAGGTGGGTGTAATGGACCTTGTTTTGGAACTCCTCTAGTTCTTCCTAAACCTTATGGTTGAGGTCCTCTAGTTACTCTCAAGCCACCCCTTGATCCTCATCTAGCTCTAGTAGAACCACCGTCGATATTGCCTCCTACACCTCTTGCAATACTAGGTGTACGAGTAATAATGGGCATTGAGGGAGGTTGATTAGTTATTGTTGGGCATGTATTTTGCCCAATACTTTAATTTGGTCCACCTGACATTCCAATGTGAGCCATAGGTTCTAATTATAATGGAAGATTATAAATTAATGGTAATTTATTATCTTGATCTTGTACTTTAAGAGATTCCTCGACAGTCTCGACAAGAGTGTAATAACCTCGTTGGGTTAGACATAAAAATGCACGATTTTTTTAAAACACATATACTAAAAATAAATTACACCATGAGAATCTATAAAGGCCATAATAAATACTCAAGGTATGATAATAACATCAAGCGTAATACATCATATATCATCAATCTCTAATATCATGAGAGTACATGTCATAATGCAATTATAGAAAGTAATCACATAACTCAACTATAACTAAAGTAGGTCTATAACCACCACTATCAAAGTTCAGTAATAAGTAATTACAATGCTTCATAACAATATTCAATGATAAGTATAATATAGCATAATGTGCATATAGATACATGGCTCCCTCATAGCATAATTCCCAAACACAAGTATTTATGACGATCTCAAATGTCATCTCAATAAGTAGTACTATCGTGGGGAGGGAGAGAATTATCTAAGTGCTTTTACACACCAACCACAGACCAATGATCCCTCATACTAATCCCATTAGGAAATGGACTTCCCTTCATGGATGAGTAGATAGTGATGGCACGAGAATCTAGAGAGACAAGTAAGTACCCGTGTGCTATATAATTTCTAAACTAAACATGCAGTGTATCATAGAAAACCATTCTATTGCAAGATATCACAAAAACATGTAAGTCATACTCATGAAATGATAATACCTTACTAAACATAATTTGGCTCAAATTTTTACTAATAACAAATAATAATGATTTATATATCAATAAAATTCATGCACACCACTTGATCAGACTACCTGAATTTGTCATTGTGATACTAGTAAGCCAGTGAAGTCCATCTCACTCCTTACTTCATATCAATAATGTATATTGGTTAAATATAATTTACCCACAAGATTCATTTAATTTACATCCTACTAGGAAATAGATCTTGTAACATGCTAAACATAGGAGTAACCAAAGCATATATTTATTTCATCAAATGTATGCATGAATCTCACATTATTTTCTATTCCATAATAGCAATAATGACTACAGTTTATACCACCTAGTTATTTACATAATTAAATGCAGATTCAAACAACACAATTTATTTCCAAACGTGCTACACCCTATGATAACCCATATTACCATAGTCTAGTGTTCTACGATATAACTACCAATTTTTCACAAACAATCATAATAAAGTAGTCATAACTACATGGAAACATAACTTATTTTTGAGCAACTAGATATAACAAGGCAAAACATAGTTCCCACAGAACACATGAATTGAATATCATAGCATTCATTAAATTTTATAAGATGTATGCATGCATACATAAAGTCCTTCTAACTATCACAAGCATACTATTCATAATAATATATAGCACACATACATATAATCAATCAAATGTAGATATGGGTTTGGGCAAAACAATTATAGTACGTACTATTTGGGTATAACATACATTTATACTATAATAATCTATGATATTCTGTACTGTCATAGGCTCTCAACTACATAATAGCATATATTCCAAACTTAAGATTTCAAGAATCACATGATCCACATAGATAATAATAAACAATTAAGCAAGTACAAGATTATACCACCTAGGTATACCCTAAGATTAGACTGCATAATCGCATCCCAAGTAACATAACATATAAGCAAACATCGTGATGCACCATAATATGCCAGATATAACCAAGAATTTATACACATTAACATTCCCATATCATGTAATACACACAAGTATTCAATGTTGAATATATATAAATTAACAATTAGTCATAATGTTTACTGAGAAATAAAGAACTCATAAACTCGTTAAAAATTTCTATTCTAATAACTTGCTCTATTTTATAAGAGACTGTTCCATAAGTTTATAGTTTTAGGATCCCTAAGAAACTTTGTCTTAGTTTAACCACCCCTTGCTATAGGTATCCATGAGTACTTGTACCCCATAATATAAGTACTCAAGTTCTCAAGATTACATAGTTTTTCATTCAGATTCTACATATGAGTATTCAAAAGTATACTAATTGCTTTTGTATAATACATAATAGTTTCACAGATATATAAATTACTCAAGTCATGATATCATTCTAATCAAAACTATGCAATAGGCTCACACAAGAAGGATTCCATTATACAAAAATATATAATATACTTGATAACCACCTAAGGAACTGTAATAAGAGGTACACATCCCCTATCAAGAATCAACAAGATATACTTATTAAGTCATAATCCATTTTGAGGTATAGAGGATCCATGATAAATATCCATAGATAATTAGTGGAACCTATTATAATAGCAATTATAACATATCATATCATTATTTATAGGGTAGAAACCATTCCACATATGCCATTATTTGGCAACACAAGCATTTTTCCAAATGTGGATTAAAACATCATGGTAATTTATTATACATATAAATTTCCTATCCATTACACTTGTATAACATTTCATTATTTAATCATAACATGTTTGCTATTTATACCATAAGAAAACATAATTCCAACAAGATACTATACTTACCATACAAAATCACTAGTAATATATATAAATTAATTACTAACATGTATCTTATAATACAACATGTAACTTTAACTCTTTGAATAAATGTCCTACTATCCTAGTTGATATATTTTTCCATAATACCATAATACTCAAAAGTCCTTATAATTTCTTATTCATAACATCTTATTCATACTCCTACATCTTTATAATTCTAGAACTTGTAGGCCTACTAACAAACAATTATATATAAAATAGGTAATGGTATTCATAAGTTACTATCCATATGATTTCTATTTTCGATCATTACCTTAATCTAAACTAGTGTATTCCAAGGGATGAGAATATAAGTACCTCCAATAAGAATTTGATACTATCACTAGAATTAACATAAATATTCTATTCTCAAATCCATTACTACCTTACTAATATTTTAAAAATATAACTAGAATTAGCTTTGAGATATTATCACTTAATATATTAAAATCTAGTGATTTGATTTAGAACTATGAAAGATGGATTGAATTAAGAGACAGGTTAGAAATTAGTCAATAATGCTATATAAATCAATGCCCTACTAAAATCTTCAGGTTTATAACTACAGTTTGGTCAAACTTAGGTAGACACCTACACTCAATGCAGTGACTCTAAAGGTACGGGCTGAGAAAAAATGGAAAAAATGCAACGATTCATCAAAGTGCTAACATCATTGGTCAAGGGCAATGATGCCTTATTCCTAGAATACCATGACCATTCTCTTATTATATTGGTTTTTTTTGGCATGGATAACCATGCAACATATACTCATATCACACATAGCGTATATAAATCACTTATTAAATACTAATTGCTATACAAAGCTGCATAACTCATAGTGACATTTAATCTATATAGAGCTGTAGTTGAATTTATTTAATTACTAAGCATTTCTATAGAATTATGTAAATGTGGCATTTAAATTTCCCCTTATTGATTTGTCCGATACTACTATAATTTTTCTGTTGACTCGAAAGAAAATAATGGCGATGAACAAAATCCATGTCTCAAGTTGATAGAGGTGAATTCACTCTCAATAATCCACAATGATTCAAATAAAGTCTAGTGACACCATTCTTTGACTATGCAACATTGAAATATGTATATAAGTGACATATATAACTACAAATTTATACAAATAATTACACAACTAACTACAGACTATAGTTTAGCTTCAACAAAGTCATAATTTATGTATTTTTGGTTGAAAACTTAACATGTAGTGACTAGAATTTTCAATGACCCGTCCAATTTAGACATACAATAAAACATATAATTATAGCAAATTTATTATGGATTTGATGCCTTTGAGCCAATGGTGAGCTCATAAAGCTTTATAAATACAGGTATGTAATTATAGTGAACACTACTATATAATCCATAACTTATGTTTCATAAATACATGTATATACACATTCATAAATATAGTTCATACCCAAATTAATACATCCAACACATAAGAATTCATACATATGAGTATTTTTTTTACACAAAAACACAAAATTTTAAGTATTTTTCCTACCTAGAATTTCCTCCCTTCGATTGCATCCTTTCTTTCTCTTTTTTCTCTATATGTTGCTGCTTTTCTCCCTTGTGCTCCTCTTATCATTATTCCATGCTCATTTTTATAAGAAAGTGTAGTATCCTTTATTTATATATATATATATATATATATATATATATATATATATATATCATATTTTTACTTTAATTCCTTTTACATGTTGTGTTTTCTTGAAAACTCCACCTTCTCTCTTTATCATGTTTTTTTTTTCTTTAAAGATTATTTTTGATTTAATTCCTCTCCTAAGAGTTTTTGCCCCTTTTTCTAGATATAAGTTTTTATTTATTTATTATTGTTTTGATTTACTCACTTTCCAAATATATGTAGCTTTCAATTTAATTTAATTTATCTTGTTTCTTTTTTCTTTTTCCATTTAACATTTATTGGAGTATATTTATTAATAATAAATATACATATATTTTCTAATTAAACTAACATGTCAAATTGATTTAATAACAACTAAATCAATAAATCTTAATTTAGTCCAATTAAGCAAAACATATTTCCAACAAAATTAAATGGGTATACATGCAAGAAGAATTTCAAATAACCAACTAAACTATGCTGGTAATCATGTCTAAAATGACTATCTAATGGAAGTAACACCCAAAATAGACTATGCTAACCATTCCACAATGCATCTAACATGAATCACTTATGTGGTGTGTGTAGGGTTTTTTCCAACTCTCTGTTGACATTAGATGTCTCCATCTATGTCACCCTCTCCGATGATGCTCTCCCTTCAGTATGTTTTGAGGGTTGATTTCTCCTACATCTACCTCACAACATGTAAATAATTTTATAATATCACATGATAACATATAACATAAAATATAACTAAATCAACACATCAATATGCTTGAAATGTAATCACATACATAATCTAACTCAAAGAAAATCAATCATGTACCATCATGTACCTAAGTAATATCTTACTATCCCATAATAACATATATCTAAAGCTTAGTTAAAAATATCTAAATCTAGATTTTTCAATTATAGATATCCGCGGATAATCTAGCAAGCTTACCTGGAGAGGAATCAGGATTTAACATCCTTCCCCTCTAAAACTAGTCATCATCCCCGATGACTCTTATTCAATCATAAGTTCTAAATTAAAAATATTATTAAGCAAAGCAAAAACATGGTATACAATATCAAAACAAAGCAAATAATTGGGAAATTAACTATATAACTCATCGTAGTTCCTTCAAGTTTCACCATTCCTAGAGTATTAGTCTCACAAAACCCTATTCCATGACATCTTCCTCTTATGCAAACATGGTTTGTGAGTATCACTTACTTTGATTGATTCTGTCATGACCATCTCGAGGTCTAAGATCATCAAGATAAGCCTATATACTATAGGACTGACCACTTCTATTTTTTTAAAGGGTCCCACATATCTCAATGAAAGTTTTTCTAACTTTTTAAAAGCACATGATATCATCATACAAGCCAAAATAAATGACTAGGGAGAGTTCCACAAAACCTTCCATCCCCTATAGACATCTCTCTAACCTAGAGAGTGTTTTTCTCATTCCAGAGAAAAGTGATTAGGAAACTTGGCAAGAATGATATGCATAAGTTAATACTATTACTACCCCGCATAGATCTTGATAAGTATAACATGTCAATACTATCACTACTCCACAGAGTTCCTAACAATTACGATGATGAATAAGAACTAGAAATATTACATTTCCAATGTATACAAAATCATGGAATACCCATCCACAATATACATGCATATGGCCATATAAATAATTTTGACAAGTCCATCTGTCAAATTCTAGATTTAACAAGTCCATCTATCAGATCCAACTCAGTAATAATCAAGTCAATATGAGGCTAAGTAAGATACCGTCCTATCACTTAGAACTCATGTTCCTAATTTACCACTCTTCCCTCAAGTCTCCATGACCTAACAATCTCCACAATATGTACAAGGTTCAATGAAACATAAATCTATACTAACAAATCATAGAAAACAATATTATATGCTAAATAATTCTATATCTATCAACACACATACTAGAAAAATCATACATTTAGTCCGTAATTGTATTAAGTTGCCACAAACCATAACTAGTATCATATTTTACAACTTAACTTATTTCATTATATTTATAGTTAAGAGGAAATAATGTTAAAATCAACATACGTACAAGGGCTAAGGATCATACTATCCCTACAACCCTAGTGAGACATATCTCCTTGCTTGCTCGGCTAGAAAGATACAAATTGAAAATTTATCTCAACCCTTAGATTGACAAGATGTTCCACACATCCTATACTCTACTCACTTTCGATGAAAGGTATAAAAATACCTCATTAAAACAACATGATTTAAGCCAAAAGTGAACAATATCAATCTAATCATGGGTGAATAATAACATAATAATTATAATCAACTTATAATTCTTAATATATAATTCAAGGTTTGCCACTCCACATGGTCTAAGTACACAAGATTAAATAAAGTAGTGACCTTAAAGAGTCACAAACAAAGTAGAAAAATATCATCTCAATTTTTTTTTACATACCCTCACAAGATGAAAGAAAACATTACAACTCTATGTTGCCAAAACACTACCTTCTTACCAAATCTGTAAGTATAGTTTCACAATCTATTTCCACAACTGAGAAAAATAAAATATTAACCACAAAGATGCATCAATTCCTTAAATCCTACAAATTCTCTCTCAACTAGAAGTAGAATATCTTTATCTCATGAGCTCTAAGGAATATGATCAAAACAACATTTTAGAAACAAGTTTCAACATCAATAAAATATGTATCCTCTTGGTAACTTAATAATGATAAGGAGAATGAGATAATAAAAACTCACCTCTAAGATAACTAAGAGAGATGACACTTCTTCCTAACCCACATAACATAAGAGGGTGCCAAACCATAAAGAGACTCCTAACACAAAGGAATTCCCAACCAAGATAGTAACATTCAACCACAAGAAAATTCTCACCACACTATGTGGTACCAAACTAAAAATGGTCTTATAAGATTTTCCATTTCTAGGATTAGTGATCACAAAAAATAAGGCACATATATTTAAGTGATAAGCATCCCATGCTTATTAATCACTCAAAACACAAATGATAGAGAGGACTTAATTAATAAGCAAGGTTGTAATCATCCTTGAGTTGTCAATCCAAATGATCATAAATAAGTAGTATACTCTTGTTCACAACTCATGAACTAAGCTATGCACTCACCTATTCAAACCTTGATTACAACCAACTCCATCAAAACACTTGCTAACCAACCCTATAAAACTCTAAGAGGGTAAAAAATGCTTCTAGGATACACACTTAATGTACCATACTCATTTCATGAATATCTCATACCTAAAAAAGTGACCAAGCCATATAGGAGGGTCGATCAAGTTTCAAAATTCCAATCAAGGTGTACCATGATTCTAAGTTGAGGTTAACAAACTCATAAGGTAGACCTCTTTTTTAACATATCCCAAAACTTTAAAAACTCATAACAAGTAGGGTCAACAAACCTCCATCTAGTCAATGCACACCTTTGAAACTACTTGCACACTTAGAGACACCCATCACACACTTCTGGACCAAAAAATTGAGATTCCATACCTTTATGAACCCATACATCCTATAACCCATTTTTGGGCCTGCTTTCCCTTAAACCAAAATAGAAAAAATTGAGAGCACTAAAAATTCTCAATTGGCACATACATACATCTAGACCTCAAAAACACATGGAACACACCATAAAGAAATGCACAGACCTTTCTAAGCATCAAACACTTCTTGACATTAACATCAATCTCATTAAGCCACCTATAATCACCCATTCTGACTCTCTACTATATAGCTCCTTCACAAACCTCTAAATTAGGCTCATGAACTTGTTGCTCCCCCTTAAAGAAAGACCTTCTGTGATTGCCATTATCATCTTGAGTACAAAAACATGCTTTTCCACTAAAAGGAGTCTCTTAAGAAGCATAGATAGAGATAACCTATATACCTCAATGCTCTAAAACAAAAACAAATCCTCATATTCCTCCTCTTCCTTGGTCATATGATACTTATAGTTCTTCTTCTTCTTTGGCTTAGGAGAAATAGTTCCTTAACTACTACAACATTCTCCTTTTCTACTATGATTGGATTATCAATACATGGAGACAACATAGATTAATGGCATAAATTTTCATCTACAAAATATTCCTCATAACTTGAATCCTCATCACTAGGCATTTGTTCAACAATAATATGAATCCTCATTACTTGGATCCATACTTACCTCAGAACTAGCCTCAATCAGTACCTTGGTCTTCTCCTTCAGCTTGATCTCTTCATTCTCAACATGAGCATTCAATGAGACCTCTTGGTACTCTTCAAATAATAAAGCATTATCCACCATATCAAACAAATTAATTAGACCTCCATTATCATCATGACTCACACTTTTCACCTTTGGCTTCCATGTGTTAACTTGGCTTATTTTTTGAACTCTGGGATCCTGATTAAATCTACTTCATCTTGTATGACTTTGCTTGTAGAGCCTAGTAATGTGACCTCTCTATTCATAATTTTAGCACACCATACCTTTTACAAGAAACATATCTTGCCTTATCTTATTTGGATATAAATTTTCCATATGTCCTTTGTGATGACAAACAAAACAACCTCCCCTTTTTGAAGATATCTCACCTTGTCTAATCTTATGTGGAGAATGGTTTCTAAAGTGTCCCACATTAAGACAATTAAAGCACTTGATATTATTCACACCTTTTGATTAATTACCCCCATCATATTCCCATTCAAATTCATTTCTAATAGATCTCTTGTACTCTCTAGCCCTATGACTAAATTGATTACATGTATAACATTAACTATTGAATCTTGCATACCTCATGGCATTTGGCTGTCTAATCT
Organism: Torreya grandis; assembly: GCA_037957365.1. Classification (NCBI taxonomy): domain Eukaryota; kingdom Viridiplantae; phylum Streptophyta; class Pinopsida; order Cupressales; family Taxaceae; genus Torreya; species Torreya grandis. The sequence continues at coordinate 379,477 of JARHVA010002685.1, forward strand.
AATTTATCTTTACTCTACTAGCACCTTCAGTCCTTGTCTAATGATTTGTCTTCAAATTAAGATTATCCTAGTTCACATTAGTCTTCATCTTGTCTTGAGTAACATTCTTTTGTTCTTCTTCATATCCAAGACTAGTTATATCACTAACATGCTTTTGACCACTCAGAATGCTGTCTAGATCACATGAGATTTTTTCAAATCTCACAAATGTCTTCACCTTAATAGCTATCTTTTCTAGCTTAAATTTCAAAGATTCATTTTCAAAAACATACCTGAATATTCATCTTCTTTAACTTTTAGGCTTGTAGACAAAATTTCTAATTGACAATTGAGATGCTTGATCATATCTTCATGCTACTTGGCATATTCATTTAATCTTGCCTCATACATACTGAGTTGATCCTCATAGTCCTTGATTTTGGACTTCATCTTTTTATTTATCTTCTTTTTAATATTTAGTTCTTCAAGAGCATTCATAAAAATAGTCTCACAGTCCACCTCATCTTCATCATCATCTGAATCACTCCAAGTAGACTCCTTCTAATGTGAGCAACTTACTTCCTCATCCATGAATAGGGCTTCATCTTCAGTAGGACCATCATCTTCATTATCATATTCTTAGTCACTGTCTTCATTCTCATTTGATGAGCTACAATCTTATTTGGTGTAAAGGCTCTTACTGTTCTTGAAGGATCTCTTCTTGTTGATATACTTTCTAAATCCTTTCTTCCTATATGTCTTATTGTCTTCATATTGTTATTCATCATGCTCTTTATAATCTTTTTTCTCATGTTTATGAGGGCACTTTCAAGCAAAATGTCCTATCTCTCCATAGTTAAAACATTTGAAGGGTAGTTTACCCTTATACTTTTCTGAGCCTATGTTTAATTTCCCAGTAATAAAAGTAATTAGTTCATCATATTCAATGTCAGATATGTCATTCTCTTTAGATTTATTACCTTGGACCTTCTTCTTAGGATTCATCTTTGTCTTGAATACAACTTCCTTCTTTGGTGGTATATCATCATTCTCCCTCATCTCATAGGTAGTAAGGGTGCCATGCAATTGATCCATCTTCAACTGAGTAAGGTCATGACTCTCTTCTACAATAGATACTTTTGGATCAAATTTGGGGGATAGAGATATTAATACCTTTTGAACAATAGTAGTATCTTCAATATTCTCTCCAAGACCTTTGATGATATTCACAATCTCATCAACTCTCTGTAGAAAGGATGACATAATATCTTCTTCATTCATCTTGAGACTTGCAAATTGCCTTCGGTGAGTTTGCATATTAGCAAGCTTAACCTTTGAATCTCATTCAAAAATAGTCTTCAATTAATCCCATATTTCCTTGGTAGAAGTGGAATGAATTACTTTGGTGAACTCAGTTTCTGTAAGACCATAAGTGATGGCATTCATTGCCTTACATTTATTCTCAAATAGATTCTTATCTACAACACTAGATGGATGAATAGTAAGAGAAACATAACCTTCCAAAAATGATTGCCATACATCAAACCCTAAGGACATAATGTAGGTCTTCATCTTAGCACTCCAAAATTCATAATTGGATCCATTGAATATTGGTGATTACGTAGTAGATAAACCACCTTACACATTTTGACTAGCCATTATACCCTTGATCACCTTCAAGCTATCAAGTTTTTACCAAAGGACCATGCTCTAATACCAATTGTTAGAGGTATAATAACTAAGAGGGTGGGTGAATCAGTGAGCCTAAATAATCCAACTTAAATTCTAATCTTTATAAAAACTTAATCAGCTACCACAAGCATTCATGAAGCATATACAACATTCATAACAATGAACAAGAGAGATAATGCAAGATCAATCACATAACACATGACATATGTAGGAAACCATCTTGGGAAATAAAATCCACTATAACCTATAATTAGACTACTATCTTATAAAAATAAGATCCAATTTAGACCATCTACAAATTATCAAGGAACTATAATCCCTATTTAGTGAGACTTTAATCCCATAAAGTGCCTGTCACACCTATCTAGCTGAGCTACAATAACAACCAAACCTTTTATCAAGTATCACCTTTCAAGGAGGATACAACCACCTTAGATGTTGAGATACCAAAATAACACCTATTAACACTTCTACATTTGTACTAATGTCTTCAATCCCTGATGATGGACTACTGATTATCACTATTCACCTTTGCTCACACTCAATCTGCAAGAGCACTATTTTTCCAATAAAATTATAACCAACAAGCCATACAAATAGTCCTCAAAATGATCTACTATTCAACTCATCCTAAGGGCGCTCTACCCCTCATTCAATCTATAAAACACACACACAAGCCTCTCTCCAATCGCTCCTTAATCTCTCTCACAAAAGTCTAGAACCCATCATCTTCGGTTCCACTATTTATAGATCAATCTAGATAATTAATACCTTAGTTAGCCATTAGTCATGCCTTAGCCTTTAAGGCATCTCTCACATTAAGACACGACTCAAATCAATCTTCATAGGCTAGCCATAGCATCTATGGTTCACCCTTAAGGAACTACACCTTTTAATAAGGCCCTTGTAGCCCTTATACGTCTCATGTGAACCCATTCACTCCTTTAACACTCCCTTGATAAAAAAAAGAACACATGACCACTTTAAAATACATGGGTCCACTCCTTATGTCCCCTTTGACATCCTCAAATGATCACATTCATCTTAACTCACATATATGTATGCTAAAATAACTCAAATAGAGACTTGGTACACACAATCACCATGAATGAACACACAGTCAACTTATTAAGCATTGTTCATACTCAAGATATATTGATCACACTTCCAAAATCTACATAAAGCATCCCCATGGCATCTAAAACATTCTTCAATAACTAATTCATCATGAGATATTGAAACATCATCAATACAATCTTGAATATCCTTCTCTGGTCACTTGTAGAATAAACACAAACACATAGTCAGCTTTTAGGCTCAATATCTTTGATTGTACTCAATTTTAGATCTTTAAATATATATATATATCTAAATGCACCTTGGAGTCCTCTATCACTTTGATTTTTACAACACCAACAAATTTAACTTCTTCAAAAGATATGGATGAATTATAAAAAATTGGTTTTTCCCTGTGTAAATCTAGATATTTGAATAGCAAAAATCACAGTTAACCTTCAAATATAATGTCAAATCTTATGGACTCTCAGCTCAGATTGAATACACATTATTGATCTTATCTGAGCTTTAATATATAGACCACCAAATCCAAATGTTAAACCTCTATCACTTTAAACTCATCTTGTGTAATCTGGTAACTTTGTCTCAACACACTCTGTTGATCTATGTGGATTAGTTAGGTCTTTAATGGTCAACACCTACTATTTGATCAAATATATAAATGCCTACTCATGATTGGATCATTATCCTGTACCTTTGCTTAGTTGTTAAACATCATGCACCTATTATCATCTTAGTGCTTCCTGACTCCTTGAAGAAAATGTGCACCATCAATCTTGATTAAGCTTTAACATTATAAAAATGACTATGGGGACCCTTTCAATATGCATGAGTAGCCATTTTCGCACCTTAATAACTTTTTCTGCACTTACATGATCTCAAATTTGGACCAAATGATCTCTTTACATAGGATAATCTGACCATATGACACACTACTCCTAAATCCTTCACATGTGTGAGATATAATTCCATTAAAGTTCCTTCTCAAAAACTTCTATCATAGAACCAACTATGTCCAAATCTACTTGAGAGGCCAACTTTGAGCATCCATAACTTTTGTCGCACTTCAATGCATGATATCAAATTTAACACAAATAATTTATGCTAAAAAAAAAAAAAATCCATATGATCATATTATCTTGACCCCTTCACATGTGTAAGATATAATACCATCAAAATTCTCACTCGAATCTTTATACCACACTGAAAAATTGGCTAAGTATGGGAAAACATAGTCAATCTCCTTGGGAACCCACCTTTGCATATGTGTATCTTTTGATGCACTACATCACATGATCTAAAATTTTGTGAAATAAATTAGGTATAAAATTGAAAAAACCCATATAATCACCTTCTCTTGAAATGTCAACATGTGTGAGATATTCAATCATCAAACTACTTACTCAACTCTTTCTAGCCACAATGCAAATTTGGTTAAGTATGGGAAAAAAATGAATTCTATCTTAGAAGCCAACTTTACACCCTCATATCTTTAACTGTGATTCGATGCATAACTAGAGATTTAGTGCTTAACAACTAGGGACTAATGTGATCACAAATATATGACCCACTCCCCTTGACTCCTCACATGGCAATGGTGACATCATCAAACTATCTACTCAAATTTTCTACCACTAGACCCAAAGTGTCTAGATGAGAACTATGATCAACCAGATGAATTCCACTTGTGCACACAAGCTTTCAAAGAATAGATAACATCTTAGGGACCTATTTCACATGCTCCAATCACCATACTCATCTCTGAACATATCTAACCATGTCAACACTGAGGATCAACCAAGCCACCTTCAAACATATAAGAACAAACACATTGCACACTTTGTCATTGTCACATAAACTATCAAGGCACTTCATCCACTCACTAGGGAACCTCCATGACACCACTATGACATCATCATGATAACTCTCTAATAGATAAGTAGTACTACTATGGGGAGGGAGAGCATCATCCAGACACTTTTCCATACCAACCACAGACCAATAATACCTCACACTAATCCCATCAGGAAATGGCCCTCCCTTCATGTATGAGCATATAGTGATGACATGAGAATCTAGAGAGAAAAAAGTACCCATGTGTTGTATGATTTCTAAACTAAAAATGCAATGTATCATAGAAAACTATTATATTGTAAGATATCACACAAACATGTAAATCATACTCATGAAATGATAATGTATCACTAAATATAATTTGGTCTAAAGTTTTATAAATAATAAATAATAATGATCTATAGATCAATCAAAATCATACAAACCACTTGATTAGACTACCTTCATCTGCCATTGTGATAATAGTAAGCCAGTGAAGTCCATCTCACTCCTTACTTTGTATCAACAATGTAGATTGGTCAAATACAATTCAACCAAAAGATTTATTTAATTTACATCCTACTAGAAAACACTTCCTGTAACATGCTAAACATAGGAGTAACCAAAGCATATATTTATTTTGTTAAATGTATAAATGAATCTCACATTATTTTCTATCCCATACTAGAAATGATGACTACAATTTATACTACCTAATTAATTACACAATTAACTACAAATTAAAATAACACAATTTATTTCCAAACATACTAAACCCTATGATAACCCAACTTACCATAGTATAGTATTCTAAGACATAGATACCATTTTTAGATGAACAATCATAATAAAGTATTCATAACTACATGATAATACAACTTATTTTCAAGCAACTAGATATAACGAAGTAAAACAATGTTCCCATGGAACACACCAATTTACTATCATAGTATTCATTAAAATTTCAAGGATATATGAAATCATACATAAAGTCCTTCTAATTGTCACAAACCTAGTATTCATAATAATAGCCAACATGTATACATATAATCAATCAAATGTAGATATGGGTTTGGGCAAAACAATTACAGTATGTACCATCTGGGTATAACATACATTTATAATATAGTACTCTATAATATCCCATACTTTCATAGGTTCCCAAATACATAATAACACAAAATCCAAACTTACAATTTCAAAAATCATACGATCCATATAGATAATATAAGAAAGCAAGTAATTATGAGATTATACCACCTGGGTATATGCTAAGATTAGACTGCATACTAGCATCCCAAGTAACATAACATATAAGCACGTATCATGATGCACCATAATATGCCAGATATAACCAAACATTTATACATATTAACATTCCCATATCATGTAATACACACAAGTATTCAATGCTAAATATATACAAACTAACAGTCAGTCACAATGTTAACTGAGAATTAGAGAACTCATAAACCCGTTAAAAATTTCCATTCCAATAATTTGCTCTATTTTCTAAGAGACTGTTCTATAAGTTTGTTGTTTTAGGATCCCTAAGAAAATTTATGTCTTAGTTTAACCACCCCTTTTTATAGGTATCCACAAGTACTTGTACCCCATAATACAATTACTCAAGTTCTCAAGATTACATAGTTTTTTCATTTAGATTCTGCATATGATAATTTAGAAGTATACTAATTGCTTTTATACAATACACAATAGTTTCATAGATATATAAATTACTCAAGTCATGATATCATACTAATCAAAACTATGCAATAGGATCGCACAAGAAGGATTTCATTATACAAAAATATATAATATAGTTGATAACTGCTTGAGAAACTAGAATAAGAGGTACACATCCCTTATCAACAATCAAGTAGATATCCTTATTAAGTCATAATCCATTTTGAGGTATAGAGGATCCATGATAAATATCCATAAATAATTGATGAAACCTATTATAATAACAATTATAGCATATAATATCATTTTTTATATGGGTAGAAACCGTTCCACATATGCCATCATCTAGAAACATAAGCATTTACCCAAATGTGGATTAAAACATCATGGTAATTTATTATACGTATAAATTTCCTATCCATTATACTTGTATAACATTTCATTATTTAATCATAACACATTCACTATTTATACCATAAGAAGACAAAATTCCAACAAGATACTATGGTTAGCATATAAAATCGCTATTAATATATATAAATTAATTACTAACATGTATCTTATAATACCACATGTAACTTTAACTCTTTAAATAAATGTCCTACTATCCCAATTGCTATATTTTTCCATAATACCATAATACTCAAAACTCTTGATAATTTCTTATTCATACTCCTGCATCTTTACAGTTTTGGATCTTGTAGGCCTAATAATAAACAATTATTTATAAAATAGGTAATGGTAGTCATAAGTTACTATCCATATGATTTCTATTTCTGATCATTATCTCAATCCAAACCAGTCTATTCCAAGGGATGAGAATATGAGAATAAAAGTACCCCCAATAAGAATTTGATAATATCATTGAAATTAACATAAATATCCTATTCTCAAACTCGTTACTACCTTATTAATATTTTAAGAATATAACTAGAATTAGCTTTGAGATATTTTTGCTCAATATATTAAAATCTAATGATTCAATTTAGAACTGTGAAAGATGGATTGAATTAAGAGACATGCTAGAAATTAGTCAACATTGCTATATAAGTTGATGCCCTACTAAAATCTTTAGGTTTATAACTATAGTTTGGTCAAACTAAGGTAGACCCTTGCACTCAATGTAATGACTCTAAAGGTACAGGCTGAGAAATAATGGTAAGAATACAATGATTCATCATAGTGATGATGCCATTGGTCAAGGGAAACAATGCCTTATGCTTGGAATACCATGACCATTCTCTTATCAAATTGGATATTTTTAGCATGGATAACCATGAAACATATACTCATATCACACATAGTGTATATAAATTACTTATTAAATACTAATTATTACACAGAGCTGCATAACTCATAGTGACATTTAATTTGTATTGGGTTGTAATCAACTTTATTTAATTACTAAGTGCTACTATAGAGTTATATAAATGTGGAATTTAAATATCCCCTATTGATTTGTCTGTTATTATTATAATTTTGATGTTGACCCAAAATAAAATAATGGTGACCAACAAATACCATGCCTCAAGTTGATAAAAGTGAATTCACTCTCAATAATCCATACCAATTTAGATAAAATATAATGACGCCATTCTTTGAATCTACAACATTGAAATATGTATATAAGTGACTTATATATAACGACAACCTTATATAAATAATTATGCAACTAACTACAAACTATGATTTAGCTCCAATGAAGTCATATTTTATGTATTTCTGGTTAAAAACTTAACAGGCAATGACTAGAATTTTTAGCAACCCTTCCAATTCAGATATACAACAAAATATATAATTATAGAAAATTTATTACGACTTTGATTCCTTTGAGCCAATGATGAGCTCATAAAGCTTTATAAATACATGTATATATAGGTATGTAATTATAGAAAAAACTACTGTATAATCCAAAACTTATGTTTCATAAATACATGTATATACACATATTCATAAATATATTTCATACCCAAATTAATACAACACTCACATAAGATTTCATACATACGAGTATTTTTTTTTCACAAAAACACAAAATTTAATTACTTTACCTACCTAGAATTTCCTCCATTATTTGCATCCTTTCCTTCTCCTTTTTCTCTATATGTTGCGGCTTTTCTGCCCTATGCTCCTCTTATCATTATTCCATGCTCCTTTTTATAAGAAAGTGTAGTCTCCTTGCTATTAAAAATTTCTTTTTTATTTATAAAACTCTCAATTTTTTGCTTTAATTCCTTTTACATGATGTGTTTTCTTTAAAACTCCACCTTCTCTCTTTAGCATGCTTTTTTTTTCTTTTTCTTTATGAATTATTTTTGATTTAATTCCTCTTTTAAGAGTTTTTTCCCCTTTTTATAGATATGAGTTTTTATTTATTATTTCTTTGATTTATTCACTTAAAAAATATATATAATTTTCAATTTAATTTAATTTATCTTTTTTTTCCATTTCACATTTACTAGAGTGTATTTAATAATAATAAATATACATATATTTGCTAATTAAACTAACATGTCAAATTGATTTAATAACAACTAAATCAATAAATATTAATTTAGTTTAATTAAGCAAAACCTGTTTCCAATAGTATTAAATGGGTATACACACAATAAGAATTTCAAATAACCAACTAAACTATGCTAGTAATCATGTCTAAAATGACTATCTAATACAAGTAGCACCCAAAATAGACTATGCTAACCATTCCACAATGCATCTAACATGAATCACTTATGTAGTGTGTGTAGGGTTTTTTTCATCTCTCTATCGACTTTAGATATCTTCATCTACATCAATCTCTTCGATGATACTCTCCCTCTGGCACGTTCTGAGTGTTGATTTTTCCTACATCCACCTCATAACATGCAAGTAATTAGATCATATCACATGATAACATATAGCATAAAATATAACTGAATAAACACATCAATATGCTCAAAATGTAATCATATACATAATCCAACTAACAAAAAAACAATCATGTACCATCATGTATCTAAGCAATATTCTACTATCTCATAATAACATACATCTCAAGCTTAGTTAAAAATAGCCAAATCTAGATTTTTCAACTATAGATATCCATGGATCATCTAACAAGCTTGCCTAGTGAGGAATTAGGATATAACATACAAATTCAACTTTAGATTCCACACTGTTAGTATTCTAATTTCTAATAAGAATTATGTCAAACTCAATTGCATAAGCATGCACTATGGAGGGGGAATTGGATATATTTAGATTGGATTTTGCTATCAATGTTTATCCTACTTATTTCACACGTACCTGTGCTAGTGAAGGGTGCATACTCATGGTTAGGGAGTACTCATGATGCCTTTATTCCCTCCTATGGATTCTTGTATCACTTTTAATATCCTCCCATTTACACCTGGGATTGCTGCCTCTCATAGACTTATGTTTGGCTTCATCATACTTACGCTTTCACAGTTCTCATTATCTAACTTCCATGTTAAACTACCAATGGCTAACCCTCCATTTCCCCTCTAGTCATGTTACTCATGCATGAGAAATTTTATCCATCCTTGAAGAAATTCTTAAGTCCATAATCAACCATTATATTCTTAATCTCTAAAGGAAATTATTTGAGATACTTCCCATGTGATTCCCTTAGTAAGTTGAATTATGTTTCCTGTAGATAAGAGTATTTAGAGACAACGTATTCCAAAACATATCTATTGAGATCTCATTTTCACCACACATCCACTGCAAGTGTTTAAGTATATTTTAGCTTCATTAAGGCTTCTAACACTTTATTGACCAAGGATCCTTTCATCCATAATATCTTGAATGGTCTTGCACATGCCAAAAGCCAAACATACACTTGAATGGGTGATTCTAAAAAGAATGTTTCATATAGAAAATCATATAAGTGTTTCTTTACTTATGTGTGTATATAAACTCTAAGTTCAATATGTTGAAACAAAAAGTTTTCTATGATACCAATCAAGCACTCAAAATTTTTCAAAGATAGCCACTTGAGCATGTTTATACCGTCATGCTAACAAGTACAATGGGTCCTAGAAATGAAACCAAAATATTGGGTTTCTTTTTATTCTTAGTTCCACATGACTAAGTAATACTCAGACACCAAGATGAGGGAAGAAGCCAATATGCTAGTGCACTACCATATCACATGAGTGACCTCACATGCTCCCCTGAAGCACGTAGCCTAGACTAGTTCCCATTGGTTCTACTGCATAATGGTGAGTAAACAAATGTTGGTTAGGTGCTTAAGTTAATTCATTTAATCATTATTACTATAAACATCATTTTAGAGTTATCCATTTGACACATTCACATAGTGCATGTACTTATCTATTATTTTAAAATTAGAATTAATACCAAAGATATTAAACACATCAAGATTTGTAAATAAAGTATTAGTTGCATTGATCTCATTTGACAAGTTTACAAAGATACTTCATTCGATACACAATCTCTTTAGATATCTATCTTGATAACAACAACACATCTATATCCAACAACACTTTATAATCAAAGCTAAGGGGTATTTATACATAAACACACCCCTTCTCAAGTTGCATGATTAACACATTATAAATGACAAGTCAATGAATATTTTAGAAAAATGAGTCATGGTGAGCCATTACAATTAAGTTTATTTTGATTCAGGCCTAACAACCCCTATATACTATCTCTATGATAGATATTTACGTTCGTGTTCCTCCTCCTTTGTGAACCAATAATAGATTCACACTCTTATTACTCTTTGATACTTTTATGAACTACTTAGTAACCTCTTCTACTTCTTGCACCCTTGTCCTAAACTTGCATCTTATGCTTCTCATTCTCTATTTCCTTGTCTTTCACAACTCACCCATCCACAATAAGGCCTTTGCACTATTCTCCAATATTTCTCTCTCCTTTGACATTCTCTCCCATGCCATTGTCCTCCATGATCTTACCACACCCTTGCTCTTTTGCACTTATGGTTTCAAAATACTTAATATACATTATAAAATTTGGGTCCAACAATGGTTGAAAATAGTTCAAGTGTGAGTATGTGCACTATCACACTTCTCTCTCATTTTGGATACACAAATAAGTATATACTTCTTATAACAACAATAATCAATGGATTTAATGAACATGTTAAAATTCTAGTGGTGAGATTACATTATGAATACCGGTTGGTCCAATAGATTTGGACACCAAGTTTATAGTAGTATCTAGTGCAGGAGTCTTTGATATGATATTGGGATGTTCTTGCATTCAACAACTTCATGTAGTACCTTCTACAATACATAGATGTTTAAAATACATTTTTGATAATGAGGTTATCACAATTCATGGTATTCCATGTGAATGCACCCTACAACTAAGGGTTTTTATTCTTACACAATAGATATTAGTTAAGCAACCTCAAAAGGTTCATCCCATTTTGATCATTTAGAAAAAAGTGGTCAACTTAACAAGGAGACCTATCCTTGAAAATCCACTTAATTACTGATTTGTCATAGATTTTAGAGAGCCACTCTCTACTCCAACATGTCTTAGATTAATATTATAGGGTATTAAGAGTGTTCCATAATGAACACTGACATAAATTTCTCATAATATAAGATGGGTTCTGAATAATCCAAGTGTTCACAATGCTAAACAACATACATAATATACTACAAATTATCATCATGATAGTGACACTTATGTTATAACACCAAATCAATTTTTTGCATTATGAGTTGAGATTATATACTTCATAGTGACATGATACTTTACATTCGCAAGAGGTCATCCTCCTTATGCTAGATAAATGACCTATTGATTGTGAGGCTCTTATATGAGTCATTGGGTAGTATGTTCCATTTTCAGTTACATATATTCAAAATTAAAAAATATATAATATTTTAGAAAATCTAAAAATCATGACTTATGCTTAATATGTGTAATTCATTTACATCAGTTGATTTATGCCTTAGTATATGTAGTATTTATATATATATATCCAATTTCAAAATTAAAAAAATATATAATATTTTAGAAAATCTAAAAATCATGACTTATGCTTAATATGTGTAATTCATTTACATCAGTTGATTTATGCCTTAGTATATGTAGTATTTATATATATATATATATATAAAATTGGATATATATATATATATATATATATATATCCAATTTTATATCAAATATGCTTCACAAGTGTATAGAGTGATTTCCAAAACATATAGGTTATCACTTTTAGATGTATTTGTAGGTGATGATATTGTCTTATACCCAAAAAAATTACACAAACAAAATTATTCTTTTCTAGAAAGTAACACTCTGCACCCTTGTCCCATTCCAACAGACTTGTAACAATGAACATAGGCTCTAATTTATTAAATCCAAACTAGTCATAGGCCATCTAAAAATTTTGTGCATCACAACAAGATCACTAGGGGCATCTTTTACTAATGTTTTATCACTTTATGACTATCCCTTTTGTTATTGTTACAATATAGTTCATTATGTAAATCTTTTCGTATTTACTCACTTACTATCACATTGATATTTTAATAGATACCTAAGTTATTGAATATGCAGATGTTACTAATTACTTATGTAGATCAATTTCACTTATTCAAGCATGCTTATCATGTTTACTTATTTATTTCATGCTCTATATGTATTCTTTCTTTGGATTGTGGAAATTTAAACATGTCTCTGTTGGTGGTTCTAAGCCATATTATGCTTTTCTATGTGTGTGAGTGACATTTGAACATATCCCTTATATGTGCCCCACTTGATCCATATTTTTTATGCTTTTTCATGCACTCTTTTTACATGTGTCATGTCCATAACTCTTGTTCATCATTATTTATTTATTTTTTGATGTAATGATAGATATTGTATACAAATAATATTTTCAAACTTTTATCAATAACTGACGGTCTTTATCTTGAAAGAACCCATCAAGTCTCAATTTGTTTGAGTGCATGTCTTAAGGGGTGCATCAGGAAAGGGGTGGGTAGACCATTGGTGATTCACAATATTATTTTCCTTTTTTCCACTTGTTATATACACACTTATCTCCTGAAAACCATTCCCCTAAGCTAGTTCTTCTCTTTTACACACTCCTCTAGTCATTTATCATCTTCCATACCCCTTTTTCTAACCTAAAACCCCTTTCGATAGTTCAAATTACTAGGTCAAATGGGTCAACCTTGTACTCTTATTGGTGAAACTCATTTAGGGTCTAGGTCAGCTCTTAGCTGACCTAGCCCGTGACCTAGTGTGTTTTTATCAATAACAGTACTAGGTTAATTGGGTCAGCTCTATCAACCATTTTTTTAAGGGATTAGGGTTAAATCCACACATATATACAAGATAATTTCACCATTATTTAGAGAATATAAGAATAAATAAGAGCTATTGTGCATCTATTTATCTACCATTATACTTGAGGAGCAAGATTAGGGTTTCATAATTTCATTGGAGACACGAATCTTGTCTTGTGGAGAAGTATTTTAGATGCATTAATAGGTTGTGTATCCTAGAGATGATTTATCCTTATCATCCTTACATAACACAACAACCACTTACGAAGCACCTTGGCCAAGTGAGAGATTGAGCCTCTGTGCGTTTATCTTAAAAGGTAAGTATTCCTAACTTTGTACCTCCTTTGTAAGAGTAGATAGATATGGATTTATACTTTTCTTCCATGCATTAGGATTATATATACATTATCATGAGTATATGTCTTCTATGCATGTTTAATTTCATTGTTTATGACCTCCACTTTGTGCCATAAGCTTTGGTGATCACTAAATTAGACTTTTTTTTACTTGTTATTAGTTTAGTGAATATGAAAACATAGGACTTAATTAGGGTTATTACATGATTTTCATTGATTGGAGGCTTTAAAACCCTCCCTAGTATTATTTTTGTGATAAGAGATCCCCTAATTGGGTTTAGCAGATCCACATATTGGTCATGTTATTGATTATCTAATGTATCCCCAATCAGAAGTGTAAGTAGGATCTATCTTCTTTGAGCTAGGATTGATTTATATATCTGATGCATTTATGATTGCATACACTCTAGAAAACCCAACAAAAATCTAAACCTTGCAAGTTTTCTATCATGTTTTTCATTTTCTATAATTTTATTTATTATTTTTCTATATTTATGATACTAGGTCGATAGGGCCAATATAGTTTCTAAATTTTGTGCACAGGTTTAACACAATTGCATAAAAAATGACTATGTTATTTTTGTGTAGATCTTCATCAGATACAGGTTACTAGGTCAAATAGATCAAAATAATACTCTTATAGGATTCCTAAAAACATACTAGGTTGACCAGGCTAATATAGTATTCTAGACAGCTTCTAGAAAACATACCAGGTTGACCAGGATGGCATAGTATTCTTAACAGGATTCAACAAATAGGGAATTACTAATTATGTCAACCCAATCAACACAATTAGAATTTTTTTCAACATTCAAGGCACTTAAATAATAAATCTCACATTATTTTGCATCTTTTAACCCACCAAGGCTCCTCTCTCTCTCTCTCTCTCTCTCTCTCTCTCTCTCTCTCTCTCTCTCTCTCTCTCTCTCTCTCTCTCTTTTTCATTTCAGTTCTTCTTTACAGTTCTATGTTGCACAATTTTTAGTCTTTAAAACTACCATCATATAACAAACTAGGTCAACCTAATTGACCTAGTTTTGTATTTTATCTTCTATCTAAAATACTAGGTCAACCCTGTCAACATAGTTCTTAAAGACCTTTGCTTCTGTGGTATAGTAACGACACTGTCATCTCTATTCTATAATGTTTGCATTCGCTATCATCTAAACTGACATTATACTATGTTTCAAATTGGAAATGAAAAATTATATGCTAGTAATTACTTCACACTTTCACTTTCAATTATTTGCATACTTAGATTAGCTCACATAGTCTAATTAGGTAGTTTTTCAATATACCATTTAGTTACACTATTTTTCTCTTTCTTTCACACACTACTAAATCACATAATTTCAACATACATTTAATGTTTATCTACCCAAGGCCTACCTACTTGGATTTCATCACCAAGGGGGAAGAAAACTTGGTTTTTTGACCAAGTATAAACATGTGATCAATGGTATATATTGGCAAAGCACCCGACACCCTTATCACTGTGAGATTGTTAATTAAGGGGGTAGGCCCCAATACCAAGCCTATCATTGCCAACATAGATACCTTTCAACCTAAACATCTTAAAATCATCCATAGATTGATTTCTAGTTCCCTATTTTCAAAGAACTTCCCTATCACTCTTAAAAATAACACTTTATAACTCTAACAACATTCAAGATGACCATTTATTTAGTATTTACTTTTCAGTTGTCTACTCGCTCTTTGCTCATTGTATGTTGTATTGCTAAAAATTGCATTAGTCAGCATTGGTGAAAGGTTTTGTGCCGTGTGCCTCAATTGGATCATTCTAATTGACCTTATTGATTATGTTTTTTCTTCTATTTCTTACTTTCAAGTACATTACAAAAAATTTCCCTATTTTTAGCACACTATCATTCTATTTGACACAGTCTCTTATAGACTATCTATTTCCCCTACTTGTAGTATTATGCCAACCTGATCAACCCAATATTATTCTATGCCTCTCAAGATATAGTACTAACTCAACCCTATTGACTCTATCTCTTTATCAAGTTGTTTTTTATCCTAGGTTACAGTACTAGGTCAACCCTATCGACTCTGTATCTTTATTCACTCAATTTTTAGACCCTATTTTCAGTACTAGGTCACCGTAATCGACTCAATACTCTTATTATCTCTTTGTATTTCATTACTTTTACATCACCTTTGCCTTTCCTAATCTCCCTCCTTCATCATGAACTTCCTATTTGAAGACAACACTAAGTTGAATTCATTGGATATGATGAGTCTTACCAACCCTAATAGGTTCTCCCATAAGCAACTTTAAGCTCTTATCTTGGATGAAAGAAATGTTCATATAGCCACTCACACAACAAACTATGGGAGCCCTCCTCATTCTTTTTTGCTTTACAACCCTCTCTTCTCACTTAAAGTTCAACCTGAATTAGTGTATACCCTATAAATTCTCTTCTTCATCCCTGAATTTGCTGAACATCGAGGAAATATTCCTTCTACTATTTACTAACTCATGACAAGTGGTCAAGCTGAGGAACCTTATTTACCTTCTCCCATGTTCTCACATGGATTTGGGGATACTAGATTAGTTACCTCTCAACCTCTTCCCTCTATTTTGACCCCTTCTTATACCATGACTTCTTATTTTTTAACTTCTTCTACCTCTATGCCTAGTATCTCTACTAACATGACATGTTCTACCTCTAGTGGGCCTCTTTAAAGACTCACCCTTCTCAAATATTCCACTAGTGCATCATTTTATACCCATGGTAATCATGCCTCTTGTGTTATTCCTTCTCATCCCTCTACTACTCCATATTTTTCCACACAAGTAAATTATGCCACTAGTGCCTCACTTACTAACAACCCTTCTCAAGCTCCTATAAATACCCATAATGATACCCAAGCCACTACTTTTAATTATAATGCTTCAAATAATTCTTAAAAAGAAACTCAAACCCATAAACTCCTATTACAAACTTTGAATAAAATAAATGTTTTTCAAGATAAAAATGTAAATCAAATGATGTAAATAAAAAATCACCTTATCCATCTTCAAACCCACCCTCCATAGATGCCACAGGGCATGCATAACCAAAATGTCCCCCCACCTCTTCTTCAATATTCCCATGATAATCTTATCCCTCAACCTTCTCTTGTCAATAAAACAATCAAGCATCTCAAAAATGAGCCTCTTACATCTCAAATTGCTAATATCGATATAGGAGGTATCACCCCTACCATTTCTTACAATGGGTCAACTGATCCTACTCTTCATTTAAAAAGTTTTGGAAATACATATAAATACTGGGTCAAATTAAATACCTTTGTTGCTACCAAGTTATTAAACCTCATGGATGATGCTTTAGATTGGTATAACCAACTTTAAACTCATTCTATTACTGGTTTGGAAGATTTAGTAAGTGCTCTAGTTCAAGAGTTATAAACTATTGATCTTCCTAAGAATACTTTGGCCCATTTTATAAATTATAATCAACTTGAAGCCTAAACTACACAAGCTTTCATTAAATGATGAAAGACCTTGTCTAATAAATGTGAACATAATATGGCAGATGTCAACCTTTTCTATCTCTTTACCAATGTTCTTTTTCCCAAGTTATAATATCAGGTCTGAACTCTCTCTCTCTACATACTTTGGAGGAGGATATTGACCAAGATAAACATCAAGATTTCCTTATGCATCAATTTGATCCATCCCAACCTTCTATGGTATTTAAATGTTACTTAAGAACAAGAATTCTCATGCTACCAATGATGGTGTAATAGATTCTTATGATACCAATCACACTATTCAAGCTATTGTTCCTAACCAAACTTCAGAACAAACTTCCCCTCCTAACCACATCACCAATCCTTATTTCTCTTCAACAGATGACAACAATGTTCACAAACCTTTATCCTCATTAGAATTACTCAAATGTCTACCAAGGCCTCTCCCACAAGAACTTGATCCCACTCATCCTATGAAATATTGGTATGATCCCAATAATTTTTTTTGGTTTCATGCTAGTTGGGGTCATTCTTATGAGACTTGTAGGTGACTTCATAATTTGGATATGGATTTCCTTCTTGGTCCCAATTTTAACCATGATTCTATCATTCGTCAAAGCCAACAAACCTATGACATTGATTTCAAAGCCCATGAAGCACAAACTAAATCTCAAGGTTTGAATCAATCTAATGCTCATTTGGCCATCTATAAAGATCCTTTTACAAATCACCAAACTACCCAAGACAAGCCTACCCCTTCTACAAATAATGTTGACAATTTTCTTGACCCCTCCTAAAGAGAATGTGGTCAATATGAATAATATTTGAAGGGTGGTTACTTTCATTGATCCTCAACCCATCTACACTACTCTATTATCATTCACATTTCATGTTATCCAAGATTCTTCTCTAACTCAGTTAAACGAGTTGGGGCAAGATGACCTTATATCTTTTAATGAACCAATTCCAACACCTCCCTTAGATAACACTTCCCATACTATTTCTACTATCCCTCCATCTTGTTTACCTATCACCAATGAGACTCAAGCTTATATTACTACTTTTAATAATTCTCTATCCCACCCTACATCAACTGCAAACTTATCAATATAATCTACAAACTTGTCCTCCTAATAAACCTTCTACCTCTTAACAAAATAAATTCACATGTACTTTAGCTCCTCTTTACAAGGACCTCCTTCAACACTATGCACCTATTTCTAACAATATATTTTTCGGTTATGATGGATGGGATCCTATCACATAACTCACTAATCTCCCATCCCAAATCTCATTTCTATAACTTATGTGGACTTCTCTGTGTCATCGTAACCATCTTATGTAGCTTTTTTTTGAAATTAACATCCCTCATCCTTCCCTAGAAGGATGCGGATTAACCTTATCTGGATCTAAAGATAACATTTTGAAATAATGTAAAGAGATGTCCATACATGTCAATGAAATAATGGGCACTTCTCTTTCCCTCAAATCCCCCATCTCTTCTATGATCTTTGATGAGAATCTACTTCATGCGCATGTTCCTCATCTCTTTATCATTGTTCAAATTAGTGATATCTAAATCAAGCATGCTTTGATTGATGAAGGTTCTGACACTTGTGTTGTCTCTCTAGATTTTATCAAAACCCTTAGATATTTTGAATGCAATGGTAAGTCCACACACAGTGCATGTTAAGGCTATGATAAAAGGTAAATTCCTTATTTAGTTTATGGGTGGTTCCCCATTATCATCCCACCTATCATCATTCACATTAAGGTGGTGTCATTCAACTTTCCATTATCTTACAATATATTTTTTGGTAGGCCATGGACTCATCGTATGAGAGCAGTTGCCTTTTTTGCCTACTAATGCATCAAATTTCCTCATAATGGAGCTATCTATAGGATTTAGGGTGACACTAACCCTTGGAATTTAAAAAAATTCCAAGACTATGGTGTATTCAAGATCCTTACCCTTGAACCCTTACCAAGTATTCCATTTCATGAGTCTCAATGTTTTAAATTTCCCATCAATTCCACCCAAGATAATAATGGTCATCCTAAACTCATTAGGAATATTCCCCCTAACCTCATAGATTTTGATGATAATGATCCTACCAAGATCAATCTCAAGATTAGAACTTTGGATCTCTTACCTCATCTCATCTCTTAACTTCTCACTTATTTGTAACCTCATTCATATCAACCACCTTAGGATAACATCCCCATTATAGTAAGTAAGGCTTGGCATTCCATTCATCAAACCACATCGGATGAAAAGGTCATCCCTACCTATGCCATTGATCTTCATACACCTGATTATGATGATGGTTATACCTTAAATGATCCATTCTTAGGAGGTCTCATTCAGGCTTGAGATGCTGAGATTAGTCATTATCATTGCTCTTTACTTCAGTCTTTTAGTATATCTTCCCATGTTTCATCTTATATCATTCCTAATTTTAGAATTTTTCCTATTTATTATAGGGTAGAGATGGTGTGGACACCTCTAGTTTCTAAATAAACTTGTAGGAGTATGCTTATGGATCATCCTATGATTGGTCCCTATCAATTTTCTAGATACCAAGATCCCCATAGCTTACTTATCTCTGAGATGCATGTGACTATACTTCAACCATTTTTAGATCCTAACCCTCCCTCATTAGAGCCTAGTTTGGATCCCATTTCCACTCCCACTTTAACTAAGTCTTTTCCTACTTACAATCCTATTGCTCTTTTAGTCGAGCCTTGTCTAATATCTCCACCAACCCCACATTCTCTTGGTGATGGCTTGCTCCCTTTACCATAGTTGGATCCTTCATCCACTAAATGGGCTGATCAGCCTTATTGTGACATTCATAAAATTATTGATCACTAAAATAGAGATTGTTCCTTATAGTAAGCTCCTTTGGCTTATTTTACACCTCCTCTTATGAGTACACCTACCAAGACTACTCACATGCATATCTATTACTTCCATGGAACATATAACCATTCAACCATGCATTATTGTAATCTATGATAATATATTGACACTTTGCATCCTACCACTCCTCAACCCTCAGACAAGGCCATACTTCCTCCAAAAGTATTACCTGAGTATCTTCCTAAGTATGGAAAGGAATATTTTCTCTCACACCAATGTGGCACACATCACACTGATCATTTCTTCATCCTTTAGTAGCATCTTAAGGATCACCTCCTAACCATTCTTGCACCTTTTAATGTTCCTCCCATAGGTCATTCCCACAAGAAATCTCCCCCTTCTTCCCCCATGGTTCCACATCTTGTGGTTCTATTTATCCACCTATAAGTCCATCACCTGTGGATCCTTCTCCATTTGTGAGTCTCTCACCCGTAGTACCTTCCCCACTAGTGACCCTTTAATCTCCTATAAAAACCACTCCCATTAATTATCCTAAGCATCCCTTACATGATAGTCCTCCTCAACACGATCCTTTAAACATTCCTACCTTTTTCATTGAAGGGATTCGATGTGAACTATTTTATCAACTTTTACTGAAGATTGATGAGACATTAGCTACATTTCACATTCAAATTCATAAAGACTTATCAAATGTTATGGATAATGTGTATAGACAAATATATCAGTACTTATGAGAACATGCATGGTGTTCTTAGATTTTCATTTGGATTAGATGTGTGCTCTAACTTTACATTTATCTATTTTATATAATTTGACATTGTGTCAAATTTTTGTAAGGGGTCTTGAAGAATGGGGAACATGTTGTGGGAAGGTAATTCCATTTTAATTTTCTTTTAAAAAACTACCTACATGAGTTAATCTTAGTATTACTTTTATTTTCCTACATAGCTTTGTATCTATAGTGAACATGTATCTTCTATATATTGATGGTCACTAGTCACTTAGTGTCTTCTCATGTCTTTAGTGTGCCTCATGTCTCCTAAGGTATTCTCATAAGATGCCTAAATTATGCTTCTTACATTCCCATTTTCACTCCCTACAACCCTAATATTTCTCCTTGAGAAATATTATTTTGTTCATTGATCACTCCCCTAGGGATTCCATTTGTGAGTTATAGTGTAAGACCATGGATAGGACTTGGCCTTCCTCACAAATTACCAAATTTTCATATTACCATTACAAACATCCCCTTTTACCATATTTTCACATTACTTCCACCTCATTGGTGTTCCATTTGTGACTTTTAGTGTAAGATCACAGATAGGCCCTAGCCTTGCTCACAATTTTAATATCCAAGTCACAACAAAATTACATGTGTCAAATATGAGATAAGACATGATTGATTATGAGTTACAAGTCATAGACATGTTTTCCATCTTGATTTAGTATGTTTTATGTTTAATTCATTAATATTTCACTTTTATCTTCTCATTTTTTGATTGCATGTAAGAATCTAACCATTTTTCTCGAGTTTTTCATACTTCTTAGCTTAAATTAGTGTGATTAATTTAAGACCATTTTTGCCAATTTCATTTCTCTTTTATACTTCCCAATGTGATTTAGTATGATTGATTGAGTTAATTGATTTATTTTTATACCATTTTTTATTTCATGTGCTTTCCACTTTATTACATTATTTTCATATTTTCTAACATGATTTAGTGTGATTTTACTTGTTTTAATTTGATGTTTTTTCAAGGTTTACAAACAAAACTTTTTCCCTCTTATTAACCATTCTTTGGTTTCTTATATTTAGTCATTTATTGCTATTACACATTTACCAATGTGAAATAGTGTGTAGTAAATTTATTTTTGATTAATTATACTTTTCCAAGTCTTATTTGCCTATTTATTTTTAACCATGCATGTGTACTACATACTGCTAGAAAAAAAACACAACACATATATTTCCTATAACATATACAATAAAAGAAAAATACATGTGATATAAAAAAATATATCCATGTATCCACAACTACAACCATAATACAAACACATAAGATTAACATTCAACTGTCAAAATAAGATATCTATATATCTTGTGTGTTTTGCTATAAAATATAAAAATACATCACTCCAGCTCTAAGACTGGGCTCTATCATGTCTATCTCATGACCTAGCCATGATGCCCATAGATGCCTCAAATAGTCCTCTTTGAATAGTATGCCATAAGGAGAATGTCTAAGATTTCAAGCCTGCTACCTGTCCCTGTAGGTTGGCCACTTAGGCCTATACCTACCCTAGCTAAATCATGGTATCCAAATGCACAACTCTTTGCTTATCCAAGGCCTACCATGCCTATGCCTATGCATTTCCTACTCCCACCCCTATTGGTGGTTGTATCCCATCTCTGCATGCTTGTAACTACATTACAACCTCTCCTATTAGTCCAAACTAGCTTGCTTGAGCTATGGAAGATGGTACCATAGGATCATTTAATGTGGGAGGGTTGTATGGCATCAACACCCCATCTAAGATATCATGAAGTGCTCCCTTCACCAAATATCCCCATCTAGTCTCCTCCTCCTCAAAAATATCTACAAAATTCAAACCAGATAAATGTTAGATCCCAAATATATCTCAAAAGCTATCTATCTACAATCCATCAAAAAAATCTTATATAACTAGTAATCTATTTTCAAATATTGAACAAATTTAAATCATTTATTACCTATCCTGGTGTCACCAATCACCATCTCCCCATCTCAGCTATCCTCTCCTTACCATCTTGTATATTTTGGCTTTCACTAAGTCTCTCAGCTCTATTTTACTCAGAAAGCAGATAATAACAAATGATTCTTTTTCACCTTATTTATATTTACTATTCAAAATTATTTACCCTTCAAAAATTTACCATTAGATTTCTTATTTTTATCATATCTTTGTTTTTACTAACTCATTTGTCAAACCATAAAAAGTTATAGAATCATGACATCATAAAGAATATTTTCCATTACTATATGCCTATATTCCATTTTTTTGATTTTTTGCTCCTTTTTTGCACTAATATCTACAAGTTCACCTAATTTTATTTACATTGGATGCCTTCACATCTCTCATAGTCTCCTTCTTTATCTACAACAATAAGGTAAGTAAAGGTACATGTTTTTAAATTATTTCCTTTCATTTATCTTATTTAGTCCTTACTACATTTTACTTAGCATCAATTTAATGTGTTGTCATGTTCTATTCCCAAAGCACCATCCCATATTACACTTACATAACACTTGATGAGATTCAAGTGGGGCATATATAGTATACACATAATATTTTCAAACTTTTATCAATTACTGATTCTCTTTATCTTGTAGGAACTCATCGAGTCTCAATCTCCCTGAGTGCATACCTTAAGGGGTGCATTGGGAAATGGGTGGGTAGACCATTGGTGCTTCATAGGATTATGATCCTTTTTTCCACTTGTTATATACACACTTATATCCAAAAAACCATTCCCATAAGCTTGTTATTCTCTCTTACACACTCTTCCAGTCATTTCTCATCTTTCATACCCCTTTTGCTAACCTAAAACCCCTTTCAATAGTTATAGTACTAGGTTGACTAGGTCAACCTTGTACTCTTATTGGTGAAACTCAATTAGGGTCTAGGTTGGCTCTTGGCCGATCTAACTCATGACCTAGTGAGTTTTTATCAATAATAGTACTAGGTTGATTGGGTCAACCCTATTGGCCAAAAGTTTTGAAATGGGTTAGGTTTAAATCTACATGTATATAGAAGATCATTTTTCCATTATTTAGAGAAGATAAGAAGAAGTAATAACTATTACACATCTGCTTATCGACCATTCTACTTGAGGAGCAAGCTTAGGGTTTCATACTTTATTTGGAGATACAGATCTTGTCTTATGGATAAGTCTTTTGGATGAATTGATAGGTTGTGTAGCCTAGAATTGATTTATCCTTATCATCCTTACATACCATAACAACCTATTATGAAGCACCGTGGCTAAGGGAGAGGTTGAGGCTTGGCGGGTTCTTCTTAAAAGGTAAGTATTCCTAACTTTGTTCCTCCTTTATAAGAGTAGATAGATATGAATTTATACTTATCTTCATGCATTAGGATTTTATATACATTGATGTGAGTATATGTATTCTATTTATGTTTAATTTCATTGTTTATTATCCCCACTTTGTGCCACAAGCGTTGGTGAGAAGTAGATTAGACTTTGATTTACTTGTTATTAGTTTAGTGAATATGAAAACATAGGACTTAGTTAGGGTTATTGCATGATTTTTCTTGATTGGAGGCTTTGTAACTCTCCATAGTATTATTTTTTTGATAAGAGATCCCATAGTTAAGTGTAGTGGATCCACATATTGGTCATGTTCCCAATTATCTAATGTATCCTTAATCGAAAGTGTAAGTAGGATCTATATTCTTTGAGCTAGGATTGATTTAAAGATTTGATGCATTTTTGATTGTATATAGATATCATGCACCTCCCTAGTTTTTTAATTCCATGAAAAATATCATGGGCCTTCCCCAAGTAGTTATATTCACTTTCAAGTACTCAATATATGATCATTTATTATTGTGTGTTAAATTGCTGACATCTATCTAGGCATGAAACTATGTATGTTTAGTTCTACATATATCATACATTACTATTTTGCTCAGATTATCAATATGATGCCATGATCTCCATTGTTAACATCATTACTCTAGACTTCCATATTTTCTATAGTACCATTCACATAATTTTTTATTTTGAGCTAAGTTATTTCACAAGCTTCACAACTCACCTTAAAAGAGGGGGAAAACATAATATCTTGTCTTAGAGACTAAGCTGAAATAGTCCACTGCATAGATTAAAAAATATAATATTTACTTATTTGATCATTACATACTCAATTTTTGCCTAGAAATAATATTCCAATATCACCATGCCATTTGGACAAAAATGTAGGTTGTGGCTGTCTCAAGAAGTGCACTTTAATATAAAAAGTCAAAAAAAACATTTTTCATAATTATACTCAGTTTATAGAACAATATTTAGTGGTTACTCGTAAATAATTTTCATATTTATACACAAGATTATCATATATTTTTCTCAAATTGGGGGCATCATGCATGGCATGTGTTCCAAATTTTATCTCAACAATTTAGTTGATATCACTCATTCATCAAAATCAAATATATCAAATATTAGATTAGGGGCATCTGAATGACACATTATCACTTTCTTGCTAATTTTTTCCACCAATTTTCATATAATGAGTGAAAATTCATGTCATTTTCTATATTGTATACACTAGACTCATATCATACTATTTTTGCACCATAATCAATCTTATTCCATATGCAACAGTTGATTTAACTTTTTGGACCAATTTTGCACTAAAATGATCTATTGAAATTCATACAGGGATTCCAAACAACTGTACTACCTTGAGTTGTACAATGATGGTGTCAAGTGCATCTTTATTTTTGAAGTGCACTCTCCTACCAATGAGGATTGGGGCATGCATAGTCTAATCGAACAACAAAAGTAAATTTTAAAGGTTCCCACCCTCTCTAATCACCAATTTTGCACCAAATGATTTATACATGTTTCACTATAGGTTTTCATGAAACATAGTTCAATGGGTGATCTACATCCAAGTCTACTCAACATAAGTATATATATTTTTATTTTACTATAGTAATTTAAATTTATTGCATTACTAGAATTAACGGGGGTCAAATATCATCACTAAAATTAACATTTAATACTAAAAAAATAAATTAAAGGGTGATTTATATATGATGGGTATAGGTGACCTGATCCTGATTATCATGTAGATGTGTAGAAATTGAATGGTGTTTCCTCAGTAATAATATAGCTGGTAGTGCCACCACCATCACCATCGCCATGGCCAAGACTAAGTACACCATGTTTGTGCTTGTTCTCTCACTCTCCATCCTAGGTAGCTATGCCTTTAACAATATCGACTATCAATTCCATCTTTTACCTAAAATATATTAGGTTTAATAAAAAACAACTAGATCTAAGTATAAATTAAAAAGGAGAAGCAACTTAAGTCCTAGGTAGAGGAAGAAAGTTGGGGTGTGAGAGAGGGAGACAAATAGACAGAGGTTTCTTATTTTTATTTTTTATGGAGTGCCTAAGCATTATAGGGAACCACTAAATTACATAGAATTTTGACATCTTTGTCCATATTATTAAATTATATATTTTTAATATATAGCTAATTATAATGTTGAGTAAGTATGCATTTAAATTAGTGAGTTATTTGGATAATAAATGATGATTAAAGGGCATCCATGCTATCAAAATTACCTAGGGTATGAACCTCAACTTAATCGCTTGACTATCTATGTTGAGTATCTAGAGGGATTTGTACCTTGGTGGATGGATATAAGAAACCATCATCCTCATAATTGCACTACAACTACAAGACTAAAATAGTGCATGGGATCCCCAAACCAAAAAGTATAACCAAAAGAGTGAATAAGCCATCGAAAAAAGAGATGATAATTGATTTTAATTGTTGGAACCTAGTTCACAACCTTGCCACTATTTTATATTTAAAGGTTCACTTTCCTATTATGGATCTTGATTAGAAATTTCCCATTTCTATCAATGTTTTCAACTTTAAATATAGTGAACATAGATCCTCCCTACAAGTTGTCCAAATATTTGGTTTGGATGTCAACATATGTGGAGTACTCCATGAGATAATGTCATTTAGACTCAACCATACATAATGTGTGGAGCAATCGTTAAGGAGCTTCTTTAAAAAAAATGTCTTCTTAAAGGTTTGATGTTTGTATGCTAATTACTTTGTATTTGGGATTTTGTTTTTAGGTATATTAAACCCAATTTTTTCTTAGTGCATTTTTTTCATGGTGTAATTTTGTTTTACCTATATTTTTATCAAACATGTATTATTATTTTTTATTTTAGAAATATATTGCATGATTTCAATTTTTAGAAAAATAGAGTAAGATGCTAGCTCCTACTGAATTTACCTCAATGTATACCCCACACTAATTATATCTCGATGGAGAATGTGGGAAAACACATTATACAATAAAAATTCATGTGTTTTTTTTCAAATTAATAATTAACATATTAAACAAAGGCCATTAAGTGACAAATCACAAAGCTTGTGTATTTTAGAGAATGATAATAATAACCATAACCAATTAGTGCTTGTGTTTGTAGAAAAATTTGAATTTTTATTTTGTCTTGACCTTGAATGAGACTTACAAAAAGATCTTGGATAGTGCCACAATCTACTATATACACAATGATGTGTTGTACTACTTAAACAAATCTATGTGTGAGGTATCCAAAATCTATTGTTCATATATACGTATCCACAACTCCTTTACAAGTACCATAACAAGTGATAATAGATTTTGTTAAAGAGAGTCTTTCACAATTTTTTTTCCTTGAATGGATAGATCAATGATTTTTCCTTGAGTATGTAACATTAATCCTTGCATACCTATAAATTAGTAAACCTAAGATGTAATTCCTATATCTCCTGAGAAGAACATCATATGCACTAGATTAAAAGGATTAGTCATCCTAAAATTTGGATTCATTTATCATCTCAAATATTAATCAATAACATGCCATATCTCAATCAATTGATGTAATTTTTTCATTGCGTTTACATTCCCATAATCATGATGTTTTTTCAAATCAAAACCTTGTTGTTGCACATCTTGGATAAGCCATGATTTAGATGGTGTTGTTAAAAATCATCAATTCAAAATTGAATAGATGCATCAATAGCTTGCCATAAACCTAAAGTCTTCAACGTTCTAATATATGTGATGTAAATGTCATTCCGAATTAATTTAGGAATCGGATAATAAGCTATTTTGTATAAGTTTTATCCATCACTTTAATATAAAAGGAAACTTCCAAGGGGAAAAACACTTCAAAAAATTAGGTTATGCCATAATAAAAAACCTCCCATTTGGGCTAGCAGGATTAAGCAATGAGTTCAAGCTGAAAGGTTTCCTTGATCTCTATCTCTATATAAATGAAAGGATAATAAGACTAATACCATTAGATTGTGAGTAGTGACATTACTTTTCAGATATCATAAGCCCACAAACCTTTTATGGATTCTTCTATTTATTGATTAATATAAGTATGACAACGGTTGTTTGAATATATTTATTAAGTATTTGTTCCATCCCATTCTACATTTTATTATTCAAAAATGTTCATGGATTTGGTAGACAACACCCAAAGTTTCATATTAAACTTCAATAAGGAATATTTGATTTATTAAATTTATAATAGGGATATTTATATCTCTCCTCCACTAGATTCATAAAGGACCGTTTAAATCAATTTATCTTTTTTATAATATTTTCATGCATCATCATAGAAATAAAATGAAGATGAAATAATCTTATTTTTTGAGTTATCTAGGTGGTGCGTATTTTCATAAATACATTGGTTTTTTTAAAGAGTTGATCTATAAAGTCTGATAAGCATATATTGAGTTGGTACATAGACATGATATTTTATAGTTTGAGAGATAAGATTGATATGAGAAAACATATGTAAATGAGCTTCTACTTGAGCTTCCATCGATAGAGGTACATGGAAAACCATCTGATCTTAATCAAAATCTACATTAAGTCCTACACAAATCAATAGATGTAAATGAATAACACATTCTTCTATTAAAATAGGTATAAATGCTTATATTCCTAGTCTATGTAAGGTAGGCACTCGATTTAACAATATGGGATGTCTTTGTATAATTTGTTTAAGTATGTTCCATAAAATGGGTCCCCTATCTCCAATTATACTTTTAGTTTATCTTAGAGGGGAACATTGTGTCAGTCAATTATATCATTAATTAAAAATGCTTGAAGAAACTCTATTATGATTCTCATGATAATCCACACTGATATAATGAGAGAAGGGGATCTACCATAATAACAAAACAACGTACATAATCAACACTTTTTCTAATTAAATTTTCATGAAGTCTTCCTTCTTTGTCTTAGATAGAAACTAATAATGATTTATAAGGTCTATCATGATTATCTCTCAATTTTTGCCTACCAATTTCATTATCAAGAAGTGCATCTACAACTTCTTGGACTAATTTATTTTGATTTGTCAATATATTTAGCATTAGAAATACATTAGTATTTTTTATGAGGTGGATAAGAAGATTATTTCAATAGATAAATGTTTGATAAATTTTATTGAGATCCAAACTAATCATTACAACTTCATTTAATTAAAACATTGGCCTAAATTTAGGAGGAAGAATTGATAGTAGGCACAAAACCATCTCGTTTGGTCCTATATTTGCTTGAATAAAATATTTAGCTAGTTTCATACATCTATCCAAAATATCCTTTCTTCTTTGAAGTTGTTCTTGCTCATTCAATTTGTCATATATATTTTTTCATCCCTTGTCAAAAACTACATCTTTTTTAGTATTAATAGTCCCTATAAATAATATAGATATTATCTCATCCAATCTCTTCCATTCCAAATTTGAATGATCCAAAATAATTTGCAGATCTAGACTAACTAGTTGCTCTCTAATAGTTTTTCCTCTTATGGTTGTTTATCTCTCTTGAAATAACCTAAAATCCCAAGAGAGATAATAAAAAATAATTTTTGGCCCAAATTGATGTTTATATTTAAGTGAACCCTAAAATTACAATAAAGTATGCTTATTTAGTCACTAAAATTAACATTTAATGCTATAAAATTTCAATTATGATCACTCCTTATACACACTTAACCTATATTCCATTCCATGATTCTAAACCATTATTCATATACTTATATGTATATGATCCTCTATCCTTAGGCAATTCTAATAGTAAATATTCTTACTACTCATTTCAGATAGCCTAGACTCATTATTGGATTGATTTACATTCCTAGTTTAGTTGTATTTGATCCTTAGACAAGGTTGCTCCTTCAAGATGATATCGCTCACTAATAGTGTTTTAAGCCACCGGTTTAATTCTCTCACCAAAAAAGGCTAATTTTCTAAATTCAAATTCATTTAATAGGTCATCCTGCACATTTCACAAGTCTCATTCAAAGAAATCCATAAAAGACCATTATATAAGCACTTTTTCTATTCATTGGTTTAGTAGGTGGCCAAGAGGCTTTTATCTTAAAAAATTGATAGAATTATCTAACTTTAAATTGAGAGGAGACTATCTATTCTTCCCAATTATGAGTTTCTTAAGCCTAAGAATCTTAGAGCTAAATTTGATTACACCAACAAGGTCACAAGTCATTGTTCAAGCACATAATTACACCAAGATTATACCAACATATAACATTTCACCATTTTTCACACACACCATCATAAAATGGGATAATTACATGGATTTTAATCCCTCTTCAGAGTAATGAAATGTAGACAACACTTAACACACAGTGTTGAGGTTAAACAAAACCTCAGCCCCTAACCCTTTTTTCCCTTTACTGTATTTTTTCCTCATTCTTTAAGATAAGGTTAGAGTGAAGGAGGCACACAACGACTCAAACAACAAATTGAATGAACCTAAATAAATACACATAACCTATAGGGGAAGGTGCATTTGATCAAATTCACACATAGGGAAAAACCCTAATGGACATTGATGCACCTTATAAATAATAACGTTTGTCAGCCTTGTCAAAATAACACAACCTTATTCTAGGATAAATTGGAGTTATGTTCTTGATTCACAATGACCTCACACAATTACACAATCAATTATATAATATTTATTTTAGTCCATCATATTCAAGTTTCAGCTAAGTTATTTGTCTTTATTACTTTCCACTTTTAGCACATTTAAAAAAATAGAAAGTTCCAAATCAATCATTTGTATTTATTACATATCTTATACATTTTGATTTTACTTAGATGTTTGTCATAATTAGATTAAAACTCACTTAATCTCTAATTTTGACAAAAATATATTGGTGAACCCTTTTATTGTTGAATATTTTAAAACCCTAACCACTCATGTTGCTAGGGTTTCTTTCCTTATTTTTATTATTTCCAATTACTATATTAGAGTTTTCAAATTTAAAAAATTATTTGTTAACAATTTTTTTTAAAGTTTCTATTTCATATTTTAGGCAATCTAACAAATTTGTTTCAACCTCTCTTAAAATAAGTTTTAAACTAAGTGATACTCAAGTTGAGTATACTCAGATTTTGGTTGACAACATCATAATGGTAGAATCAATTAATACACTTCATGATAATAACAAAAGAGATTTAGCAGTGTATCTTTAAAAGAATCCAAATATGCAAGATGAATTTTTAAAAATTGTTAGAAATGAAATAAATAAAGCATTTGAAAGTCAATCTTTTGAGACATTTACTGTATTGGTTCCTTACCTATCTTTGTATCACTCAATACAACTTAACATTTACTATGGGCGCAACCCAAGGGTTTTAATGGATCAATATTTTATTCTCTACTCAATCACTCTTTACACCACCTTTGGTTAGCACACATTATATCCCCCATGTAAAACCATTATACATAGCATTGCCCCTATATAAACTAAAGTGTTACATTTTGATCAAGGTGATTTGAAACATAATCAGACACTTTAATCACAAATTTTGTTGCATACTCCATTAGCTCAACATATTTCAGCCTATTTTTTTACCACTTGGTTTTTTGGCACCTAAGCTTACATTATATGATGGAAAAGGTGACCCTGAGCAATATTTGAGAGAATTTCACATAATTTGTTTAGACTATACATTCAATGATAGGTTGTTGACAAGTTGTTTATTAGGAGTTTAAAAAAGTATTCTCTAAGATGGTTTTACAATTTACCATATTAGTTAGTTAATGCATTCAATCCTTTGGCAAATTTGTTACTTTCACATTTCTCCATTAATATAAGTGAAGATATTTCATATGCTTAGATTGCTCAGCTCAAACAAGACTCTAATGAGCCACTCACATATTATCTACTATGATATAAGACCATGTTATCCAAAATGACAAATCATGTGAAAGATAAGGAATTGCAAGACATATTTAAATAGAGATTACTTCTATATACACATAATATTTTCAAATTTTATCAAATATTGACACTTTACATCTTATAGGAGCCTATTGAAACTCAATCTCTCTGAGTGCATGCCTTAAAGGGTAAACCAAGAAAGGGGTGGGTAGACCATTAGTTCTTCATATGATTGTTGTCCCTTAATGCAACATTATTACCAATCCAACCAGCTCCCAAAAACCATTCCCTAAGCTATTAATCATCACTTGCACACTCCTCCAATATTTTTCCTCTTTCCATCCCTCTTTTCCTCACCTTAGTACCTTTTTGTAAATCAATGATATTGGGTTGACTGGGTCAACCCTATATTGTTTTGGGTAATTTTCACTTCGGAGTTAGTTTAGCCTTTTACCAACCTAGCTTGAGACCTAGTGAATAATTGACTAGAATTATACAAGGTCGACTAGGTTGACCATGTTGACTAAAATTTTTAGAAGGGTTTAGGGAAATATCAACCTATATATACAAGATCATTTTTTCATTATTTCAATATGCAATAAAGATTTATTATTCACTCATGCTTCTTTACAATCTATTCTTCCACCATTCTACTTGAGAAGCCTTAGCTTAGGGTTTGTATTTGGAGAATCTAGTCTTGTGGATAAGTCTTGGATGCTTTGGAATTTTTGAGTGATCCTTATAAACCAAAACAAACTCTTATGAAACACCTTAGCCAAGGGAGAGATTTAAGCTATACATGACGCGATGGCGCTGGAGGCGAGTGAAGGAGCGAGGGACGACGACCCTGGTGGGACGAGTAGCAAGGAACGACCTGAGCGCAAAGGGTTTGTGAAGGGGAAGGAGCCATTTTATGCTAGTGACAGGGTTAAGGTTTCAAAGGTCAATGGCTGTTTTCCATGGGCACAGGATAGGCCTGTTCTGGTCATCCCTCTGGAGGCGATCCAAGAGGATGTCGAATACCTACCAGCTCATGCTTTAATCTGCAAGTTCTTGGGAATCCAAATCTCTGTGTCATCCTTGGAGGCTTGGATCTGCCGCACCTGGTAGTTGGAGGGTGAATTAGATATTATGCTAGTAGGAAATAGTTATTTTATGGTAAATTTTACCTCTGTTTTTGACCAGAATTGGATCTTCGAAGGAGGACCCTATTTCTATGACCGTATTGGGTTGTTTCTCAAACCATGGCATGCAGGTTTCAATTCGATAGAGGATCTTCCAACGAGAGTACCATTTTGGGTGCGCCTCCCAAGACTTCCCCTAGAATTTTGGTGAGAGGATATCCTGAGCCAAATTACAGCCACACTGGGTACACCCACGGCTATCGCCCACCAATCTCTGGATAAAAAACTCATCACTTATGCTCGTATCTATGTAGAAATCAATCTCAATAGCCCCCTACCTAACTCTATGGAAATTTGCCTCGGGGCATCTTCCTGGGTGCAACAGATTGATTATGAATTGATTCCTTTCTGGTGTAGGATCTATCATGAATATGGACATTTACACCACCAATGTCTGCAGACAGCCAGAGAAAATGGTAGTGTTGCTTTCAATGCCAATGAGTCTAGCCAACCAGGCCGAGTGGATACGGGGAAGGTCTAGCAGGGCAACACCACATTGGGGAATACCCACTCTAATGCTGGTAACATGATGTGGAGGACAATGGGTTTCCAAGGCCCTGACAGAGATGGTTTCACCCAAGTTAGACATCGTACGAAGGGGCATGGGCAAAAGCGTATGAACTTGGACTGGCAAGTAGAGATGAGCTTCAACCATTTTGAGACTCTAGAAAGTATGGCCATTGAGGATGACATTCCTTTGATCGAGCAGGGGGCCTTGTAGACTGTGAGGGGCTGGAACCTTTTCTTTCTGAATCTCAGGATATGGTGATCCAGCCGTCTACCGAGGCTCATCCTATCCCCAAGGAGGGGATGCTAGTGGCAACCCCAACCCAACAAGTCAAGGACATCAGATGGGCAGACTTGGGTAAAGAAGTAGAGGCGACTAGGAGAGATAAAGCCTTGTCACCTGCTTTAGGCTTGCTGCAGAGGCTTTTCAAGAAAGCATCCCTCACCGCTCCTGCTAGAGTGGGACGAAAGAAAGACCAAGATAAACTCAGAATTATAGGTGACTTATTGGTAGAATCAGGGGTGGTCAAGACCCTGGATGAGCATTTCCCTCTCTCTACCCAATGATAGTGCTGTCTTAGAATGTAAGGGGTTTGAATAGCACCCCCAGACAAAAAGCTATGTGTAGGTTGGTTGCTGATCACTCTCCTGATATTTTTTGTGTCCAAGAGACTAAGCTTTTTGTTGATGCTATGTTCAGTTGTCTGTCCAAGTTTTGGGCCTACGGGTAATGCCAATGTATTGGTGCTTTAGGAAGTGCTGGTGGTGTGGCTATCTGCTGGGACCTAGGGAAGATCACACCCCTCCAGTGGGTGGCTAGCCCCTTGGCCCTCTCCATGGTAGCCTCCTCTCTTGACACTGGGGAAATGATTTTAGTTACCATAGTTTATACCCCTGTGGATAACTTGGGACAGCGTAAGTTATGGGAGCATGTTTGACAGATTAGGAGCTGCCATCCCTTCCTGCCTTGGATCATGGCTGGAGATTATAATGCTGTGTTATGCTTAGAGGAGAAGAGGGGCAGGAATGCATGTCTAGGCCCTGCGTCTGATCTTCTCTAACTTAATATGGATTTGCTCCACCTGTCTGATGTTAAGCCTCTCAACGGTCTCTTCACCTGGAACAACAGAAGGTCAGGTAAGGATGCTATTTCTAAATGCCTTGATAGGTTCCTTGTTTCATGTTTCTGGCAATCTAGTGCAATCTCTATGGCTTCTAAAATTCTAGATTGGAGAGGGTCAGATCACTGGCCCATTATGCTCACTGTTAGGCAAATAGTAGGCCCCAAGAAACCTCCTTTTAAGTTCCAGCTAATGTGGCTCTGGGACCCAACTCTTCTGGAACTGATGAAGCATTGGTGGAGGCAGGGAGGCCCTGGTTATGGCACGGCTATGTTCAATTTTGCCAAGAAATTGTAGTATGTGAAAAGGAAGTTGCAAGATTAGAACCGAAATAGCTTTGGAAACCTCCATTATATGAAGAAAAGAGCTCAAGAGCGGTTGGACTCTCTTACCAGACAAATTCGGGACCTTGGTCTTACAGAAGATCTTTGTAGAGAGGAATCTCAAGCTGTGAATGAATTGGCTGAGTGGGAACATAGGGAAGAAATATTTTGGAAGCATAAAGCTAGAATTGATTGGCTTTAAGAGGGAGACAAGAATACTGCCTTCTTCCACAAGTCGATTCAAGCACGGAGAAACAGAAACTACATTACTTCTCTTGTTACGCCAAATGGATCTTCCTTATTCTCCTCCTATGACATAACATAGGAGGCTATCCATTTCTATTCAGAGTTGCTGTCCAGTACTGTGCACATGGCTAAAAGGGAGGTTAACACTGTTCTGGTGAATATTCCTTCTGTTGTCACTCCTGGCATGAATGAGGCACTGTTGAGGCTGATTGGTATGGAGGAAGTAGAGAAAGTTGTCTTCATCATGAACAGAGGTAAAGCTCCAGGGCCGGATGGATTCCTAGCTAAATTTTTTAGGAGTTTTGGGATATTATTAGCCAGGATCTCTTAGATGTAGTGTTGGAATCCTTTTCTAGCAAAGAGATGCTTAAGGCTTTTAATGCGACCTTCCTTGTGTTAATTCCGAAGAAAGAGTAGGCAAACCAGTTGGACCTCTTCAGGCCTATTGCACTGTGTAATGTGATCTATAAGATAATTACCAAGCTTATTGCTGAATAGCTCAAAGTGTGCCTTCTGACGGTCATCTCTGAAGAACAAGGAGGCTTTGTAGCTAGGAGACAAATTTTGGATGGAGTGGTGATTGCATCCGAAGCTATTCATTCCATGAGCATGTATAGGGAGTGGGCCATGTTTATCAAGCTAGATTTAACCAAGGTGTATGATAGAGCCAACTTGGATTTCTTACAAAAAATCCTGTTGGCTTTTGGTTTCAGCCAGGTTTGGGTCAGATGGGTGCTAAGTTGTGTAACCACACCATCCTTTTCTTTTCTTATCAATGGGGTGCCATCTAGACTGTTCAGGGTGTCCAGAGGCCTGCGCCAAGGAGATCTGATCTCACCTTACCTATTTATTATCCTTGCAGAGGGGCTTGGCTGGCTTATTAAGGCTAGGGCATCCCAAAACTTGGTGCATGGATGGCAGTGGTGGAATGGGCTAACCACGCTGACTCATCTTCAATTTGTTGACGATACTATTCTGGCAGGTAAGGCTCGGGTGAGTGAAGCGAAAGCATTTTGGATTACCTTAGATACTTATTTGGAGGCTTCTGGGTAAAAAATCAATGAGCACAAATCTTCTATCTACTTTTTTAACACTCTAGAACCCATCCAATAGCATATTATTATTACTTTGAGGTTCCAGGCCCAGTCTCTCCTGGTTACTTACTTGGGGATTCCCTTAGTGGTGGGAAGGCAACCCAAGTTGTTCTGGCAAAATGTGCTTGATAAACTTAAGCATAAAGTTAATCATTGGACCCATAGGTGGTTGTCTACTATCGGTAGAGTGACTCTCTTGTAATCCATGATTCAGGCTTTGCCCATATACCGCAGCATGGTCCAGGCTACTCCGAAATACTTTCTCAAAGAATTTGATGCTTTATCCAGGCAATTCCTTTGGAGTCGTAACCTTAAAAAGTCCAAATGGAGTCTCCTCAGCTGGAACATGGTGTGTCAGCAAAATAAGGAGGGGGACCTTGGTTTGCACTCTGCTCTTCTATCTAACCAGGCTATGGCAGCTAAGCTCTACTGGCGATGGTGCACCAACCAATCTCACCTTTGGGCCCGTATCCTGTCTTCTAAGTATTTTTTGGAAGCTGCTCTATGTGAGATTCCTAGACTCCCTATTGAGGGAAGAGGATCTATGGTTTGGAACACTCTTAAGCTCATAGCTCACTTGGTCTAGTGTAGTCTCTTCTAGATTTGCAACAGTGGTAGAGAGGCACTCTTTTGGGAAGATTCTTGGGAGGGGCTCCTCCCCTCCTTTCCTCACACCCACATTTGCAGGCTCTAAGTGATTCTTTTCATGTAGCAGGATGGGATACTGTTGCTCACTACAAAGCTGCCTTTCATTTGGGCTTGGGGGCTGGTTACAGGTGGAAAGATTCTTCAGAGTGGCCGCCTAGAGGGACTGAAGAGGATAGAAGAGAACTAGTGTAGATTCTCACATCTAGAAGATGTAGCTCATTGCAGGGGAGGGACAACTTGGCCTAAGGAGCTGCCCCCACTAGGCAGTACTCTATTTTGATAGGATACCTGGAGCTATCCAGGCAATGTTTTGGGGAAGTTGATTTCTGGTGGGGCAAGAAAATTTGGAGCTCCTTGTCCTGGCCTAAATGCAATTTTTTCCTATGGACTCTCACTCATAATCAATGCCTTACATGGGAGAATTTGTGCAGTAGAGGATTTCAAGGTCCGTCTATCTGCCTATTGTGTCACTGTAATGAGGAGAGTGGTTACCATCTATTCTTCCACTACACATTTGCTAAGAGGATATGGCATCTATGGTGGCAGGTCTGGGGTGTCTCATGTTGGCACGTGTCTTCTCTGGGTGAATTTTGGGAATGCCTTGGGCCTCCTCCCTCCAAGGCGTCAATCCTACAAGTTGCCTGGGTTACTGGGCTGACCTTCATACTTTGGAACCTTTGATTGGAGAGGAATCAAAGACTATTTCAAGGTGTCGGCCTTGAGCTTAGAATTATTTGGCTGAAGATTCTCAATGCCTTGCAGGAGACCATTCTGATCAAGTGTGACAGGGAGGCTGATTTGTCCCCTAAAGAAGCTGTGATTTTTTCCCATTTTGCACCTGTTCAGCCTAATGCATCCCCCTCCAATCTTCCCATGCATGGGCCCAGGCAGCAGGCATGGCTGATGGAACGTAGAGGACATTGGATGCCCCCAGAGCAAGGAGTCATTAAGGTCAACATAGACGGTTCATCAAGAGGCAATCTTGGTGAGGTAGGTATCGGGGGTCTTGGGCATAACAATGCTGGTGAAATTTGTTTCATGTTTTTTGTTCATAAGGGCCGGCATACAAACAATCTCATGGAGGCCATGGCAATCTTGGAGGCAGTGCAAATGTGCTGTCAATAGGGCTGGAGTCACATTATCTATGAATTGGATTCACAGGTGGTGGTTGGCTTGCTGGGAAAGCATGAGTTTGATAATGTTGATTGGTAACTAGCTAGGATAGCACGGCAAATTCTTTAGCTAAGCTCTGCTTTTGAAATGATCTCGTTCAATCACATTCCTCGGGAATGGAATGGCACTGTTGACATCTTGGCTAAATGGGCTTTGGAGTTTGGGTTGTAATGGCAGATTTATGATCGCAATTTGCTCCTGTTGAGCTTGTCTCTTCAGCTGAATCAACTTGTTGAGAAGGATATTTCCATGTAAATTTCCCGTTCTCAGGCTTTTTTGAATAAATTTTTACCCCTTTTAGTATCAAGGGAGAGATTTAAGCTCAGTGGGTTCATCTTCAAGGTAAGTATTCTTAACTTTATTTCTCCTTTATAAGAGTAGATAGATAATGTAGTTGTGATTCTCTTCTATGCATTAAACTTCTGTATACATTGATGTGAGTATATGTATTCTATACATGTTTAATTTTTATTTTGTTTCTAACCCCTACTTTGTGCCACAAGCTTTGGTGAGCACTAGATTAGATTTAATTTCTTATTATTAGCATAGGTGAAATATTAATACATAGGACCCCCTTAGGGTTATTGCATGATTGTGTTAGATTGGAGGCTTTTGAACCCTCCTTATCATAGTGTATTATGATAAGTGATCCCATAAATGGGTCTAGTAGATCCCTATATTGGTCATGCTTTTGCTTAACAAATCTATTGCTAATTAGAACTGTAGGTATGCTCTATCTTCTCTGAGTTAGGATTGATTTATAGACATGATGAATTTATGATTGCATACATTCTAGTGAAGTTAATGTGAACCTAACCCTTACAGGATTTGTTCACTTATTTTTCATTATTTTATCATTATTCTTATCATATATTTGCCATACTAGGTCAACTGCATCGACACAGTTCTAACTTTTGTGTGCATGTTTAACACACAGTCGTATCAAGATTACTCATTTCTATTTATGCAAGTTTTTAATCAGGTATAGAAAACATACTAAGTCAATCCAGTTGACCCTATACACTATCAAACATTAAGTTTAGACTACTAGGTCAACCTAGTTGACCCTATACATTTTCAAGCATCTTATTCAACATACTAGGTTGACCCAATAGACCTAGTACATTTTCAAGCATCATATTTAGCATATTAGGTCAACCCAATCAAACTTATATAGTTTAGGCACTCAACAACAACCTCCTTCAAAGCTAGGTCAACCCAGTCAACCCTATTAGTAGGATTTTTCAAACATTTCTCAAGATTATTTGATAGCAATCTCACTTCTTTACATATTCAAAATAACCAAGGTTCCTTTCTCTCTTTCCTTATAGTTTTTACTTTCACAGTTTGTAGTCTTTAAAACTACCCTTGTACAGTCAATTGGATCGACCATGTTGACCCAATTCTATATTCTATGTGCTGTCTGGATAATTGGATCAACTCTATCATATTTATTCATTTTTAGACCTTTCTTCTTTAGTACAAAGATGATACCATCAACCCTAAACTATGTTTTGTGCATACAATGTTAACTATATTGACACTCTAGCATGTTTTAAAGTTAGAATTAAACTTTATATGCAAGTAATTGGTTTCACACTTTAATTTCTTTTTGTTTTCATGTGTAGAATAGAATGCATAGTCTAATTAGGTGATTTTGAATTTATTATTTAGTTTCACTATTTTCTATTTTATGCACACATAACCAAATCAAAAAAAATATAACAAACACTTTAACAATTATCTTCCCAAGGCCAACCTACTTGGATTTCATCATCAAGGGTTAATTTGAATTAGTTTTCTGGCCAAGTATAAATATGTGGTTAATGGTATATTATGGATAAGCACGCAACACCCTTATCACTATGGTGTGTGAAGTAAGGGGATAGGCCCCAATAGTAACCTTGTACCATTGCCAATACAAATCCTTTTCAGTCCAAACATCCTAAAACCATCCTTAGATTGCTTTCTAGTTCCTTGCTTATAGCCAACTTCCTATCACATTTAAAACTATATTATAGTATTCTTATCAAATTTAGGTTAACCATCTAGTTAGCTTTTACTTTTCAAGTTGATTACTTGTTCTTTGCTCAATTATATTTTATATTACAAAAACTTACATTGTCCAGTGTTGGTGTAATGATTTATGATGTGTACCTCAATTGGATTAACCTCATTGATCCAATTTATTATTTATTTTCCTTTTGTTCTTACTTTTCAATATATTTGAAAAATTATTCTGAGTACATGATCATTTTAGTCGACACTTATAGACTTTCTAATTTTCTCTATCTGCTATACTAGGTTGACCTAGTCAACCTTGTACACTTTTTCAAGCCTCTATTTGTTGTATTAGATAAACTTAGTTGATCCTATACTATTTATATACCCTATTCACTATGCTAGGTTGACCCAGTCGACCTTGTACTAATTTTTGCCTTCTCTATTTGCCAATTCAGTTTAATGTCTTTCCTTATTAGCATTTTACTCATTTTTCTTCAATAATAATGAAGTCTCTTATCA
Organism: Torreya grandis; assembly: GCA_037957365.1. Lineage (NCBI taxonomy): Eukaryota > Viridiplantae > Streptophyta > Pinopsida > Cupressales > Taxaceae > Torreya > Torreya grandis. The sequence continues at coordinate 420,624 of JARHVA010002685.1, forward strand.
AAATATTCTGAGATATCTTGAATCCATTTAGATACCATATGGGAAGTTCATTTTTCCCTCTTTTTTCCTCCCAAGAGCACCATCACTCTTGGGGCACCTCTTCCCCTCCTTTATCCATGACTCGTAACATGGTGTAAATCACACCACAAGAAGAAGTTGATGGGATTGACCCTTTCTCTACTTACCAGGATACTTCTTATCTCCAAAATTTTCAAAATAATGTGGGAGAACTTGACATGAAATTAATCAATAATCCCACTCATAATCCATGTTTTAATAACCCTCCCCCTAACACCAACTTGAGGAATGCTCCTACCAACACCAACCCACCTCCTAATACAACTCAACTTCTTTCCCAATTTATTCAACAAATGAACATAATATAATACTCTAGCACCAATGAGATTATGCAACTTCAATAACATTTGATTAATATGGCTAATCAACCTCCAATTATCCATGTTCAAACTAATCCCAATTACATTCCTCCACCTCTTAGAGATGCCTTAGGAGGCAATGTTATTCCTCAACCCATAATGAAGAACAAGATGCTTTAAACTATTCAAAATGAGACTTTAACCCCCTTTATTATATCCATTGATATTGGTAACATATATCCAACTCTCACTTATGATGAGACTAAAGACCCTACCTCATTTCTCAAAGCTTTTGGAAACCTTTATAAAGAATGGATCCAAACTAATACTTTTGCCACAACTAAACTCTTAGTCAAAACCTTCATTGATGATGTATTATAATGGTATAACCAATTAAACCAACACTCTATTTGGAAACTTTAAGATTTGGTTAATATTTTAGTTAAAGAGTTTCAACATAATGGTCTTCCAAAAAATTGTCTTAGCCACTTCATCAGTGCTAAGCAATCTTCCACAGAATCAACTCATGACTTTATCAAAAGATGGAAATCATTGGCCCATAAAGCTGACCATAACATGACTAATGATAATTTTTTCAAATTATTTATCACTTATTTGACTCTTTATCTTCAATATAAGGTTTGAATCTTTGCTTCCCAAATACTTAACAAAGCTCTTGACCAAGATAAATGTCAAGAATTTCTCATGAAGCAATTTGAACCTAATCCTAAACTTCTAAAAGGATATTTTCATACATATACCAATGCTATCACTAGTAATACTCTACAAACCAAACCTATAGTTTTCAAAATTGATATTTCTTTTCCTTCTCACACATCTCTCTCGGTTTAGCAAATGATTTTTTTTTATTGTCCTCTAAACCTTTTATTTATCCTAATAATCCTCCCAAGTGGTATAACCCTAATCTGTTTTGTTGGTTCCATGCTGACATTGGTCATTTCCATGAATATTTTAGAGGTCTCACTAAATTTGATGTTTCCTATATGCTTATTGATTTATTTAATCATGAAGGCATGATCAAACTTCATCATCAAGAGTACACTGCTGCTTCTAAAAAATGACAAGCTTCCAAAGATTTTACTTCAAATAATCAAAAATATTTTTCTACAACAAACAATAAACCAAATACCAAGGATTTTTGTGTCATTGATGTTGATTATGACCAATGTTTTAATAATTATCAATATGTTAACACTACCAATGTCAATTATCATCACAAACTGGCTCACAAAGATCTTATTACCAAACCTAAGAAGCCATATTTAGAAGAACAAGTCCTTAAAGATTCTACCACTAATAATCTTGCTTTAGAAGCCCATGAGGAACCACCTCCTCCTTCTAAACCTCTAACCACATATATTCCTTCCAAAGCTACTTTACCTCCTAAACCTTATCCTGGTTCTTCTAAATCTCATGGAACTTCTTGAAGAACTCAACTCTATGCCTTGTAAGATTAACTGTTATGGAGTTGGTTCATACTTCCCCCTATCATCGCAAGTTCCTCATGTAATAACTTCAAGTAATTAAAGATCCATCCCCTATTGAAGAATAACCACATTATATTTTATCTCAACCTACCAATGTGAATACCATTGAAACTATGTGTCCCTCTTCTAATCCTTACATTGAATTCCTTGAAGAGGATATGATCAATGATGAAATTATTTTTCATGCTGATGATCCACCACTTTTCATTAAAATAGCCATTGATACTACCCTTATCTATAATTTTATAGATGATGAAGGTTATAGTATTAATGTAACATCTTTGTGGCTTATCCAATAACTTGGTTATAATAAGGATCATCTTAAGCATACCCATATCACTTGTCATGGTTTTGATAAGATAAATCAAAAGCCACTTGGTTGTATTTGGATTCCATTAACCATTAGACCTAAGACCATTCAAACTAATCTTATGGTCCTTGATTTACCTTTATCTTATAAAATACTCCTTGGTCTCCCATGGACTCATCAAATGAGGGCTATTGCTTCTTTCAGTAGCCAATGCATTAATTTCTTACATAATGGAAAATGATACAAGTATGAAGTTAATCCAAACCCATGGATCATTCAACTTCCTAATCCTAAATTCAAATATCGTATTCCTAAAATTCCTAAGATCAATAGTGCTCCTTTATCCAAGTTCATTAACATGAATCCTAATTTACAAGTTACTCTTTCAGATTCTAATGATGATGAACCCAATGATTTGCAACATACTTGCAATAATACCAAGCTACCTCCTTAAATTTCACAGAGGCTTCCTCCTTCCTTATTACATAAGGACTGTATTGTTCCTCTTATTAATGAAATTACCAATTTTCCCTCTCCATGCAATGCTCAAGAACCTTATTTACTTGAAAATTCCTTTACTTTCAATGAATTTGGAGTGGCTAAATTATTTCAAGATCGTCTCATCATGTCTCCTCATCCACTTAGTAATCTTGGGATTTCACCTTCTTAAACTCCCCCTAATTTTCAAGCATGTACAATTTATCCAACATATTATGATAATTACATAATGGCCCAAGCTTCATATCAAGACTTGTATGTTTAACACTGTCATAAAAACATAGCTCAAATTCATGCTTTTAATTGAGATGTGCATACTATTTCTACAGATCATGACTTAGATCCTTAGGGTCATGTGCCTCTTACCAATTATCCTCTTATTGATACTCCTTGAGTGGTATAACGTATTATGCCTTCCAAACCTCCTAAAATTCTTACATCTCTTTTATCACCTATCAATCCAATCATTGCCTCTAATTATTCTCCCATCATCGAAACCCTTGACACTCCAATCCCTTTTGATCCATCTACTTCTCATTCTCCTAAGATTACATTTAATGTAAAGGCAACTGATGTACATTAGATACATTCTAAGTATGATCAACATGGTAATCAAATTCTAGATCCCAAAGTATATGTTGAGTATTATGGTCCTCTTCCTACCTTGCCTAGTGATGAAGCTATTCTTGAACTACTTCATGATCGAGAACCTCAACTTCCTTGACAACATCATGAACTTGGGAATTTTAAAACTAAAATCCCTTTTTTCAAAAAATTCATTGCTAACATTGATCCTAAAAGTAATCCTATTTCTACCTTACCTAATGCACCATACCACTTTCAAGATGGTAATGCCATGATTATTGAATAAACCACTCATATTGAATATGGTACTTCCTCTTGTCCTTAACCAATTAATATCTTTCATGAACTATTACCTACCAAATATGATAATCTTAGCTTAATCTTTGATAAGTATAATGAGGTTTTTGATTGGTCCTATGATGACATTCCTAGTATTGACCCTAGCATTGTGGTTCATAATATCATTACTTATCCTGATGCTAAACTTATGAGTCAAAAACAAATAAGTTTTCCACACAATGTTTCTACTCTATGTCACAAAGAAATAATCAAATTATTCGATGCTAAATTTATCAAACTAGTAGATTATTCTGAATGAGTTTATAACACTGTTCCCATTTGGAAAAAGTTCACTATGGTCATTCACTTTTGTATTGATTTCCACAATCTTAACCTCACTTGTCCCAAAGATAAATTTCCTTTACCTTCAATAGATGCCATTATTGATTCCATAATTGCTTATGAAATGTTATCTCTTATGGATGGCTTCTCAAGATACAATCATATTCATATTACCCCTAAGGACCAACATAAGACTACTTTCACCATAGAATGGGGCACTTATTGCTATGTCAAAATGCCCTTCAATCTTAAAAATGTTAGAGCCACTTACTAAGGAGTAATGACTCACATATTTCATTATCTTATCCATAATTTTTTTGAAACCTATGTGGATGATCTCATTTTTAAATCCAAAAGTCATATGACTTATCTATCAGGTCTTGCTATCATCTTTGACTACCTTCTTAAATACTGGGTTAGACTCAATCCTTACAAATGTGTCTTTGGTGTCACATTTGGAAAATTGTTAGGATTCTTAGTTTCTCTCCATTGCATATATGTTGACCGCACTAAGATTAGTGCTATCATCGACATGCCATTTTTCATTCCATTTCTAACATTCATAATTACTTAGGAAAACTTAAGGCAATTAGATGATTTATCCATAAAATGGATTTTCATATACATTCTGTCAATTCTCTTCTCAAGAAATGTACTACTTTAGATGTTAGGTTGTGGAGCTAAAAGCTTCACTGATGCAGACATGGAGGAGGTTGCAGGAGAGTTGCAGAGTGTCACGGAGACTGGCGTTTGGTCTGGCCAACTGACGTTGACAGTATTAGACAGGGAAGCAACCGACGTCGGTCATGGATCGGCTGGTGTCGGCGACCCCCAGGCAGACAGGGACCGACGTTAGTCACCTGTGTGGTTCGACTGCGAGCTTATTACAGGCAGTTAGCTAACGAACCAAGTGTTTGCATGTTTAGATCTATTTTTAGACTGAGAGCTGTGGATCTAATTATTGTAATTAGATGTCTAATCATTGTTTGGATGAGATCTATATAATAGACTCATGGTTGTATTGGAAAAGTTGTTCTAGTTTGAGTTGAGCAAAGTTTGTTCCTTCTGTGTGTGAGGTGAGCAAGGGTGTTCCTCCTAGTTCCACAGCAGTACCAAGGTGGGTACTGGTTTTGGAGAGTCAGCAGGATTCTTCAGGTGTGTAGGATCTTGGTCACAGGTGCATGGCCTATATAGGAGATCTACATGGTAAGCAAGATCGTTGATCTGCAAGTGTATGTGTGTACAAGGTCAAGGTTCACAGGTGTGCAGAACCGGGTTGATTTGCAGGTGTGCAGGATCATATAGGATAGCAACACAACAGGGAGTAGTATCAGGTAGGATCTACTTGGAGTACAGGTGTGTACTCAGATAGAGCAAAGAGGAAGGCAAGGGAGTTCCTTCCATAAGTATGGTCTGTTGAATTGCAGGTTGTTGCAGGTTCATGGGAGATATACTTGAAGTACCTTGAGTACTTGTGGAGTACATGGAGTACTTGTGGAGTGCGTGGAGCACTTGTGGTGTGCGTGGAGCACGGGAGGTGAACACCAACTTTGTATTTGAGTTGGGTGTTGGGACCTGAGAGGGAGAGCTTTGAGGAGAGAATTACTGTTCACTTGAGGTGTGGCGAGCCTCTGAAGAGGTGGTGGAGAAGAAGTGGCATCTTCTTTATTGTATTCTTTTCTGTAAAGTATTAATACAAGTTGTGTATTGTCTCTCATATCATGTGTTATTCTGAATTCTAGTTACTTGGTGAATCTGGTTAATTTTCCGCATATTAAGTTACTTGGTTTGGTAATCATATTGTGCTCTTTTGGTGGAGCAAGATCCTGACAAGTGGTATCAGAGCAAGGTTGTTGGCTCATAGCTTGATACCACTAACAAGTGGTATCAGAGCTTTTGGTTGGGATACTAACAGATTGGTTTAGATCTGGGTAGTGTGTTTTGATTACAGGTCACTCTCAGGGGTTTCTAATTGAGTGGGAGTAGAGCAATGGCAGATGAAAGTAAGCTAAGAATGGAAGAGTTGAAAAGCACAGATGGTCTCTTAAGGTCCTATGGAAAGAAAGAGCAGGTAAAAGATTATTGTTGTTTGGTAGCAGATCAACATGAAGAAACTGAAGAAGCAGATGTTGCAGGTTATGTTGCACAGGGTGCTCTGGGAGGTTTCTTGGATAAAGTTAAATCTTGGATAAAAGATTCGGTTGCCTCTTTCCATGCAGCCCCAGGTAGAGGAGCTGGTGAGCCTTGCCAAAGAATTGGCAAAGGGGAAGTGAAGCTGAAATTGCAGGCGGCCAACACACAGGTGTTGATGAAGGTCATGCAGGTCCCAGGTTTGGAGATATGGCTAATTTCTTTAGAAATATTGGGTGATGAGAGATGCACAAGAACTCTCACAGCGGATGCACTTGAATTAGCTGGTGGTAAGAAAATAGGTATTCTTTATCTACTTGTTTATATTACTGATTCTTCTTTTGTTGCGGAGACGTGGCTTCGTAGGCTTGGTCACATGAGCAGGAAAGAGATGCATGTTCTTAAGTGAAAGACAGATATATTTGATAGGCTTAAGAACTAGAAAGCCTTGGTGTACTTGGAGGAGATGGCGAACAGAAACCAGTGGATGGTGCTAGATACTTCTGAGCAGAGCAGTTTGGACGTGGGTTTTGATTCAAAGAAGCTTGCGGGTAAAAAGTTATCACTCACAGGTGAACACAGAAATCGGCATCGGTCAGGAGGAACCAGCGTCGAACAGATAGATGCCGATGTCAGTCATGTGTAGACCAAAGCCGGCGATGTCAGGTAGGGTAAGACTGACGTCGGTCAGGGGGACCAACGTCGACAGTAGGTAAGACCGATGTCGGTCAGGAGAACCGACATCAGCAGTAGGGACACTGATGTTTATAGGGTCGGTAGTCAGGGATAGACGCATGGGAACTGACGTTGGTCGGATGCAAACTATGGAGTGACTGAGGTCGGTCACTGTAACAGATTTTGGGTGGACAACACGCTGTCAAGGAGTCTCAAACACCCATATAGAGGACTGAAGGCGTAAGTAGGCCCTCAAATTCGTTGTTCCTCTTCTTTATACTCGTTGCTGATTGTAGAGCAGGAAGGATCCAGGAAACATGTGTGAGCTTGGCATGGATGAGGATGTGATTCCTTGGAGGAGAACCAAACAGGTGTTTTTGGTAGGGTTGCCAACAGGTATGAAAGCACAGAGATGAATGGATTCCTTAGTAGAAGAATAGAGAGAACGGATACGTGAGACGGAAGACCAGGTATATGGTCTTGAGGAGCTGCAAGATAGTGGTACAAGTTTTGACAGGTGGAGGATGAAGCATGGCTTCAGTTAATGTCAGGGTAACTACTGTGGTTTGACTTACCAGGGGGATGGTGATTGCAACATCATTCTGTTGCTGTATGTGGATGGTATGCTAGCTAGCTGGTTTTGTACATACAGGGTTTTACTGAGCTAAGGGTAAGATTAGTTCGGTGGCATGTCATGAGGAGTTTGGAGCAGCAGAATTCTTTGACATGGGAGGCATGGAGATCACAGGTTGATTTTGTCTCGAGTGGGAGCTGATGTGAATCAGGTGCTGGCAAGGTTCAGGATGCAGAGCCGGATCACACTAAGGGCTGGACAGGTATAGTGTTTGAAATCACATGAGGTCTGGTATAGACCTGAGTATTCCCATGCAGTGGGAGCTGTCAGAGAGTTAGGAGCCAATTCAGGGAAGTGGGTTCTCAGGTATTTGAGAGGGACCAGCAGTAGGGATTCATGTTATGCAGAGTCAGGACTTCACTACATGTGTTTGTAGGTTCGGATGTGGCAGGGTACTCGGATGACAGGAGGTACACCACGGGATGTGTGGTGGGTTATCTTCAGGATTGATTTTGAAGAGGGATACAAACTAAGAAATAGATTAGATGGAGTATAGGTACAGGTATAGGTACAATGTAGCTATTTATCTCCAAGTGGGAGATTGTTAGGTTGTGGAGCTAAAATCTTCACTGATGCAGACATGAAGGAGATTGCAGGAGAGTTGCAGAGTGTCACGGAGACTGGTGTTTGGTCTGGCCAACCGACGTCGGTAGTATTAGACAAGGAAGCAACTGACATCGGTCATGGATCGGCCGGTGTCGACGACCCCCAGGCAGACAGGGACCAACGTCGGTCGCTTGTGTGGTTTGACTACGAGCTTATTACGGGTAGTTAGCTAACGAACCAAGTGTTTGCATGTTTAGATCTATTTTTAGACTGAGAGCTGCGGATCTAATTATTGTAATTAGATGTCTAATCATTGTTTGGATGAGATCTATATAATAGACTCATGGTTGTATTGGAAAAGTTGTTCTAGTTTGAGTTGAGCAAAGTTTGTTCCTTCTGTGTGTGAGGTGAGCAAGGGTGTTCCTCCTAGTTCCACAATAGTACCAAGGTGGGTGCTGGTTTTGGAGAGTCAGCAAGATTCTTCAGGTGTGTAGGATCTTGGTCACAGGTGCATGGCCTATATAGGAGATCTACATGGTAAGTAAGATCGTTGATCTACAGGTGTATGTGTGTGTAAGGTCAAGGTTCACAGGTGTGCAGAATCAGGTTGATTTTCAGGTGTGTAAGATCATATAGGACAGCAACACAACAGGGAACAGTATCAGGCAGGATCTACTTGGAGTACAGGTGTGTACTCGGATAGAGCAAAGAGGAAGGCAAGGGAGTTCCTTCCATAAGTATGGTCTGTTGAATTGCAGGTTGTTGCAGGTTCATGGGAGATCTACTTGAAGTACCTTGAGTACTTGTGGAGTACGTGGAGTACTTGTGGAGTGTGTGGAGCACTTGTGGTGTGCGTGGAGCACGGGAGGTGAACACCAACTCTGTATTTGAGTTGGGTGTTGGGACCTGAGAGGGAGAGCTTTGAGGAGAGAATTACTGTTCACTTGAGGTGTGGCGAGCCTCTGAAGAGGTGGTGGAGAAGAAGTGGCATCTTCTTTATTGTATTCTTTTTTGTAAAGTATTAATACAAGTTGTGTATTGTCTCTCATATCATGTGTTATTCTGAATTCTAGTTACTTGGTGAATCTGGTTAATTTCTGCATATTAAGTTGCTTGGTTTGGTAATCATATTGTGCTCTTTTGGTGGAGCAAGATCCTGACAAGTGGTATCAGAGCAAGGTTGTTGGCTCATAGCTTGATACCACTGACAACTGGTATCAGAGCTTTTGGTTGGGATACTAATAGATTGGTTTAGATCTGGGTAGTGTGTTTTGATTACAGGTCACTCTCAGGGGTTTTTGATTGAGTGGGAGTAGAGCAATGGCAGATGAAAGTAAGCTAAGAATGGAAGAGTTGAAAAGCACAGATGGTCTCTTAAGGTCCTATGGAAAGAAAGAGCAGGTAAAAGATTATTGTTGGTTGGTAGCAGATCAGCATGAAGAAACTGAAGAAGCAGATGTTGCACAGGATGCTCTGGGAGGTTTCTTGGATAAAGTTGAATCTTGGATAAAAGATTCGGTTGCCTCTTTCCATGCAGCCCCAGGTAGAGGAGTTGGTGAGCCTTGCCAAAGAATTGGCAAAGGGGAAGTGAAGCTGAAATTGCAGGCGGCCAACACACAGGTGTTGATGAAGGTCATGCAGGTCCCAGGTTTGGAGATATGGCTAATTTCTTCAGAAAGATTGGGTGATGAGAGATGCACAAGAACTCTCACAGCGGATGCACTTGAATTAACTGGTGGTAAGAAAATAGGTATTCTTTATCTACTTATTTATATTACTGATTCTTCTTTTGTTGCAGAGACGTGGCTTCGTAGGCTTGGTCACATGAGCAGGAAGGAGATGCATATTCTTAAGCGGAAGATAGGTATATTTGACAGGCTTAAGAATTGGAAAGCCTTGGTGTACTTGGAGGAGATGGCAGACAAAAATTAGTGGATGGTGCTGGATACTTCTGAGCAGAGTAGTTTTGACGTGGGTTTTGATTCAAAGAAGCTCGCGGGTAAAAAGTCATCACTCACAGGCGAACACAGATACCGGCGTCAGTCAGGAGGAACCGACGTTGAACAGATAGATGTCGATGTCAGTCATGTGCAGAGCGAAGCTAGTGATGTCTGGCAGGGTAAGACCGACATCGGTTAGGGGAACCGACGTCGGTAGTAGGTAAGACTAATGTCGGTCAGGAGAACCGACATCGGCAGCAGGGACATCAATGTCTATAGGGTCGGTAGTTAGGGATAGACGCATGGGAACCGACATCGGTCGGATGCAGACTGTGGAGTGACTGAGGTCGGTCACTGTAACGGATTTTGGGTGGACAACACGCTGTCAAGGAGTCTCAAACACCCATACGGAGGACTGAAGGCGTAAGTAGGCCCTCAAATTCATTGTTCCTCTTCTTTATACTCGTTGCTGATTGTAGAGCAGGAAGGATCCAGGAAACAGGTGTGAGCTTGGCATGGATGAGGATGTGATTCCTTGGAGGAGAACCAAATAGGTGTTTTTGGTAGGGTTGCCAGCAGGTATGAAAGCACATAGACGAATGGATTCCTTAGTATAAGAATAGAGAGAATGGATACATGAGACAGAAGACCAGGTATATGGTCTTGAGGAGCTGTAGGACAGTGGTACAAGTTTTGACAGGTGGAGGACGAAGCATGGCTTCAGTCAATGTCAGGGTAACTACTATGGTTTGACTTACCAGGGGGATGGTGATTGCAACATCATTCTGTTGCTGTATGTGGATGGTACGCTAGCTAGCTGGTTTTGTACATACAGGGTTTTGCTGAGCTAAGGGTAAGATTAGTTCAGTGGCATGTCATAAGGAGTTTGGAGCAGCAGAATTCTTTGACATGGGAGGCATGGAGATCACAGGTTGATTTTGTCTCAAGTGGGAGCTGATGTGAATCAGGTGCTGGTGAGGTTCAGGATGCAGAGCTGGAGCACACTAAGGGCTGGACAGGTACAGTGTCCGAAATCACATGAGGTCTGGTATAGACCTGAGTATTCCCATGCAGTGGGAGCCGTCAGAGAGTTAGGAGCCAATTCGGGGAAGTGGGTTCTCAGGTATTTGAGAGGGACCGGCAGTAGGGATTCATGCTATGTAGAGTCAGGACTTCACTACATGTGTTTGTAGGTTCGGATGTGGCAGGGTACTCGGATGACAGGAGGTACACCACGGGATGTGTGGTGGGTTGTCTTCAAGATTGATCTTGAAGAGGGATACAAACTAGGAAACAAATTAGACAGAGTATAGGTACAAGTATAGTGCAGCTGTTTATCTCCAAGTGGGAGATTGTTAGGTTGTGGAGCTAAAAGCTTCACTGATGTAGACATGGAGGAGGTTGCAGGAGAGTTGCAGAGTGTCACAGAGATTGGCATTTGGTCTGGCCAACCGACGTCGACAGTATTAGACAAGGAAGCAACCGACGTCGATCATGGATTGGCTGGCGTCGGCGACCCCCAGGCAGACAGGGACCGACGTCGATCGCCTGTGTGGTTCGACTGCGAGCTTATTACGGGTAGTTAGCTAACGAACCAAGTGTTTGCATGTTTAGATCTATTTTTAGACTAAGAGCTGTGGATCTAATTATTGTAATTAGATGTCTAATCATTGTTTGGATGATATCTATATAATAGACTCATGGTTATATTAGAAAAGTTGTTCTAGTTTGAGTTGAGCAAAGTTTGTTCCTTCTGTGTGTGAGGTGAGCAAGGGTGTTCCTCCTAGTTCCACAACAGTACCAAGGTGGGTGCTGGTTTTGGAGAGTCAGCAGGATTCTTCAGGTGTGTAGGATATTGGTCACAGTTGCATGGCCTATATAGGAGATCTACATGGTAAGTAAGATCGTTGATCTGCAGGTGTATGTGTGTGCAAGGTCAAGGTTCACAGGTGTGCAGAACCGGGTTGATTTGCAGGTGTGCAAGATCATATAGGACAGCAACACAATAGGGAGCAGTATCAGGTAGGATCTACTTGGAGTACAGGTGTGTACTCGAATAGAGCAAAGAGGAAGGCAAGGGAGTTCCTTCCATAAGTATGGTCTGTTGAATTGCAGGTTGTTGCAGGTTTATGGGAGATCTACTTGAAGTACCTTGAGTACTTGTGGAGTACGTGGAGTACTTGTGGAGTGCGTGGAGCACTTGTGGTGTGCGTGGAGCATGGGAGGTGAACACCAACTCTGTATTTGAGTTGGGTGTTAGGACCTGAGAGGGAGAGCTTTGAGGAGAGAATTACTGTTCACTTGAGGTGTGGCGAGCCTCTGAAGAGGTGGTGGAGAAGAAGTGGCATCTTCTTTATTGTATTCTTTTTTGTAAAGTATTAATACAAGTTGTGTATTGTCTCTCATATCATGTGTTATTCTGAATTCTATTTACTTGGTGAATCTGGTTAATTTCTGCATATTAAGTTGCTTGGTTTGGTAATCATATTGTGCTCTTTTGGTGGAGCAAGATCCTGACATTAGAATGGATGGACCCATGTCAAAAATACTTTGATAACATGAAAGAGTCATTTCTTCACCCACCTACACTTCATCCTCCTTCCAATTATTGACCCTTGATTCTATATACTTCTTCCACACCCATATCCATTGGGGCAATGCTTTCCCAACATGATGATATTGGAAGAGAGTATGCTATCTATTACATTAGCCGAGGCCTCATCGATTATGAGACATGTTATACCAATATTGAATGTGATTACCTCACCATTTATTTCATAGATAAAAATATTTTATATTACATGCTTTACCAAACTACTTATGTCATCATTCATTCTTATCCCTTTCATGACTTCTTCTCCAAAGCCTTTCTTCTTGGAGATAGAATTGGCAAATGGATGATACTCCTTGTGGAATTTGATCTTTGCATCATCAGTCAAAAATATATCAAAGATCAAGTCATAGCTGATCAACTTACTATAGCTCCTGTACCAACTACTTCTCCCCTTCAATTGTGTTCTTGATGACAATATCCTCTAAATTGAAGGTCTTAATCAATCTATTTCTCTCAAAGATTATTTTCATAACTTTACAGCTGATCTTTAAGCAAATAATCTTGATGAATATTTTCATCCCTCTAATACTACTAAATCTAAAGTAGCTATTTGAGAGCTTCCTAAAATTAATGTTAATTTACATGAGGATACTTGGACCCTTCACTTTGATGGTGCTAAATGCCTTCAAGGAGCTGAGGCAAACTACATCCTTACAAGTCCTCTTAGTAAAATCATCCCTTTAGCATTTCATTTCACATTTGATGTCACTAACAATATGGCTAAGTATGAAGCTCTCATTTTAGGTATGAGAGCTTATATTGACTTAGACATTCAATACCTGCATGCCTTAGGTGATTCTCAACTTATTTACCACTAAGTCAATGGTGATTATCAATACAAAATCAAAAATATCATCTCCTATCATCAAATTGTAAGCACTCTTGTTAAGGATTTCATCTATTTCACTATTGAGTCTATCCCTAGAGATCAAAATTTTGTTACTGATTCTCTTGCCTCTTCAACATCTCTCTTTCATCCACACCAAGTTCTTTTTGATCCTAATTTTATTATACAAATAAAAAAATCTCCATCTTTAACTCAACCACTAGATTCACTTATTTTCCACATTGAGGCTGTTACCATTCAACAAAACCCATGATATGAAGACATTATTCAATTCTTGAAACATTAAACTTATCCTCCTAACTTAAATTTTCATGAAAATACACACATTCACAAACAAGCATTCAAATATGTATTTCAACACATCCTTTATTATCACAATGTTGAAGGTTCCTTGTTCCATTGTGTTATACATGATGAGGTCCCTCCTCTTCTTGAACAAGGACATGGGGGAATTTATGGTGGCCACTATAGTAGACATGTTACAAAGTATAAATGCCTATGTATGGGTTACTTTTGGCCTACTCTTAAAAAAGATGCAATTTAATTCGCTAAAAAGTGCACTCTTTGTCAACTTCATGATGATATAATCCATTTACCTCCTATCGAGATTTAAATTATAAAATCTCCTTGGCTATTTTCCACATTGGGATTTGATCTCATTGGTAAATTACCTTGCTCCCAAGATGGGCATGTTTTTATCATCACCGCTATTGAATATTTTACCAAATAAGTAGAAGCCATTACCCTTGTTAATGTCACTAGTCCCACCATTTCCAAATTTTTTCTTAATCAAATCATTTTATACCTTGGTGTACCCCATACCTTATTTTAGATAATGGTGGTAATTTCAAAAATAAACATGTTAAACAACTTTATGCTAAATTCAAGATCAATCACAATTTTTACACACATTATCATTCATAATAAAATGGCCAAGCTAAGGATACTAATAAAATTATCAAAAAAATTCTTCAAAATACAATTCATGAAACCCACAAGGATTGACACCTTCATCTTTACTCTGCTCTTTGGGCCTATCAAACTAGCATACATACTGCCACTGGGGCAATACTGTTCTCTCTAGTCTATGATTTTGAATTAGCCCTCCCATTGGAATTTGAGCTTCCCTCTCTCCATATATCTCTTCATGGTATCATTCATGATGAATAATTACATGAAGCTCACCTTCATGCCCTTGACCTCATCGATGAACATCACCTTTTGGCTTTACAACATAATTGCCAATACAAGGCTCGTATTACCAAACAACATAACAAACGTGTTAAAATCCACACATTTAATGTTGGTGATCTTGTCCTTAAATTATACTACACTTATGCTAAATAAGGTAAATATGAAAAAAAATGGTGGGGTCCATATTTAGTCAAAGATATGTTTGGTCCAAGTACCTATCACTTTCAAACCAATGAAGGCCATGTTTTTAAAGAGCTCACCAATGCAAAATTCCTTAAAAATTACTTTGCCTAAACATTTATTTATTTTCATGTTTTTAATCTACATATAACACTTTTTTTAGGTTACTCACATAGGTCTTTCCCTCTAAAACAATTATCTCCTTTTACAAACCTTTAGTCCTTCCTTTTTGGTCTTTAGTTACCCCTTTATTTCATGAGTTACATTGTAAAACCGTGGATAGGACTCGGTCTTCCTCATAATGTACCATAGTATTCTTTATTTTCATATTCTTTTTAGACACTTTTTGGCATCCTTTGTATTTATCTTTTGTGAGTTGTAATGTAAAACCATGGATAGGACCCTGTCTTCCTCAAAAATACCATCTTTTTCTTATCTCATTTATTTTTTCATGCTTTTTGACACCCTCATGGGTTTTCTCTTTTATGAGCTGCATTGTAAGATAATGGATAAGACCTGGAATTCCTCATAAAATTACCATCTTATCATTACTTTTATAAGAAAATGCTATTTGATCCTTGTTCTCAACTTTATCTTTTGTTTCTTTTGACTGATGGAATTTTCACAATAATTTATGTTAGCATGTTTTACTCCATTTGCCTCATTCTTATGATAAGGAATCACACATTTATGTCATTATATCCCTTTTAACCCTTTGTCACATTTTTTTCAATTTGAAGCAATTCAAATTATTCTATGTGTCATCCCTCTCAATTTCCTTTCCTTTCACTCCACATTGGATAAAACAAGGTTGAAGTCAAGATAACACTTTTATTTCACCTAGATTTATGAGACTATTAGACCCCATGCTCTCTAAAGTTATCTCTCTTAACAACCAAGTCCCAATTTTTCAAATTAAAGTCATCTTTAACACCCATGTTTGGTTTTCCAAATCCATATAGAGGAGGAATAATAAAAATCCATCAAGAAAGTTAAAATCTAAATAATTTGAAATAAAAGGCAATGATACACAAAAGGCAACATACAAATCTCAAAAGTCATTATCACACCAATATATGTGAGTCCAAGCACATCTCCTATCTCTAATCAAAGTTCAAACTCTATAGTTGGCCTCATATAGAGATGAGGTCCATTGGGGTGTGATAGGTCAGTAGATTGGAATAGGAGAATTCAACAAACTCTATGGTGCTACCTACTTTCTCACGCAAGCACCCAATCTTCATAGTAGACCAACGGCTCTGTAAGGGGTCTTGAAGAATGAGGAACACGTTGTGGGAAGGTAGGTCCATTTTAATTTTCATGCATATAGCCTTCATGGGATGATCTACATATTGCATTTGTTGACCTAAGACTTGTGTAGCTAAGATATGTTCTTCAGAGTCTTTAAGGTCAAAAGTCCTCTTATTTTGAAAAACTTAATTTGAGTGTCTTGACTTCGATAAAGAGTTCTTCTACCTTGGTATTTCTTTCATTATCCCCTCCACCCATTTCATTTCCCACCTTGATAGATAAATTATGATTCTAAATCTATTTTCTTTTCTTCTATATTTCCTTCTTCCTCACCTCTTAAAAATATGTTAGCACTAATTTATTTTAGTTTTATCTATCCTTAGAGTGAAACAACATATTTGAGCTACTATGGATTACTTTCTTTACACCATAGAATTTCATTCCTAGACTTATTTTTCTTTTCTTTTACCATTTACCATTTGTTTTACTATTCTGCTGTCACAAACACCTGAGTTCATACCCTTTTTCCATTCAATAAGGATTGTTATTTCTCATTCATCAATGTTGTTTTACCATTTTTTTTAATTCTTTTACCATCGATGTTTTAATACCTTCCTTTTTGACATGTATCCTTGGTTTGACTTGGTGAGTTTGCCTTTCTTACTTAAGGTTTATTTTTTTGAGTTTTTTGGTCTTTAGTAGCCTTGGATTTTTGGTTACCTGATTTAATCCTGTGTCTAACTTGGTCATTTAGTCTAACATAACACTTATCACCCTAACTTTTTGAATTCCCAAGTACATCCTATCCTCATAGCACCAATTATCTCGACTTTCCTGTGTTTGTTTTTTCTCTTTAGTTTTGCATTTTTGGGTTTGTTGAAAGCAGTCTCTATACCCTACACAATCAAAACTAAAAACATAGTAGACAACCATCCAATAATAAAGGTAAATCAAGGTACACATCTCATTTAATTTTCAATCATTTACTTTTTAGTTATTTTTTGCTTTAAAGTACTACAACTTTTTTTTAGCATCATCATTATGTGTTCTTATGTTCTTTTTCAAAGCACCATTCCTTGTTGCACTTTAGTGACAGATGATGAGGTTCGAGTGGGGCATATGTATACACATAATATTTTCAATTTTTATCAAATATTTATTCTTTACATCTTATAGGAACCCATTGAAACTCAATCTCTTTGAGTGCATGCCTTAAAGGGTGCACTGAGAAAGGGGTGGGCAGACCATTGGTGCTTTGTAATATTTTTGTCCCTTATTTCCACATTATTACCAATCCAACCAGCTTCTAAAAAACCATTTCTTAAGATATTAATCCTCACACACTCTAGTCTTTTCCCTCTTTTTATCCCTCTTTTGCTCACCTTAGTACCTTTTTGTTAGTCGGTTGTACTAGGTTGACTAGGTTGAGCCTCTACTATTTTGGGTAATTTTCACTTAGGAGTTAGTTTTGATTTTTACTGACCTAGATCAAGACCTAATGAATAATTGATCAAATTTGTACAGGGTCAATTGGGTTGACCCTATCGATCAATTTTTTTTAGAAGGGTCTAGGGAAAGATTTGCCTAAATATATAAGATCATTTCATCCTTAAGTTAATATGTAATCAAGAATTATTATTCACTTGTGCTTCTTTAAAATATACTCTTCCACCATCATAATTGAAGAGTCTTAGCTTAGGGTTATACTTAGATAATATAGTCTTGTGGATAAGTCTTGGATGCTTTGGCATTTCTTAGCGATCCTTACAAACCACAATAACCTCTTGCAAATCACCTTGGCCAAGGGAGATATTGAGGCTCGATGGGTTCATATTCAAGGTAAGTATTCCTAACTTTATTTCTCCTTTGTAAGAGTAGATAGATAATGCAATTGTGATTATTTTCTATGCATTATAATTTTGTATACCTTGATGTGAGTATATGTCTTCTATGCATGTTTAGTTTTAGTTTTGTTTCTAACCCCCACTTTGTGCCATAGGCTTTGGTGAGCACTAAATTATATTTAATTTCTTATTATTAGCATAGGTGAAATATTAAAACCTAAGACCCCCTTAGGGTTATTATGTGATTATTTTAGATTGGAGGCTTTAGAACCCTCCTTAGCATAGTGTATTATGATAAGTGTTCCCCTAATCAGATCTATTGGATCCCCATATTGGTCATGCTCCCACTTAACAACTATATTCTAAATCAAAAGTGTAGGTATAATCTATCTTATCCAAGCTAGGATTGATTTATAGACATGATGAATTTTTTATTGCATACAACTTCCACCTCTACATGAATGAATTATGTTTAAGAAGTTTCTATGATTCATGAATTTATGTCAGATAGTTTAAAGAAATAGAGGTTAAGTTGGTAATGAATAAGCTAAAGTATTTAACCAACCTAATTTATATTTATCATGAAAATAATCATAGTAATCCACCATATAAGGTGAGACCAAGTGGAAATAAGAGTGATCAAAAGACAACAATGAATGTGGTTTCTAAACCTACTCCATGCATCATGTTATCCATTCCTCCAAGGAGATAGTTTAATAATTTTTCAGAAGATCCCTACAAGGTGTTAAAAAAGTTATTATAATGTCACCTCATATCGCTCCCTCAAAGTGGTTGATGTGAGTAAACCTCTTCCAAAAGGATTTGATCCAAATGCTAATTATGATTTTCATAGACTGCCAGGGCATGCTACCAACAAATGCATTAGTTTGATATATAAGATACAAGTAAATGAGAACATCATTGATATAGGTACATCTACCAATAATAAAAAATATAACTAAGTGATATTAGAATAATGAAGATATTTAGAGATCATTTTACTAAGAATATAGGTCAATAAATAAAAGATAAATCATAGGTGCATTACACATATAATGCACACCCTCCATCAACGTATTATTATCCTCATATAGAGGAATTGCATCCTCTGAATGGATTTATTGGTATTGTTTAACCCTAATTTGGATTGTGGAATCTTACTTTGGTAGATAGGTTTAAGGATATAGAAATGATAGGGTAAAAGAGTAAATATCAGATGTACATCATGCCAATTGATGTGTTAAAATTAGATATACCATATGCTAAATTTATTAAACTAAGATATGATATTAATGAAAAGTACATCTATGTTAGGTATAAAAATGACATAAAAGGGAGTACTTAGCTAGTTTTGATCTTAATGCAAGTTTGGATATAGTACAGGAAGTAACTAGGAAGATAGTTTTAGATCAATCGCCAGATTCCAAATCTCTAGCTCTCTAGCCACTTGCATTAGCCTTAGATAATTGAATCAATATTAATGTCCTATATGGAATATATTCTCAAACAAGATGTGACCACCTGGATGTTTCTAGGTTTGGATTTGTATTTATTCTAGTGCATTCAGATTTAGGTGATGGACTGCCACTCTTGGTGAACTGGAAAAACCCTAGATTTCCATCTTTAATGTGACCTTAGGGGAATGGGTTAGTGAGCACATAGTGTCAAGCTGACCTATAATGACATTGTGATCAAAGGTCACTGCCTATATAGCTAATACTCTAGAAGAGGGCTTCAGACTCATGTAATTCTCCCTTACATGTTAGATTTTGTGTGAATCATGCAATGTGTGTAAAACACTAAAAATAGTGACCTAGTTTATAACTTGGAAAATATGACCTTATGATTACTCTTTTAGTACTTCAACTTGTAGTTAGGTTGTTCCTTTGACTGATATTAGAATAGGAAAGCTTTTGGTAAATTGAGTGCATTTTTGGTTTATTTGCTAGGTGAGGTATGAATGGGGTTTGATATTGTATTTATACCAATCCTACTGGGAGATAACTCACATTAAAACACTTAGGCCAACCATTATGATACATTTCATTTATAAATAATATGAATTTAGGGTACTAGACACTTGCATCAGGCTAGGATAATAACATCAATACTACTATCTATCCTAAACATTAGTGTCCAAGGAGAAAGAGAGTAGGCACAAGCTTAGAACTTGTAGAAGTATAAGATAAGTAAATTTTAAGCATTATGGGAAAGATGGGATGTTTGTGTCATCAATATAAGGTTGGTCAGACTAAGAAATAGGCCAAAGGAATATAAGATAAAGCAAATGAGAGGCTTTTGGAAGTAAGGCATGTGTAGAACTAAGAGGGACAACCAAGGTTTGATTTTTCCAAGTTTACAAGATTGAGGTGCTACATAATCATAAAATATCATCTACATTTCCCTCCCTTTAATATAGTAATGAAATTGCTAGTTTAAAGGAAAGGAATAAGTACCCAGGCATGTATGAACATTTTGCCTTTGCTTGAGTTGAATTGAGTGCTTTGCTGGAGTTAAATTTGAGTGTTTTTCTAGAGTTAAATTTGAGTGCTTTGATGGTGACTAACCTACAACCAAGAACATGTTACAATGTATAATTAGTGCATATAATCTGGGTCAAAATTACTTGAAATTGAAAGAGTAAGGTTTAGGAGTACACTTATATATTGATGTAATTGCCTTGCCTATTGTTAATTTTTTATTACAAAAGCTATGCCATTATAAGGCTATGAAATTGAGATTAAGATAAATATAGATAAATATTTAAAGTGCATATATGCAAGGAGATATATATATATATATATATATATATATATATATATATATATATATATATATATATATATATATATATATATATATAGAGGTTGTAAGGCCCTTGCCCCCAACTTTAGAATAAATGTGATTTCCCACGTGGTAGTTGAGATTCGCTCAATAGCTCAACCCAATGATACTTATAACCTGGTGAGTTTGGATGATCAAGTCCAAACTAAAAACTTGGAAATATTGAGTGATTTAATCACCTCAACCATAGTAAAAGGTGAACCAAATATTGCAGTAGATTGTCTCACTAAAGTTCATAAAAGTTTGTGGGGTATCAGTATGTGCAATAGTTTTGGAATTTGATATTGATTTGAAATTTGTAATATTAGGCACATATTGCATAAAATATGTACCTTAGATATGTATCATGCTGAAACTATGTGTAACAATGGTACCACATATAGAATTTGGCCCCCAATGTTTATCAAAACCATATAACTATGTGCTTTGGCCAATGTAGAAAACTATGTAAGTGTGGAAGACATATTTCCAAAGCATGCCCCCACTCTATATAGAGAAATTTGAAACTGATATAAGTACCAATGTGTAGGGAATGTTTCCAAAACATGTCCCCACTATAAATTGGAGATGTTGAATACTAAGTAGGTGTGGAGAACATGCTTCCAAAGCATGCCCCCACTAAATTTGTGAATTATAATTACCATATTGAATGAATGTGGAGAACATGCTTCCCAAGAATGGCTCCATTAAATCTAAAACCATTAATATGTGGAAGCCATGTCCATATGACATGCCCCCACTAAATCTTCAAAGTGGTATAAGTGTGTAATACTAAATAAATGTGGAGTACATGATTTCAAAGCACGCCCCCACTATAATCTGTAAACTATGAATGTGTGAAAGCCATGTCTATATGACATTCCCCCATTAAATCTAAGAACTAATGTAAAGTGTGGAGAACATGCTTCCAAATCATACCTACACTAATATTCCCCACCTTTGATGTGAGGGAAAAATAATACTTGGAAGTTACATTGCCTCAAAAGGGTAAGACAAATGTAAAATCTTTGAATGTAACCATGTAGCATATAGAAAAAAATATGTCTAGGTAAATTTATCATTAAAGTGCATATATCCAATGTGATCATATGTAGGCCTAAGATGCATGATAAATATCATGACAATGCCTAGATAGTAATAATACAATCTCAACAAGTAAAATAAGTACACACACAAGATCACTCAAAAACAAGTAAAAAAATAATTGTCCAAAGAGACCACAAACATGCACATATTCAAATGTCATAAAATCAAATGGACATGACTTAGTCAAATGTTCACAAAAGTAAATAATGACATATTTAAATGTATATATAATAAGTAATGACATATATAAATTTCTAAGAAATCAAACATAGGCACAGGGGCTTATATAATGAAGTATATTCAAATACTCTAAAAAATAGGATAATATCAAGGCAAAACACTTAAGGAAGTATATAAAGGAAAAGCATAAACATGTCATTATGTCCCATGGATAAAATGTGTTTAAAAAAAATGTCAATTATATAACATATCAAGTACTATGTGTAATGTATAACCATGGATAATAGGCATGTGTAAGTACATATTTAAGCTCAAACATGATAATGTAGAGTGATCATCGAATCATATAACCTATGTATATCATTATTATAGAAGATGGATGCCCCTAGGAAATCCCAACACCCATAAGTGTATCATGTGTCTGTGTATGTTTATATATGTGTATGTAAGAGTAAATGATATGCTATCCCTCATCATGGAACTAACATATTGAGCCAATAGAACATGTAGGTACAAAAAATGTCTTTAGATTTTTAAACATCTTTTGATATTTTTTGGGTATTTAAAAAAAACACAATATCATCCTAGAAACTCATCTAATGGGATATCACATTTATCTCCCCACTCAGAACTTAGTGAAAGAAACTGGTGGTATTGCCAAGGAGCATGTATAGGTGCAATATCTATCATTATAGTATCTATGATGCTTAGCATATGTATAATATAACCTTGAGGTCATGACGTACCAACCTAACCCATCTATGTGTATTTTGTTATTTGTTTGGAATATCAATAATGGGAACATGTTTAAGTGCTCTAGATATCTAAATATGCTATATAGAATATGAGGATTTCATGGAACCCCTACCTATCTCTAATGTAAATGTCTCTCAAGTATTGGATGCCTAGTAATGGGGATTGCTTGTTGTTTACACTTTTGTGGTTATTCTTAATGAGATTTATAATTAACTACCTAGGTATGAATTTATCTTTTTTAAGAGGATGCTCATATGGAATACCAAAACTATACATACTTGATTGGCATGAATGTGCTTAATACACCCATGCACTATAGAAGGTATTGCTCAAAGAGTGTGTATCCAATGTCATTCAAACAACATATCAAAGACACCTGTATAAGGTATAACTAAGAAATTAGTAACCACATATGCAAGAATAACCTATAAAAGTAAATCAATCTTGCCAAGAACCTTCTAGGAGGTCCCATCAAATTCTCTGATTGATCTAGTATAGGGGTGTAAATCATGATGAGTATAACCCAAATTTGTAAGTAATGTCATGGTGTAAACATTTTCACTTACATCATTATTAATCATAACACTATGTATGGGGTATTTATGAAGGTATGTTTGAATGAATAGAGAATGAAGATCAGAGTCATCATCCTTAATTTCATTGTCATCAAAGGAAATGGTAGGTTTTTTTAACCATAGGAGGTATATTTCTTGTGTAAGTACCAATGAACCCATCTAGTGGGTGTCCATAATATGATGGAGAAGGATGTGCATTATATTCCATTTGAACTTTTGGTTACTTCTTGGAATGGTATTGCAGAGTATTATTAAATATTTTATCTATGATGATCAATAGGGTGTGAACTTTATTCCTTTGGAGGATCATAAAATCTAATATGTTGGTCATGGATGAGGTCCTAAATCTTATGATTTAAGGTAAAACATATGTTTGTAGAGTGCACAGGGCCTTGATATTAGTCACAATAATCATTTGCATCATATCCTTTGGGTAAGGGTCTATTTACATCAACCTTTGTAGGAGGAGGGAGAGATATAATATGACACTCTAGCAACCATGGGAGTAATTAAGCAGGAGGCTTAGGTAAATGTGTAAACTATCTCCTTAGTGAATTAGATAAGACAAGTCGATTAGGCTATCATGCAACTATGTTAACCGTGATGGTTATTTACTTTTTAAGCTTAGGAGGTTTGACATTATAAATTTATTTGATTGTAAATTTTTTACTAGATGTCTATGCAGTTGATATGTTTTCTATATACTTGAGCTTATGCAATGACATAAGCTTTATTTCATGGTCTCGTATAACATGGCATAAGTCATCAAAAGATTGAAACTTTTTGAAAATAATGGACTCATGTAAAGGAACAATCAAAGTTTTCTTAAATATGTCTTGAAACTCCTTGTCTACCATAGGATTGGTCATTTTGGCTTTCATTGTTTTATATCTCAAGACATATTCATTGAATAGTTTATTGCTACCTTGTTTGATCTTTGCAATTTGAGCATAGGAATTTTTTTTGGTAATGTTAATGAAAAAGTGTGCCAAAAATTGATCTATAAGAGGTTTGAATGATTTCACAGATTGGAGAGGTAAGTCATAAAACCACATCAAATCATAGTACTTGAGGCTCCTTTCGAAATGATTTAGTCAAAAATTTATCATTTGAAGCATAATCAAGGCATGCCACATAAAAAGTTTGAATATGTTGTTTAGGATCACCCTTGCCATCATAAAATGTGAACTTAGGTTCAACAAATCTAGTTGGAAAAGGGTGAAAAGAAATATCAAGTGAAAGAGGGTTATACAACACATATTTTGAATTTATGGCATGTGAAGACTTTGAAGCCTTTTGTTTGATATTTGTAACCTTATCCTATAAGGTATTTATGACTTGGAGTGATTCAAATGTAGGCCCAATGGGATTTTGATTAGTAATTTGGGTAGTCACCAAAGGGGATGGAAACATGTTTTGAGTGGTAATAGGCATTAAAACTAGTATTTATGTTAAAACAACGAGTAAGTTTATAATATATGTATCAATAGTAGTTTCAAAGAACAAAGGTTGGAACATATAATCTATTCCCTCATTAGATGTATTATGTTATGATGTGTTCATGGGGAGGGATGTATCCACTAAATTTTTTGCATTTTTAAATTCAAATATAATTTTTTAGATTCTATCAAGATCTTCAAGGTTTTGTCAAATGCGCTCATGAAACATTACAATTTCTTTCACTTGGTCAATATCTACTTGGTAATTTTCATTATCAAAATCTTCTTCTATGATAACCCTGCCAAGATTTATTTCATTGTCAACATGGGTATCATTATGATCGAAGGTATGATATTCATCATTAGTTTGAGACATCTTGGATAGGTTGAGGGGAAGTTCAATATGTTTAATATACACACCCCCTAATCTATGTCTACATCTAGGTTGCATGCAAAATAGTACCAATATAAAATGAAAAAGTACAATAATTTTAAATCCTAACTAGTTTAAAACCCTATGAATTAGAAAAAAAAGCATTCACATAGATTGGTTCACCAAAATGTTTAACCCAATTTTGGAATCCTACTTGGGTAGATAGGGTTAAAGATATAGAAATGATAGGGAATAATGGTAAATATAAGATCTTGATTTAATAATTTTTGGGAATATGGTGTATTATTCCTAATTAATTAAAGGGTCTGAGTAGTAAAATTAGTAGATAAATATGGAATAATTAAGATACTAACTTATATAATTTTATTGCAATTTAAACTTTTCTAAAAATAATAATAAGGGTAATAAATAAAGAATTAGTGGGAAACTAATTGATACAACTGAGATAAAGGCTATAATTCATTGTGCAGGACTGAGACATTGTCACAAATCAAGATATGGCCTTCATTCAATAAAAAGATAGGAGAAATAAAATAAGACACCCTATTTTCTGGCACTATAGTCCACCTCTGCCACTATTATCCTAAAGATCTAAGCTTTCTAGGTTTTATTCACTATGTCTATATGACCCTACCTATGAAGTTTTGATAGTTGAAAGTCTATAGAGTTCTCTATAGATTTGATTTTGTCTTCAAACCCTAGACTCTATTGTGATTTTACCAACTTTAAGAAAGAAGGGGGGTTAGTGTGTGTAAGATTCACTGAACATGTTTCCACACCCCTTATGTTGACACACTACCTACATACCAATACTTTAAAGAGGGATCAAGCTATATGTAGTTCTCTCACTTAATGTGTTTTGTGCAATAGTGTGTATGAAGATACAAAATGCTAAAATGGGTGTGTTTGAGATGACTAGGAACTGGTGTAAGGATTTGAATAAACTAGAAATAGTATTGTATGATTGTAAGCAGTGAACAGGGAAATATGCTTGAGTAGTCTTGCTTGTATTCTTGCTTACTTTGTGATATTTTCCAACCCCTTCTAAATGAACTTTGAATGGGATTATATATATATTTGTTGGTCATGGGTTAAATAAAATCATGATAGGTTGACATAATGAAGAAGAGAAATCAGGGAAAACTATAATCTAGGCTCAAAATGTGATTAGATAGGAGCACTAAAAAGGGGACACCCTGGGGTCTAATGCTATAGTCCATGTTGGGTGATATTTTATAGAGGGTATAGGACCTAGGGGGATAGAATAAGCATGGAAAAAGGGTCTTGACTAAGCTGGAATGAGGTCTTGAAAGCCTACGAATGATTGGTAATCAACAAAAAGGTCCCTAGAAGGGTCATGGAAGCAAGGAGGGACCTATGGGATGGATGTCACAAGTCATACTCAAGTTATCAATTTTTGCATTTTATATGACTACATTTGACTCCCTTTTATTTTAGTGATGCAACAAATTGAAATACTAGGATAAAGGAAAAATAGAAAGCATACTTGAACTTACCTGTAAGGGTGAAATTCATGAAGCTATGTGATGTTGTGTATGCATAGAGAGAGCACACTGTGGAGTGTGAATCTACAAGAGAAAATAAAGAGTAGATTAGTTCTTAATAGATACACTATATCTAAAATAAGAGTTTATAAAGTTGGGTAAGAGAGAGAGGTAGAGAAAGGAACAAATACACCTCACTAGGTATGCAAACCAATACAAAACATATTGTGATGCTGAGTGATTCTAGATGATGTTGTACCAAGAGTAAAATCATGAATGGAGCTGAGTGCTCAATTCCTTCAGAGTAGCTCAAAAATGCAAAGGTTGGCCCTTTGGCTCCATCATTACCCACTAAGTGAAGCTATGTGATAATGCATGTGTTAATCAATTTTTGGACTATGTGTCGAATCCTTTAGAGTTGGTGGCTCAAGAATATAAAGTCTAGCTAGTCCTTTGGATCCATCATTGCCCCATGAAGTGAAACTATAAACTGATACTGGTATGAAATTATGTCAAATGAGATGGCTCTTGGAGCCCATGAATGCTTTGTAATATGACAATGTTGGCGTGGATATCCAAATGTATGATAGAAACTAGGCTAGTCTTTGACACTCCAAAAGATGGAGATTAGGTTTGTAGGAAAGCCAGTCTAAAATTGGTGCACTAGGCTTATATGAAAGCCACTTTAAAATGTCAAAGTTAGGCTTATATCAAAGCAACTCTGAAATGTGGATGTTAAGCTTGTATGAAAGCCACTCTAAAATGATGCCAGGCACTTGTATATGGAATAAGACACACAACTACTGAGAATGCTTGGGTAATGCTAAACTCAAAATAAAATAAAATAAATGTGCTGTGCACTTTACCCCCAATCATTAGTGTCTAGAACATGGATTCTAATCTAGAAGTTATACCAACTACCATATCTAAAACTAAAAGTGAGAGCCATCATGCCATGCATGATTCCCCCTATATCTGGATTCTCTAAATAAAAGTGTAATGAAAACTAATAATTTTGAACTAGTCTAAATGTGCAAAATAGTATTTGAACCTTCCTTTTTTACTACTTTTGGAAAATATAGTTTTTCTACTATTTGGACAAGAGTGCCAAAAATAAGACACCTTAGTGTCTAACATTGTTGTCCATGTTTTTCACTATTATCCTTTACTAAAATTGAAAATTATTTTGGAATCGTCACTATTTTTATGGTCTGTTCTACCTAGTTTGACCTTTAATTACTATTTTGAGTGTTCTAAAACTAATTTTTTGATCGATAGGAGCTATGATCTCTGAAACAAAACCCCTATTTATTGCCCCCTCTTTTGAGGGTAGGAATGAAGACCCTACAATGACTACCCTCAAAATAAAGATCCTTGCAAGTGTGTTATGTATTGAAATACATGATATAACAATGATAATCAATAATATGTATCAAGATATAACATAATTTTTAAAAGAGATTGTTAGATCAATAGGGGTATGTCTAAATAGATATAATAATGTAATAGTATGTGCAATGTACTAGATTGAAACTAGAATTTAAAGTTTGGTTAGTTATTAGTTGGTAAGAAGGGATGGATCATGATGTCCATCATGGCATCCAAGATAACAAGATAATGCATGATATGGATCATGACATTGAAAATAATGAGAATAAAACAAGCAACAAGCACACAAGGCAAGAATCAAGAAGCATACAAGAGTGGCCAAGGGTCCAATAAAAAAAGGGACATAGGCACATGTCACTCAAACTAGAAAGAAATCATAAAAGGCATGTTCAAATTCCACATACACATACATTTGAAAACAAGTAAAGTTAGCGTGAAAGCCACAGTCACATAGAATATTATAGGAAAAAGACATTGGCAAATGTCCTAAGGCACACACATGAATAAAAGTAAAGGACATTGACAAATTTTTGAAGGCACATAAATGAGACAAACATGAACTAAGAAATGTAAACAATCTAGCTACACTAAGCAAGAAAGGAAAGCATGTAAAAATTGGAAATACAATCACATCTAACTAACCAAAGTAAGAGGTAAAATTATGTAGGACATAGAGTACAAGACTAGGTATATGCTAAGAAATACACAAGTTCTATATACTAATGAGTGTCGATAGAGTAATCTATGTAAGATAGTAAATGATGTACATCATCATGATAACTAGAGTGTGTGGTGTAAGAATGACATAACCTGGATGGTGTAGTCATGTAGAAGATGCTCCCAGTGGGTATGTATATCGACGTGTGTCTTGAATGTAGAAATAGGATGCCCCCTAAATAAGTAGAGTGAAGTAATCAAGGATTTGGATGTCACTACACACATTCAAATAAGATCACGTGAAGTGTGGTAATGTAGATAAATTAACAAACAATAGCATAAAATAACAAAAGTAAGTCTAGCATAGTAGTAGAAATTTAAAGTATGGATAATGCATATAATCAAAATGTATTTGGTGTTTTGACATATTTCAATGTTTTTGTATTTTGAATGTTTTTGAGCTATGTATAATCAAGCATAAGAAACTATGTATAGTTAAAACTGAAGAGAAATGATACTACCTGATGAGTCTCATGGGAGACTCTCTATCATGGTGTCTTTTATCAAGGAGAGGAATCATGCATGATCATGAAGAATGATGGAAGGGCTGAGACTATGGCTCTAAAAGATGTATATGATATAAATGCTCTAAAATATCTAAAGTAGAAACTAAGTTTGGGGTCCCATTGTAACTCTGAGAAGTGGATACAACTGTAGGGCTCTTAGGGACCCATATGGTAGTAGGAGAAGCTATCTAAACATATGATCTATGAGTAGATGCATGAGATCTCAATGATACTGCCCTAGATGTGAACATTGTAACTATAAGCTATCTATAATAATGAAGCTATGGAGGTGTATAAATTCTCTATGCTGGTGATGGATGCCTCAACTGTGTCTGAATCAGAGCTAGAAGAAGAACTATAACTGGTGGAAAAACTAAAATTGGTGGAAAAATTGAAATTGGTGACTGTGAAATAATAGATGGCTTTGAAGTGGGGAGTGGTAACTCATATGGAACTCCACCAACTATAGTAATTTTATTAGCATGAATTAATTTCATGCATTTATGAATTATAGAAGGTATTTCTCAAAATTTTTGAATCTATGGTTAACCAAATAACATATCAAAGACTCCTACACTGGGAAAAATAGTGAATAGTATGGTCACATGTGTTGGACCAACCTATAGAGGAAGTATAATATCACCTAATAAACTCTGTATGTGCCCACTAAATCTATTGATAACTATGTCTGTTAGGGTAATATCCTACTCTAAGTATCCCAAATGCTACAATAATGTAATAGTGCACATGCTCACACTGAATCTGCTGTCTATGAGAACACTATGAATAAGATGATTATGAGTGTAAGCTTTGATAAAGAGTACTTGATAATATGAATCATCATCAATGATCTCCTACTCTAAGAAGGAGATTCAAGGTCTAGATGGAACTATATAATTGTATACACCAATCATATTACTCAAAGGATGTGTCTCAATTAAAGGTGCCATGTATGTATCTAGTCACAAATGTGCATGATATGCATGGTGAACCCCTGATGTGTCCCATGTATCTTATTTAGAATGCTATAGATAGGGATTTGAGAAGATTTTCAAAGCTTTATCCTGTGTTTTCTTTGCCTGAGGAGGCTCAACTGAAGTGCCAAGATCAATATGATTGCCATCTATCAAATATTGTATCTTATGTCTCAAATTGATGCATCTATTTATTGTATGTCTTGGTGCCTTATGAAACTTATAAAATGCATGTTGATCATATCCCTGTAGAAGAGGATTTTTTGGGTCAACTTCCTAAATAAGAGGAAGAGATATGATGTTACATTCTAATAGATGCTATAAAACTCTGGCTGGAGAAATTTGTAGATTGGTAAAGGTTCATCAAGGAGGTGCTAATAAAACCACATGGTAAGGGGTATCAGAAGCTGCATTTACTATTGGTTGATTCTAACTCTTTCTATCATTAACCTTGAATTTGTATGGGGATTTGTTGTTACTCTTGTTTGTTGTTTCTGAGATACTTGTGTACTTGAGTTTGCCCATTGAAATTAGTTTGACTTCTCTTTCCTTTAGTGTGAGACACAATTCAATGAAGGAAGAAATTTTTTTGAACATAATTGATTCATGCAAAGCTGGTAGAAGACTCTATTTAAATAGATCTTGTAACTCTTGATCAGCCATGGGGCTAGTCATCTTAGCTAAAATAGTCTTATATCGAAGAACATAATCTATGAGATGCTCATTTGACCTTTGTTTATATTGTGAAAATTGGGCATAAAAAACCTTATTACCAATGCTAATGCTAAAATGAGCTAGGAACATGTTAGCTAAAGGATTGAATGCATTGATTGATTAAATATGATAGACTATAGAACCATTGTAAAACATAATATTTTAGGCTTCATGAAAATAGCTTGGTAAGCAGCCAATCATTTGGTACATAGTCCAAGCATGCTATGTGAAAGGTTCTTAAATGTGTCTTTGGATCACCCTTGCCATCATATAGAGTAAGTTTGGGTTGAACAAAACCTTGTGGCAAGGGTGTAGAAGCAATGTGATGTGCCAATGGTATATGCAGTAGAGCAAAATAATTAGAAGCTTGTGCAGGTCTAGAGGCACCTTGCTCAAGATGTAGCACCTTGGATTGAAGAGATCTTATTTCTTACATAAGGGCTGCCACATCAGGAGACAAATATATACTAGTTGTAGCTGGTGGCATAGAGGTAAGTTGGACTGTTATAGGGGGTTGTTGAGACATAGTTTCCCCTATAGTGTCATTTGCAATTGGCTACTCTGGTTTGAGAAGATTGACCATTGTTCACTCTTTATTGTTCTTCTTGTAGTATTTTAAGCATATTGTCTTGCATGTTAGGTTGTTTAGTTAAGAGTTATTGAAGTTCCCTTTTATCAGTTTCATCAAAACTTGTGTATTGGGCCATTGTTAAGGTAAGAAAATAATTTGAATTTTTTTTAATTTTTTTGCAATAATTTTTAATAGGCAAAGTGCTAGAGAAGGAAAGTAATGAATATAGGAAAAGTAAAGTCCTAAAAACAATTAATTGAAAATTATGTAGAAAGGATATGAAGCTCACAAATATGTAAGGTGATACCTCAGGAAGTAGTGGGACTTAGTATATGCAGCTAGGATTTTAAAGACGATTATTTCTAAATATTACTATTGAATTTTTGAAATTTAAAGTAAATTTTTGAGTTAGATATGCAAGTAAAAAATTAGAAATTTATTAGAAAAATTGTGATTTAAAAAGACCTATTAGATGCAACTAGGGTTTTTAAAAATAAATAATTTTGAAAATTACTAGTGAATTTTGAAATTTGAAGTGAATTTTTGATTTTAATATGATAGTAAAAAATCAAGAAATTATTGGGAAAATACTGGGACCTAGTATGGACAACTAGGGTTTGAAAAAAAATATTTTAAAATCATTATTTAAAAAAAAAATAATGCTAATTTTTGATTTTATTATGTAGGTAAAAAATTAGAAAAATATAGGAAAAATCAGTAGGAAATTTACCCTAGGGTTTCTAGGGGTTTTATGCACAACGAAGTAAGTCAGGTTCACCAAATGATTTAACAATTTTTGAGAATATTGGTTTATTATTCCTAATTTAGTTAAAGGGTCTAAGTAGTAAAATTAGTAGATAAATATGGAATAATTAAGATACTTATTTTTATAATTTGAATTTTTCTAAAAATAGTAATAAGGGTAAGAAAATAAGACTTAGCTAGAAAATGATTGATACATCTAAGACAGAGGCTAGAATTCATTATGTAGGATTGAGACACTATCAAAAATCAGAATCTGACCTTTGTTTGGTGAAAGGATATGAGTTCCAAAAATAGGACACCCTAGTGTCTAGTGTTATGGTCCTCCTCTACCACTATTGTCCTAAAGATCTGAGCTTTATGGGTTTTGTTCACTAGGTCTGTGTGACTTTGCTTGTGAAATTTCAAAAGATAGAAGTCTATAGAGATATTTGTAGAGCTTATTTTATCTTCAAACCCTAGACTCCATTATGCTTTTACCATTTTTGAGAAAGAGGGGGGGGGTTAGTGTGTGTAAAATTCACTGAAAATGTTTCCACACCCCTTATGTGGGCACGCTACCTACATACCAATACTCTAAAGAGGGATCAAGCTATATGTAGTTATCCCACTTAATATGCTTTGTGAAATAGTGTGTATGAAGATGAAAAATTCTAAACTAGGTGTGGTTGAGATGACTAAGGATTGGTGTAAGGATTTGAATAAGCTAGAAATAGTATTGGATGGCTATATGCAGAGAATAGGGAAATATGCTTGAGTAGTCTTGCTTGATTTGTGATATTTGCCACCCTTTATAAATGAAATTTGAATGGGATTTTATAGGGATATGTTGATCATGGGTTAAATACAATCATGCTAGGTAGACATAATGAGGAAGATGAATTGGGGAAAAATGGTAATCTAGGCTCAAAATGTGATTGGATAGGAGCATTGGAAAGGGGATACCCTAGGGTTTAACACTATAGTCCAAGTTGGGTGCCATTTTTTGGAGGGTATGGGACCTAAGGAGATGGAATAAACATGGAAAAAGGGTCTCGACTAAGTTATAATGAGGTCTTGAAAGCCTACGTATGACTGAGAATCAATGAAAAGGTGCCGATGTGTCATGAAAGCAAGTAGGAGGGACCTATGGGATAGATACCATAAGTCATACTCAAGTTACCAATTTTCACATTTCATATGACTATAGATCTATAGTAGGCCAATTAATGTGCTAAAATTAGATGTACCATATGCTAAATTTATTAAACTAAGATAGGATATTAATGGTAATTACAACTATATAGATATACAAATGACATAAAAGAGAGTAATTTGTTGGTTCTGATGCTAATGCAAGTCTAGATTTGGTACAAGAAGAAAGCAGGCATGAAGATAATTCTAGATCAATTGTCAGATTTTAGATCTAGTGCTTCTGGCTCTCTGAACACTTACTTCATCCTAAGATGATTGTATTGACACTAGTGTTTGATTTCAATGATAATGTATTGTAAAAAATATATACTCAAATAAGATGTAACCACCTAGATGCTTTTAAGTTTGGCTTTGCCTTTGCTTTGGTGTATTTAGATTTGTGTCATAGATTGTTGTTCCTAACGAAATGGCAAAACCCTAAATTTCCATCTTTAATATGACCTTAGGGGAAAATGGGTTAGTGGGCACATGATGTCAAACTAATTTGTAATGACCCCATTGTTAAAGAGCATTTCCTATATAGCCAATACTCCATAAGATGGTCTCAAACTCATGTAGTTCTCCACTATGGGTTATCTTATGTGTGAATCATGTAATGTGTGTAAATTAAGTACAAAAATGACCTAACTTGTAACTTGGAAAATATGACCTTATGACTTCTAATTTAGTTCTTTAGACCTATAGGTAGGTTTTTCCTTTAACTAATAATAAAATAAGGAAGAATAAGAAATGTTTTAGTAAATTGAGTGCTTCTTGGGTGCTATTTTGGTCTAATTGTTAGGTGAAGTATGAATTAGGATTGATATTTTATTTCTACCAATCCTATTAGGAGATAACTCACATTAAATAAATTAGGCTAACCATTTTGATACATTTCATTTTCAAAATGGATGACTTTAGGGCACTACCCACTTATGTCGAGTCAAGATAGTAATGTTGATGCTAGTATTTTTCTTGGATGTTAGTGTTAAGGGAGAAGGAGAGTAGGTATAGGCTCATAACTTATAAAGGTATAAGATAAGTAAATTTTAAGCATTCTAGAAAATATGTGACATTTATTTAGTCAATATAAGGTTGTTCAGATTAAGAGATAGGCCAAAGGGGCACAAGATAGAGCAAATGAGAGGCTTATAAAATTAAGGCCTGTGAAAAACTAAGAGGAACAATCAAGGTTTAAGTTTTTCAAGTGTACAAGTCTGAGGTGATACATAATCAAAAAACATCTTCTACAAGTACATATCATGTTTCATTGTCATGTTGACCACTTATCACATTCATAAAATGTGAGATAATCAATGATGATTTTGATTTATACTCTTTGTTCATTCAATCTTACATTGATCATCAACATATATAGAGTGTCATAACTATTGGGTTTATTTTTATCCTTATTTCTACATGACTAAGTACTAGTCATACACTAAGAGGAGTGAAGAAGCCAACATGATAGCACACTGCCATATCATGCGAGTGACCTCAAATGTTCACCCAAGGCACGCAACCTAGACTAATTCTCATTGGTTCTATGGTCATGGAAGGGGGTTCTTCTCCAATCACAAATTCAAAAACTGGTTCCCCTATTTTTGGGTCTGTCCCTGGGTTTAAGGGAAGAACTTATGCGAACGTGGCTGCTTTTGAAGCTGAAATTCATGATGTGAAACACCAAGCTTCTGTTGGGAGACTAAGTGAATCACCTGTAAGTGCTTTAAAACCTGTTAGGGTTAATCTTGATCCTAATACTGTTAAAGAAATCTTTGATCAGGTAGAGTACTTTTCAAAGTCTGCAGCTATTTGTAGATTTCATGGCTTCTGGCCATCTCATGCCGATTTACATGGCTAGATATCCCAGACTTGGCTGCCACTAATTGAGGGAAATGTTGAAATTTATCCTTGTGGTAAAGGTTTTTTTATAGCTTTATTTCACATTGCTGAGGACAGGAAGACTATTCTTTCCAACAAAAATTTCTTCTGGAAGGGTAAATACCCTCTCTTTGCCAAACGGTGGCATATGGATTTCAATCCTGTTACGGAAACTTTCAACAAGATCCCCGTCTGGGTTCGGCTCCCTAATTTACCATTGCATCTATGGCATGAATCGGTGTTTAAAACCATCAAAAATGCTATAGGGGAATTTTTATTCATGGATGCAGAAACCAAGAGGTATTTCAGATCGACCTGTGCTCACCTTATGGTTGAGGTGGATGTTTCTAAGGGCCTTCCTGAGGAAATTTGTCTGGATTCCACTAGGGGATCTTGGACGCAAATGTTAGATTTTGAAGGGCTACCTTTTCGATGTAGAAAGTGTCACCTGACAGGGCATGTTGTTGCCCGGTGCACTGCAAGGAAATCCAGATCCAGAAGATCACCTTCTTGGTGGGCTGAAGCTGATCATGATCACTATATTGCAGAACAACCTGAGGAAGCCTCGACTAATTCTGAGAATGAGAATGAAAAGAGTATTTTATCTGCTTCGACAGATCAGGAGTCTCAGCTGGAGACTGTTCCTTTTGAAGGTTCGGTGGAGATTGGATTATGTAATCTTCCTGAACTGATTTTAGAGGAGGTGGTGGTTCTTCCACCTATTTTGAAGGATTCTCCTAGGAGCCAGTTGTTGGCTGGTTCTCCTATGGTTTTGGCTGAGGTTTTGTCGCCCCCTGGGCTTCATGATTCTTGGCCTTCTGAGGAAAGGGTTGCTGAGGCAGCTAAGGTAGAGGATGGCTGGACTACTATCAAGAGGAAAAAATCTAAGCCTCTGGTCCCTCCTCTAGATATGAAACTTCGGTCTTGTAAAAAAAAATAATAACTAATAGTTATTGTTTGTCTAGCTCTTGGCTGCTGTTTTCAGATTACTGGTTAATCTGGTATAGTTTTTGTAGGTTCCAGGTTATTTCGTTTCCTGGGTGTGCTTAAGGTTTTTATCTTATCTGATGTAAAGGGTTTTGGGGCTCATTAATACATTATAAATGATAAGCCAATGAATTTTTTAGAAAAATAAATCATGGTGAGTCATTATAATTAAGTTACTTTTGATTCGAGCCTAAAAAACCATATATACTCTCTCTATGATAGATATCTAATTTTTTGTTCCTCCTCTTTCATGAGCTAGTGCTAGATTCATGCTCCCATTATCTTTGATACTTCGATGAACTACTTTGTAACCATCTCTACTTCCCGTACCTTTGTCTTAGTCTTGCACTTTTTTGAGTCCTGTGTCTTATGTTATTCATCTTCTATTTCCTTGTCTTTAGCAACTCACCTATCTATTCCAAGGCCTTCTACACTATTATCCCTTGTTTCTCTCTCCTACATCATTCTCTCTTGTACCATGGTCCTCCACACTCTTCTTATGCCCTTGATGTTATGAACTTATGGCTTCAAAATACCAAAATATATTATAAAATATGGGTCTAACATCACCCCAAACTAAACCAATAGTATATCCTAGACTATGATGGAGTTTCCTTAGATAAAAAAAATTTAGGGCTTGCCTAATGCACTTGGTGCTTGATATCTTCCCACTAGTTGAGGTCCATATGAATATTAGAAGTAATAACTTCCAGTTTGCCTCTTAATCTTTTCATCTCCTTGGGTTTCTCCATAAAATTATCTTCTTGAGTTTCTAAAATCTCAAGTTGAGCATTTGTAGCTTTGTGAACATCCTTGAAGGCCTTGACCTCTACCAAAACCTATCCTTGAAGTGATGATAAAATATCATTCAACTATTATCAATGGGTGCTTATTTATTTGTCTAGTTCTTCAACGTCTTGGAACACTTTTACTTGTTGGGCCCTATCCTTGATATTCAATTCATTCTTAGCAAATTGTTGGTGCTTTTGTTCATTAGGCAATAGTCCTAATTTCAAAAATTTACTTGGCTATGCCAAGTTGAAAAAAACCCCATTGGGAATGGAAATAATGACACTTGGTTTATTCAAAAATGTGTGGCAAACATCTATGGCCTCTATGAATTGTGTAGTGGCCCATAACTTCTCTTATTGAGGATCCACCATGTTTTTACATTTATTTAACAAGAGGTACATGAAAATATGTAATTTATTAATGGCTTCACCAATAATGTGAATACAATCTATGAGTGTTAGTTTGCTCTTCAAAATTATTTGGCAAAGGCCCAAATTCCTAAGTTGAGCTAATTTAGCCACATCTAGTTGGCACTTGAGTTTATCATTTTCTTATTCGAGCTTGCAATTCATTTCATGGTATTCCACTTCATTTCATGCTTCTCCTTGTACATTCAAACAACCTCCCAATGTTTGTAGTGAAGTTGTCCTATGTCATGGCTATTGAGAGTGTTTTACCTAGAAACCTCCAGGGTAGACTTTATAAGGGCTACACCTATTTATGCTAGAGAGAAATTTCGAGGATTTACCCAAAGTGTGTCTAGAACATCTACCATCTCTAGGTTTATATCAATGTTTGCCTTTGGAAGTTTAAAATGATCTTCATCATGATATAATTCCATAAAAAAAAACATCTCATATTAACTTTATTCCATGAACTCATGTTTGGATAAATAATTTTGTAAAAACAATTGCTTGTCTAGTGTATCTTGCTAGCACATGACATAAGTGGGAAGGACCTGATTGGTCTATGGATATTGTTTCACTATCTCCTATATAGGCTCCTTTACATTTTGAGGGTTGCACTCTAGATCAATAACTTCAATATTCTTTTCCCATTATCCCCTAGGCCTTCCCCTCTTTCTACTTCTTCACATTTTTGACTTTCAAATTTCCATTTGTTACTCGGTAGTAGGCTATTCTTCACTAGGCTCAGGAGTGGGTTCATTTGTAGGTTGTGCTTCTAGAGATGTCTCACCTATGTCTAGAATTGAAACTCAAGGTGCTTCATGCTCAGGCTCTACTTCGGTAGTTGGGTATGAAGCAACATTATCTTTTTGGTTTATAGGTAGTCCCTAAGCTCTTATTGGTGATGGGGTTTGCCTTTTTCATTTGGGTTCAGCCTTGGGCTATTCCTCCTACACCCTATTCGAGCTAGTGGTCTCAGGTCTTTGCCTCTTCTCCTTCATTTGTGCCCTTTCTTCTTCATGTGTTTGTGGTTGAGGGGGGAGTGGTTCCTTTTGTGGTTCCCAACTTCCTGATGTTCTCTTGTATGGCATGAACATATAGAAGATCACCCATATCTACCATCACATGACTGTATTATAAGGGTTGATATCAATCTTATTAGTCTTGTCCTACTCTACATATGATTTCATCACTATATAGAAATAAATATTGTGAAGAGTGTTAATTTAAACATCAATCTTATCTACATTAATAGTTATAGGGAACACATCCTCAATGCAATTCATAGAGTCCATAAAATATTTGGCAGTGAATGTGTAAGGTAATTTGAGCCATCCTGACAAGTTGTCAGTGCTTGCCATCTATATTCACATGAGAGAATATTTATAATTTATAAAAAACTCAACACAAGTTCCCATCTACATAAGTAATTCCTTTGGTATGTGTTATTCATTCCCAAATGCCATCAAACCTTCCCTTCATCTTTGCTTTATAGGAGAGTGTGATGGCATTAGGGTATGTGAATTATTTGAACCTATCAATGGGGGAATTATTATTTGGTGGGTACACCCACTTTAGTTCCTTACTAGAATATTTTAGGACACTGATCTAAAAATAAATTAGTATAAAAAAAATTGCACCCCAAGGAAACTTGTAGTTAGGAAAATGATGTGCCTTCTCTACATCTTGTTCAATCTTCTTAGTGAAGTACATGGAGTAATTATAATTTGTCCCCTTATCCATTTAGCTAGCGATATATAGGTGGGCCATATCCACATCCTTCTTCCTATTTATGCCCCCTAGCTTTGTCATGTCCAAGCATAAAGCTAATCAAATTATAGGATTTGAAATACTTATGATATACATGGCATGGCCTTCTTTTTTATATTGTAGTGCCACCATCATTTTATCAATTATTTCTTGATCCTTAAGATCTACACTAAAATTAACTCTAGAACAAAGTAACCTAGTTACTTTATTGATCTATTCAGGGGTAATACTCATTCTTAGCCCAACAAAGTAGAGGTAGTCTTCATGAATGTGAAAATTAGAAAGTGAATTGCCTCCAATGGTTTCCTAAAATATGGTAGTTAGAAGAGTTGGATCACCCTCACATCCTCCAATAAGTTATAAACTATGAGATCATAAATGATCTCATTCTTAGTGTTTTGGTCCTCCACCTGATAGTCTTGTTACATGTCACCTTCATTTCTAGTTTGTTGGTGATTATAATCAATGAATTTATAGGTGGAAACCTTATATTCCTAA
Organism: Torreya grandis; assembly: GCA_037957365.1. NCBI lineage: Eukaryota > Viridiplantae > Streptophyta > Pinopsida > Cupressales > Taxaceae > Torreya > Torreya grandis. Next base: position 460,298 of record JARHVA010002685.1, read on the forward strand.
TCATCTGCATGAAAAACTATCACTAGGTATTGCATTTACTAAATAAAAATAGGGGATGGCAGTGGTGTTGTAGCAACCTTCTTTCCCATGTGCACCATTTTTGATGCCTGTCCACTAGATGTCTCTTCTGTCAAATTTGTGGGGTCCTTACCTTGTGCACCACATTCAATAGATCTTTCTTCTTGGATATAAATTGGACTTCCTTATTATGCACCCTTATGTTCTTCTACTTTGGGAATAATTGGAAGTGGATCTCTTTTCCTACCTTTATGCTTTATCCAAATCACCAACCGAGGTCCCTAAATGTTAATGCATGGCTGACCAATTCATCTAAATGAATACATTTTGATTCTTTGTTATAAACCCAAAAGACTTTAGATTCTTACTTCAACCTCCTCTAATGGTAGACTTATTGTCTACAACCTACAACTTCTCTTTCTCTTACTTATGTGGACACATTTCCACTCCCCTTCTCTTAAATGTATGATGCCTCAATCTCTACTTAACTTTTGTAAATGAGAGCACTGTGTATATGCCTTATTATTTCTTGTTTTCACTTGTTTGAGATTTATAATTTTCAAGTTTTCAATATTAAAAATGAAAATGATAAACCTCTCAGTCTTTTATAGGCTATCGTATATGTTCACATTAACTACTTTTCATGCCATCATCCATCACTTCAACCATTTAATTCTTTAGATGACATGCCTTGGTGTCTATTTGGAATGCTTGTCATTTATACCAATTTGTCATTAATAAATGCAAGTCCTATACTTTTTGAGTTGTTTCACCTTTACTTTAGTGCATACCAGTTGTAATTTAAATTTCCCATTTTATTTAAGGGAAACTACCTTTTCTATTTTAACCCATTTTTATAATGATATTTCCTTTACCATCTTTGTTCTACATTCTTGGATTATGCACCCCATTTTTCATGCCTCATTCATGTACCTCCTCTTATGTGAGTCATTTGTATACCTCTTCTTGTGTGATTCCTTTATATTCCTCTTCTTACATGCTCCCTTTGCATTCCTTTAACTTAACTAGCTTATCTACCCTTAAAACCTATCCCACATTAAAATATGTTCATGGTCCTCCATGCCATAACTTAGTGAAATTCATGTCAATAAAGAAAGAGAAATAGAGTTTTAAATACCAAGAGTATCAAAAAAGTGTCAAAAATAACTTACAAAAGGCACATAACCAATGCCACACTTATTGGAAAGCAAAAGTCCTAGACTAACCTAGTGGTATATGCCTTATTCATTGAATTGATAAATTACATAAAATGGTAGGCTCAAATCTAACTACCATTGAAATGGCTTGGTAGAAATGGGTCATCTAATATTTTTAATTTACAAGCACCTATCACATAAATAATATGAACAATAAATGGACCATCCCACTAGATCTATAGTTTACTTAAATGGCATGAAAACTTTAAATCATAGACTAGAACATGCATACAAGGATGAAAAACTTTGGTTTTGATATGTCAATCATGCTAGGATTTCTATTTTTGCTTGTTAACTCCTTGTCTCCAGTGTACAAGAAAGTATGTTTCATCCAACTGAGGTAGAGTGTCCAGGCACACTTTTAGGGACTCCTCATCATCTAATCTTCCAAAGTGCATAATACATAAAGAGGGCATAAGGAAATACACCCATAAAATGGCTTCAATGCCAAATACAAGATTAAAATGAGTACTCTTATTCAACCTTTTGAATGTTTTTTGATATGCCCATAATACTATAGAAATTCAATCATCCCAATCAATGTAATCAATATTACAAATCTTGGTCAGTGTATTACCTAATATCTTGTTGAAGGTTCTAGCTATGCCATTAGCTTGAGTGGGGTATGGTATGGTATTATGGTACGTAATAATGAACTTAACCAAGAGGATGCACATTGTTTCATTCAGAAAGTGAGTGCCATGATCACTTGTAAAACTTAAATGACATCCATACCTTGTGATGATATTTTAACATATAAATCTAATGATGGTGGTAGAAATACAATTATGTGTGGGTGCTACTTCAACCCAATGTGTGAGATAGTCTATGGCAGTAATGATGTAGTGTACACTAGTTTATCTCACAATTGGCTAAATGAACCCAAAAAAATCAACATCCCATTTCTAAAATGGTGCATCAGTGAGTAATAGATGAAGAGGCAAAACATCCCTTTGATTTGGTTTACCTACACACTGATAGGTATCACATTGGCACACATAATATTTGACATTTTTGAATAAGGTGGGCCACCACAACATAGTTAATATAACCTTTCATGATGTTATGTCACTAGCATAATGTACTCCTATGACATCCTCATGGACCTCTTGAAGGATTTCTATGCATTTGTGTTGTATTATGCACCTTCATAACACTTCATCCTGGCCAAGTTTGTATAACTCTCTTCCATTATACTAGAAAGTGGCAGCGCATACAACCAATTAATTTTTATATTGGGTAATAAGGTGGTTTGGCATACAACTTGTAATAAAAATCATAATTTCCTCCAATTATTTGGGCACACATGTAATTTCCCATAGTGGCTAGTTTATGTGCATTATCCATTCCAATGTTATACTAAATCATTTAGAGTGGTGTAGAATACAATTTCTACTCAGACTACATCATATGTATGACATCACATGCCCCACATTTTGTATGTATTTTTAAGTGGTTGAATTATGGTTCTAGTGGATTATAATTGGCTAAAAGAGTTGGAACACCCCCACATCCTCCAGTAAGTTGTAAACTATGAGATCATAAGTGATCTCCTTCTTGGTGTTCTAGCACTCCAACTGATAGTCTCGTTATAAGTCACCTTCATTTTTAGTTTGTTGGTTTTTGTAATCAAGGACTTGATAGGTGGAAACATTAGATTCCTAATCATTCATATGCAAAACTATCTCTAGTATTACATTTCCTCAATCAAAATAGTGGATGGCAGTGGTGTTGTAGCAACCTTCTTTCCCACATGCACCATTTATGGTGCCTCTACACTATATGTATCTTCTACCCACTTTATGAGGTCCTTGCCTCATACACTACATTTAATAAATCCTTATTATTGGATATAAATGGGACTTCCTTCTTATACGCTTTTGTGATCTTATACTTCAGGAAGTGGATATCTTTTCCTACCTTTTTTCTTTGGCCACATCACCAATCGGGGTCCCCAAAGGTTAATACATGGCTAGCCAATTCTTAAAAATGAATACATTTTGATTCCTTGTTATAAACCCAAAATACTTTAGCTTCTTACTTTAACCTCCTCTAATGGCATACTTATCATTTGCAACCTGTAACTTCTCTTTCTCCTACTTGTGTGGACGTATTTCCACTCCCATTTTCTTAAATGCATGATGCCTCAATATCTACTTCACTTTTGTAAATGAAATCATTATGTATATGCCTTATTCACTTCTTATTTTTGCTTATTTTAGCTCTATAATTTTCAAGTTTTTAATAGTAAAAATGAAAATGAGAAGCCTCCTAGTCTTTTATAGGCTATCCTAAATGTTTACATCAACTCCTTTCCATGCCACCATCCATCACTTCAACCATTTTATTTTGTAAATGACATGCCTTGGCATCTATTTGGGATGCTTGCCATTTTTTCCACTCTATCATTAATAAATTCATGTTCCATAATTTACAATTTGTTTCACCTTTCCTATAGTGGATGCTAGTTGTAATAATTTAAATTTCCCGTGTTATTTATGGGAAACTATCTTTTCTATTTTAACCCATTTTTATAATGGTATCTCCTTTACCATCTTCATTCAAAATTCTTGGGTTATGCACCCCCTTTTTTATGCCTCATTCATGTGCTTCCTCTTATGTGAATCCTTTGTGCACCTCCTCTTTCATGCTTCTTTTACATGCCTCCTCTTGCATGCTTCCTTTGCATGCTTTAGCTTAAGTAGCTTATCCACCCTTAAAACCTATCCCATATTAAAATATGTCTATGGTCTTCTATGTCATAACTTAGTGAAATTCATGTCAAGAAAGAAAGAGAAATACCAAGAGTATAAAAAAAGTGTCAATAAAAAATTACAAAAGGGATGCATCCAATTCCATGCTTATTGGAAAATAAAAGTCCTAGACTAACCTAGTGGCATATGCCTTATTCATTGAATTGATGAATTACATAGAATGCTAAGGTCAAAGTTCACTACCATTGAAATGGTTTGGTAGGAATGGGTCATCTAATATTTTTAATTTACAATCACTTTTCAGATGGATAACATGAACAATAAATGGACCATCACACTATATTTATAGTTTACTTGAATAGTACACAAAATTTGAATCATAGACCAAGACATGCATACTAGGATGAAAAACTTTGGTTTTGATATGTAATTCATGATAAGCTTTCTATTTTTGCATCTCAACTCTTTGGATATAGTTTAATAAAAATAATGTTTCATCTAATTGAAGTAGAGCATCCAGGCATGCTTTTAGCGACTCCTCATCATCTAATCTTCCAATGTGCATAATACACAAAGAGGGAACAAGGAACTCCACTGTTAAAATGGATTCAATGCTAAAGATAAGATTAAAATGAGTAATCTTATTAAAATTTTTGTATGTTTTCTAATACACCCATAAGACTATGGAAACTTGATCATCCTAATCAGTGCGATTGATATTAAAAATCTTGGTTAGTGTATTACCTAGGATCTTGTTGAAGGCTTCAACTATGTCATTATCTTGAGTGGGGTATGGCATGGTCTTATGGTGCATAATCATGAACTAAACCAAAATGATGCACATTATTTCATTAAGAAAGTGAGTACCATTATCACTTGTAAAACTTAAATGGCATCCATACCTTGTGATGATATTTTACCATAGAAATCTAATGATGTTCATAGCAGTAAAATTACATGTGGGTACTACTTTAACCTAGTGTGTGAGATAGTCTATGACAATAATGATGTAACACATGCCAGTCTATCTTGAATTTGGATAAATGAGCCTAATAAAATTAATATCCCATTTTAAAAATGGTACATGAGTGAGTATTAGATGAAGAGGAAAAACATCCCTTTGATTTGGTTTACTTACAGACTGACAGGTATCACATTATCACACATAAGCTTTAGCATCTTTGAATGAGGTGGGCCACCAAAACCCAACTAATATAACCTTTTGTGTTGTTGTGTCACCAGAATAATATCCTCTTATGACATGCTCATGAATGTCTTGAAGGATTTTTGTGAGTTTATGTTATATTATGTACCTTTATAACACTTATCTTGACCAAGTTTGTATAGCTCTCCTCCAATATGCTATAAATTAGTAGTGCATATAGCTAATTTCATTTTATCTTGGGTGATAAGGTGGTTTTACATATAATTTATTATAAGAAAAGTCATAATTTCCTCAAATTCTATGGGCACACATGTAATTTCCCATAGTGGTTAATTTAGGTGCATCATTCATTCCAATGTTCTACTAAATCTTTTAGAGTGGTGTAGAATACTATTTCTACTCAGATTACATCATATCTTTGATATCACATGCCCCATATTTTATATGTAGATTTAAGTGGTTGAATGATGGATCTAGTGGATTAGAATTGGCTAGAAGAGTTGGAGCACCCCCGTATCCTCCAGTAAGTTGTAAACTATGAGATCATAAGTGATCTCATTCTTGGTGTTCTGGCACTCCACTTGGTAGTCTTGTTACAAGTCACCTTATTTTCTAGTTTGTCAGTGATTGTAATCAAGGAATTAATAAGTGGAAACCTTAGATTCCCAATCATACACATGCAAAATTATCCCTAGGTATTGCATTTATTCAATCAAAATAGTGGATGGTAGTGGTGTTGTAGCATCCTTCTTTCTCAAATGCACCATTTTTGGTGCCTCTCCACTAGATTTCTCTTCTGCCAACTTTATGGGTTTGTTGCCTCTTACATTGCATTTAATATATCCTTCTTGGATATAAATGAGACTTCTTTCTTATGCACCCTTATACTCTTCTACTTTAGTAATAACTAGAAGTGGATCTCTTTTCCTACCTTTATACCTTAGCCACATCACTAATTGGGGTCCCCAAAGGTTAACACATGATTGACCAATTATTCTAAATAAATACGTTTTGATTCTTTGTTATAAACCCCAAATACTTTATCTTCTTACTTCAACCTCCTCTAATGGTAGACTTATCTCATGCAACCTACAACTTCTCTTTTTGCTACTTGTGTGGATGCATTTCCACTCCCCTTTTCTTGAATGTATGATGCCTCAATCTCTACTTCACTTTTGTAAATGAGAGCACTATGTATATGCCTTATTCACTAATTATTTTTGCTTGTTTGAGCTTTATAATTTTCAAGTTTTCAATATTAAAAATGAAAATTAGAAGCCTCTTAGACTTTTATAGGCTATCCTAAATGTTCACATTAACTCCTTTTCATGCCACCATCCATCACTTAAGCCATTTAATTCTTTAAATGATATGCCTTGGTGTCTATTTGGAATGCTTGCCATTTATACCACTCTATGATTAATAAATGCATGTACCATAATTTATGAGTTGTTGTACCTTTATTGTAGTGCATTGCATCTATAATAATTTAAATTTCCCATTTTATTTATGATAAACTACCTTTTCTATTTTAAGCCTTTTTTATAATGGTATTTCCTTTACCATCTTTGTTCCACATTCTTAGGTTACGCACCCCATTTTTTGTGCCTCATTCACATGCCTCATGTTATGTGATTCCTTTGTGCACCTCTTCTTTCATGCTCCCTTTACCTACCTTCTCATACTGGTTCCTTTGAATTCCTTTAGTTTAAGTAGCTTATCCACCCTTAAATCCTATCCCACATTAAAATATGTCTGTGGTCTTCCATGTCATAACTTAGTGAAACTCATGTCAATAAAGAAAGAGAAATAGAGTGTTAAATATCAAGAGTATCAAAAAAGTGTCAAAAATAACTTACAAAAGGCACACAACCAATGCCATACTTATTGGAAAACAAAAGTCCTAGACTAACCTAGTGGAATATGTCTTATTCACTAAATCAAAAAATTACGTAGATAATAGGTTTGATGCTGACTACCATTGAAATGGCCTCGTAGGAATGGGTCATCTAATATTTTTAATTTTCAAGTGCCTATTAGATGGATAACATGAAAAATAAATGGACCATCCCATTAGTTTTATAGTTTACCTAAATGACATGCAAACTTTGAATCATAAACCAGGACATACATACCAAGATGAAAAACTTTGGTTTTGATATGTCAATCATGTTAGGATTTCAATTTTTGCTTCTCAACTCCTTGGATCTAATATAATAGAAAGTGTGTTTCATCAATTGGAAGTAAAGTGTCCAGGCATGCTTTTAGGGACTCCTCATTATCTAATCTTCCAACATGCATAATACACAAAGAGGGCACAAGGAAATCTACTAGTAAAATGATTTCAATGCCAAAGACAAGATTAAAATGAGTACTCTTGTTAAACATTTTTTATGTTATCTAATACACCTATAAGATGGTGGAAACTTGATCATCCTAATCACTGTGACTGATATTACAAATATTGGTCAGTGTATTACCTAGGATCTTGTTGAAGGCTTCAATGATATCATTAGCTTGAGGGAGGTATGGCATGGTCTTATGGTACACAATCATGAACTCAACCAAGAGGAGGCACATTATTTTATTGAGAAAGTGATTGACACAATCACTTGTAAAACTTAAATGGAATCCATACCTTGTGATGATATTTTACCATAGAAATCTTATGATGGTCATAGTAGTACAATTATGTGTGGGTGTTGCTTCAACCCAATGTGTGAGATAGTATATGGAAGTAATGATGTAGCACACACCATTATATCTCATAGCTAGATAAATAAGCCCAAAAAAATAAATATCCTATTTCTAGAGTTATTCATGAGTGAGTACTAGATGAAGAGGCAAGACATTCCTTTGTTTTGGTTTACCTACACACTAATAGTTATCACATTGGTGCACATAAGCTTTGGCATCTTTGAATAAGGTGGGCCACCATAACCTAGCTAATATAACCTTTCATGTTATTATGTCACTATCATAATGTGCTCTTGTGACATCCTCATGGACCTCTAGAAGGATTTATGTGTACTCATGTTATATTATGTACCTTTGTAACACTTCATCTTGGCCATGTTTGTATAGCTCTCCTTCAATATGCTATAAAGTGGTAGCGTATATAGGTAATTTATTTTTTTCTTGGGTGATAAGGTGGTTTGGAATATAACTTTTTGTAATAAAATTCATAATTTACTCCAATTCTATGGGCACACATGTATTTTCCCATAGTGGCTAGTTTAGGTGCATCACCCATTCTAATTTTCTACTGAATCATTTAGAGTGACATAGAATATAATTTTTACTCAGACTACATCATATCTCTGACATCACATGACCTATATTTTGTATGTAGATTTAAGTGGTTGATTGATGGATTTAGTGGATCAGATTTGGTTAGAAGAGTTGGATCACCCCTACATCCTCCAGTAAGTTGTAAACTATGAGATCATAAGTGATCTCATTATTGGTATTCTGGTGCTCCACCTGGTTGTACCATTATAGGTCACCTTCATTTCTAGTTTATCAATCATTGTAATCAAGGAATTAATAGGTGGAAATCTTAGATTACCAATCATATACATGAAAAATTATCTCCAGGTATTGCATTTTCTCAATCAAAATAGGGGATGATAGTGGTGTTGTAGCATCCTTCTTTCCCATGTGCACCATTTATGGTACCTCTCCACTAGATGTCTCTTATACCAAATTTGTGAAGTCCTTACCTCATGCACTACATTCAATATATCCTTTTTTTTGACATAAATGAGACCTCATTATTATGCACCCTTGTGCTCTCCTACTTCGTGAATAACTAGAAGTGGATCTCATTTCCTACCTTTCTACTTTAGCCACATCACCGACCGGGGTCCTCAAAGGTTAATGCATGGCTAAAAAATTCTTCAAAATTAATACATTTGATTACTAGTTATAAACCCAAAACACTTTAACTTCTTTCTTTAACTACCTCTAATGGTAGACCTATCTCTTGCGACTTGCAACTTCTCTTTCTCCTACTTGTGTGGATGCATGTCCACTACCCTTTTCTTGAATGCACAATGCCTCAATCTCTACTTCACTTTTGTAAATGAGAGCACTATGTATATGCCTTATTCACTACTTGTTTTTGATTTTTTGAGATCTATAATTTTCAAGTTTTTAATAATAAAAATGAAAATGAGAAGCCTCTTAGTCTTTCATAGGCTATCCTAAATGTTCACATTAACTCCTTTCCATGACATTGTCCATCACTTTAACCATTTAATTATTTAAATGACATGCCTTAGTGTCTATTTGGCATGCTTTCCATTTATACCACTCTATCATTAATTAATGCATGTATAATACTTTGTGAGTTGTTTCACCTTTCTTGTAGTGCATGCCTACTGTAATAATTTAAATTTCTTGTTTTATTTATGGGAAACTACCTTTTCTATTTTAACCCATTTTTATAATGATATTTCCTTTACCATATTCATTCCACATTCTTGGGTTATGCACCCCTTTTTTGTGCCTCATTCATGTGACTCCTCTTGTGTGACTCCTTTTTGCACCTCCTCATGCATTCTTCCTTTATGCACCTCCTCTTTCACGCTTCCTTTGCATGTCTTTAGCTTAAGTAACTTATCCACCCTTAAAACTTATCCCACATTAAAATATGTCAATTGTTAATAAATAAATAAAAATAAGGTGATAAATACCAAGAGTATCAAAAAAGTGTCAAAAACAACTTACAAAAGAATCACAACCAATGCCATGCTTATTGGAAAACAAAAGTCCTCGACAAACCTAGTGGTATATGCCTTATTCACTGAATTGAATAATTACATAGAATGGTAGGGTCGAAGCTGATTACCATTAAAATGGCCTAGTAAGAATGGGTCATCTAATATTTTTAATTTATAGGCACTTTTCAAATAGATAACATGAACAATAAATGAACCATCCCTCTAGGTCTATAGTTTGCTAGAATGGTGTGCAAACTCTAAATCATAAACCAGGACATGTATACCAAGATGAAAAAATTTGGTTTTGATATGTCGATCATGCTAGGATTTTTATTTTTGATTCTCAACTCCTTGGCTCCAATGTACTAGAAAGTGTGTTTCATCCAGCTAAAGTAGAGTTTCCATGTATACTTTTAGGGACTCCTCATCATCTAATCTTCCAACTCACATAATACACAAAGAGGGAACAAGGAACTCCATTGGTAAAATGGATTTAGTGCCAAATACAATATTAAAATGAGTAATCTTATTAAACCTTTTTTATGTTGTCTAATATGCCCATAAGATTGTGGAAAATTGATGATCCTAATCAGTTCGATCAATATTAAAAATCTTGGTCAGTGTATTACCCAGGATCTTATTGAAAGCTTAAGATATGCCATTAGCTTGAGGGTGGTATGGTGTGGTCTTATGGTGTGAAATCATGCACTCAACCAAGAGGATTCACATTATTTCATTAAGAAAGTGTGTGACATGATCACTTATAAAAATTAAATGTCATCCATACCTTATGATGATATTTTACCATAGAAATATAATGATGGTTGTAGCAGTATAATTACATGTGGGTGCTGCTTCAACCCAATGTGTGAGATAGTCTATAGAAATAATGATGTAAAACATACTGATATATCTCATAATTGGCTACATGATCCCAAAAAAATCAATATCCCATTTATAAAATGGTTCATGAGTGAGTATTGGATGAAGAGGCAAAACATCCTTTTGAATTGGTTTACCTACACACTGATAGTTATCACATTGATGTACATAAGCTTTGAGATCTTTGAATAAGGTGGGCCACCAAAAACTAAGTAATAAAACCTTTTGTGTTGTTATGTCACCAACATAATGTCCTCTTGTGATAACTTCATAAACCTCTTGAAGGATTTCTATGCACTTATGCTGTATTATGCACCTTTGTAACACTTCATCCTAGCCAAGTTTGTATATCTCTCCTCTAATATGTTATAAATTGGAAATGCATATAGATAATTGATTTTTCTCTTAGGTGATAAGGTGGTTTGGAATATAACTTATTTTAAGAAAAGTCATAATTTACTTCAATTCTATGGGCACACACATAATTTCCCACATTGGCTAGTTTAGGTGCATCATCCATTCCAATGTTCTACTAAATCATTTGGAGTAGTGTAGAATACAATTTCTACTCAAACTTCATAATATTTATAACATCATGTGCCCCACATTCCATATGTAGATTTAAGTATTTGAATGATGGCTCTAGTGGATCAAAATTGGTACCCTCTTCAACTTGGTAAACAACCTTTTGTTTACCCTTTTGTATCTATTCCTTATGTGCATGGTCTTATTGAGAGTTAAACTCTAATGGAACCATGGTAGGAGTATCAAGTTCTTAAACAATAGCCAAATTATCCTTAGTTATTCCATCCATGTGTCATATTTATTCTTCAACTGATCCCTGATCTCCTAAAACTACCTGATGGATTGTTTATAAATTCAAATTCAAATTCATTCATGGTGAAACAAATGCATATGTGGTAAAAAAACCATGTTTTATGTGTTACCAGGTACCTATGTCTCTACACATTTCTTGGTGAATGTACCATGCCCTAGCCCAAGCACATAAAGTACCATAGAATACATGAACCCATAAGAATTCTAGTAAAAATGTTTCATCAGTGCTCCAAAAGATTTCACATTGTGTTATATGTTCTTATAAAGAAGCAAGACCTTTTTAACTCAGGGTGGCATGAACAAGGTTGTCATGGTAGAAGTGATTATTCATGGCTGTGTGTACTTATTCCCATGTATCCAATTGGTATTGATGAGTATACCAACATTGAATAGTTACCCCTTGAAATATAAAGTTGATCACATAGAACCTTTCATCCTAATTAACATAATAAACCTCTGATTTCTAAAATTATTCCCAAAACTCCATTTGACCATGAAACCTAGGTGCCTGGTCTAATTGTAAAGGTGGTCTAACCATTAAGCATCCACTAATGAGTCAAATAATTTTGTAGTGTTGAGGGAGATTTGAAGGGGAGCTTAGGTATCCATTTAGGACACCACATATGCACCTTGTTAGATCATATGCACCTTATTAGATCATATGCACCTTGGGACCATTAGTCACACATGGTATTAGTAGTGTCAGAAATAGACTACACATCTTCCCATTGTAAGATGCCATCATGAGTGGGATCCACTTTTCATTTCCTTAGGTAGTGATCTTATAAATTATATTGACATCCTCATCAACATCAATGGGTTCCAAAAAGGGGGGTTATTGGTCATTATTTAGGTAATGACTACAAGTTGAGTGTCATTCTCAAAGATAATATGCTGCTTCTTGAAATGCAAGTCAATATTGTTTGCATAACATGAAAGTCAACCCAAAAGAGTAGGGAAGTCATCAGCTTCAATAAGCTTGATCACTTTAAAATCACCCTTGAACGTGACTCCTAAGATGTTGATAGTTCCATCCTTAAGAATGCCTATGGGTAGTGCACGAGTCTTTGTGGAGGGTTACAAAATGGGTCTCCCCATATTTTTATAGGTGTCTTTGCTTAGAACATTAACCTCTATGCCAGTGTCCACCATGATATCATACATTATCCAACCATCAATGGATACATTGATAAGGACCTCATTGTCACATTCTAGATTTGGTTGAATATGGGTCTCTTATCATCACACATGGTTCAAATGATGATCCTCTAAAGGATTTAATGTTTGATGTCATAACCAATTCTTGAGAAGAGGGATGATGTCATCATTAAGGAAACGTTTGCACATTTATTAGAACTCATCATGTCTTGATTTTGTGGGTAATTTATTTCTTTACATCTTAGCCCACATGTTACCATATTTATCCTTTAAGAACTTAATTTCACCTTACAGTTCATAGACTAAGGCTAGTGTGTTGTGAAACATTTCTTTCTTATGTTGAACATCAGGATACTTTGTGCACAAGGTTATTCATGTTAAACCTTTTCAACGGGTGGATTTGAAATTGGTTTGGATTGAGTTCCACTCCATTTAGTAATATTAACCTTGGGTCTAGTTGGTGGAGTGGTAGGGTGCAGTTTCCACTGAGTATTTGGAGTTTTTATAACACATTTAATCCTAATACCTTTCTCATTTTTTAATTTTATAATGGAAACATACAAATTGGGACATTATTTTAGGGTATGATCATTTTTACAAAGGGCATAAGTTGGATAGATAGTGTATTTATATTGGTAGTGGTCCAAAGAGTCACAATTATAACATGTCCTAGGTGGAAAATGACCACCTACACATCCATTTACATGCCCTCAACATCTAAAAGATCAACTTCCACCAACCTCTTGGTTGTTAGCTATGTAAATTTGGCACATACCTCATGTTCATGCTTCATGAATCTCATTAATGACCTAAAAATCAATGGTATCATGCATACATGCATCACATTTTTTATAATATAGTGACACTTTGGCTTGGGTGGCATGTTGAACTAAGGGACAACTCCTTACATCATGATCTTCATTGTAAATCTCACAAGACTATTTTAATATAGCTTGAAAATTCCACCAGGGACAATTGTGCCTCTTATGGCCTTCCAATTGATAGTCAACACACCACAAGCCACTATGAGGGTCATGAGAATTATTAGACATAAAATTATCCAGTTGAGAAGCCATCACAATGATCTAATAATACATAAAAGAGATGATCCCCATATCTTTACTTCCCATGGATTCAATGTGGAGGGCAGCTTCCAATGCCTCACACGATTCAATGAAGTTTTATGTGACAAGGCTCATCAGAATGAAAGTAATAAATTTCCCATAAACCACTAATCATGCCACATTAGGTTAATCTCAAAGGATAGATTTGAAAGAAGCATATTAAAGCATGCATCATACATGCACACACTCTTAGTGAGCTCTTTCTTGATATCTTTTAAGGAAAAAATACTTTGCTACTCAAATTTAGGGATATCAAATTCTTGGAGAAAATTATCATTTAATAATTCATAATTTACAACCACATATTGGTGATCAATTTTTTAGTACCATTTGTGCACGTGATCTAATAATGTAGTGGAAAATTGAGTTGCCTTTTTCTCAAAATAAGTTATACCTTGTGCTTTCCAAATGATTTCACAGTTGTGAACATGTTTTGATACATTTTTAACACCTCAATATTTAGCTAGATGAAGCATCATATCATAGTAAACTATAGGTGCACTAAGTGGGTGCAGTGAAATTTGATGTGGTGCTCCTCTAGTTCCTCCTAAACCTTATGGTATAGGTCTTTCATCTCCTCTCAAGCTACCTCCTGATCCTCCTCTAGCTCCAGTAAAACCACCGTTAGTGCTGCCTCTTGTGCCTCCATAGTAATAGGTGTACTAGAAATAATGGGCACTAAAGGAGGTTAATTAGTTATTTTTGGGGATGTAGTTTTTCCAATACTTTCATTTGGTCAAAGTGGCATTGCAAGGTGAGACATAGGTCTTGCTTATAATGGAAAAGTAGAAATTAATGATAAATTATTATCTTGCTATTGTACTTCAAGAGATTCCTCTATGGTTTTGACTTCATATTCAACTTTAGATTCCACACTATCAGTATCCCAATTTTTAACAAGAATTATATCAAAGTCAAATGCATGAGCATATGTTATGGTGGGGGAATTATATCCATTTAGATTAGGTTTCTATATCAATGTTTATCTTGATTATTTTTCACATACTTGTGATAGTGAAGGGAATATACTCATGGTTATGGAGTACTCACCATGCCTTTCTATCCTCCTACAAATTCTCACAACACTTCAAGTATCCTCTTATTTACCCCTAGGATTGCTACCTCTCATAGCCTTATGCCTGAATTCATCATAATTTTGCTTCTATAGTTCTTGTTGGCTGACATCCATGTTGAACTACCAATCCCATACCAATGCCTAACCATCCATTTCCCCACTAGTTGTCATACTCATGCATGAGAGAGTTTATCCATCCATGGGGAAATTATGAAGTCTAGAATCAACCATAATATTCTTAATCTCTAAAGGAAATTACTTGAGATACCTCCCATGTGGTTCCCTCATATCGTTGAGTTGTGCTTCTTTTAGACTAGAGTATGTAGAGATAACATATTCTAAAATCTAGCTATTAATCACTCCTTTTCACCACACATCCACTACACATGTCTAAGTAGCTTTCAAATTCACTAAGGTTGTCTGATACTCTACTGACCAAGGAGCCTTCTATTTGTAATTTATTGAATGGTCTTGTGTATATACTAAAAGCCAAACATGCAAGTGAATGGGTAATTATACAATGAATGTTTTATATAGAGAATCATTTAAGTTATACTCTACCCATGTGCATGTATAAACTCCTGGTTCAAGATGCTGAAACAAAAAGTTATCCTCTATGATACCAACCCAATGTTTGAAATTTTCTAAAGATATCTACTTGATCATCTTTCTACCATCATCCTAACAAGTACAATGGGCCTTAGTAATAGAATTAAAATGTTGGGTTTTTTTTTCATCCTTAGTTCCACATGACTAAGTACTAGTCACATGCTAAGATGACATAAAAATCCAATGTGCTAGTGCATTGACATGTCATGCAAGTTAACTCGCATGCTCACTTGAGGCACATAGACTAGACCAGTTCCCATCAATTTTGCTGTATGATGGTGAATAGACAAATGTTACTTAGGTGCTTGAATTAACACATTTAATCATTATTACTAGAAACATCATTCTAAAGTTATCCATTTGATGAATTCACATGGTGCATGTACTTAGCTAGTATCATAAAAGCAAAATTAACACCAAAGACATTTAACACATCAAGATTTGTAAATAAAGTATTAGTTCCATTGATCTCATTTGACAAGTTTACAAAGGTACTTCATTCAGTATAATATATCTCATGATCTCTTTCTTGACAGTAAAAACACATATATATCTAACAACACTTTCTAATCAAAGCTAAGAGGTATTTATACATAAGAAAACCCCTTCTTAGGGTGCATCATTAATACATTATAGATGATAAGCCAATGATTATTTTAGAAAAATAAGTCATGGAGAGTCATTATAATTAAGTTTTTTTGATCCAAGCCTAACAACCCCTATGTACTCTCTTTATGCTAGATATTTACTTTCATATTCCTCCTCCTTCATGATCTAGTGTTAAATTCATGCTCCCATTACTTTATAATACTTATTCAAATTGATTTATAACCACCTTCGCTACTTGCACCTAGTATTGCACTTTTCTGAGTCATGCATCTTATGCTCATCATTCTCTATTTCCTTGTCTTTCACAACTCACCGGTCCATGCCAAGGCCTTCTATAATTTTATTCCATGTTTATCTCTCCTATGGTATTCTCTCCCATGTCATGGTTCTCTGTGTTCTTCCCACACCCTTGCTCTTTTATGCTTATGAATTCAAAATATATAGAATATATTACAAAATTTGGGTCCAATTATGGTTGAAAATGGTTCAAGTGTGAGTATGTGCACTATCGCATGTATATCTCATTTTGGATACATAGATAAGCATATACTTCCTAGAACCAAATTATTAAAGGGATTCAATGGCCATGTTCAAATTTCTATTGGTGAGATTATCTTACCAATACAAGTTGGTTGAATCGATTTGGCCACCACGTTTATAGTAGTACCTAGTGTAGGAGTCTTAGATATGTTATTGGGATGTTCTTCCATTCAATAGCTTTGTGTAGTACCTTCTATAGTACATACATGTTTAAAATACAATTTTGCTAATGATGTTATCATAACTCATGGTATCCCATGTGAATACTCTCTACAACCAAGGGTTGTTATTCCTACACAACAAATATCAGTTAAACAACCTCAAAAGGTTCATCCCATTTTGAGAATCTAGAAGAAAGTGGTCAACTTAACAAGGATACCTATCCTTGAAAATCTACTTAATTAGTGATTTGTCATAGATTCTAGAGAGGCACTATCTACTCCAACATGTCCTAGATCGATATCATAGGGAATTAAGAGTGGTCCATAATGAACACCAACATAAAATTCTCATACTAAAAGATGGGTTTTGAAGAGTCCTAGTGTTCACATTGATAAATAACATACACAATATACTAAAAATTATCATCATGACGATGACACTTATATTATAGTACCAAATCAAATTTTCACATTATGAGTTGAGATTAGATACTTCATAGTGGCATTATACTTTCCATTCATGAGAGGTCATCCTTTTATGCTAGATAGATGACCTATTTATCAAGAGGTTGTTATAGGAGTCATTGGCTAGTTTGTTCCGTTTTAAGTTACATATATTCAAAAATACCAAAAAAACATAGAATATTTTAAAAATTATAAAAATTACGACTTATGCATAATACATGTAATTCATTTACATCATTGATTTATGATTCAGTATATGTAGTATTTCTCTATATCTAGTTTTATATCAAATCTACTTCATAAGTATACTAGAGTGATTTACAGAACATATAGGTTGTCAGTTTTAGATGTAGTTGTAGGTGGTGATATTTTCTTAGAACCAAAAATATTACACAAATAAAAATGCTCTTTTCTAAAAAGTAACACACTATACTCTTGTCACAATCTAAAAAAATTGTCTCAGTGAACATAGGCTCCAATTTATCAAATCCAAACCATTCATAGTCATTCTACAACTTTTATGCATCACAAAAAGCTCACTAGGGGCATATTTTACTAATATCACTCTATGAATATCCCTTTTATTTTTATTACAATATGGTTCATTTCATAAATCTTTCCATATTTACTCACTTGCTATCACATTGCTATTTTAATGGATACCTAAGTTGTTGAATATCTAGATGTTACTAATTGCTTACATAGAGAAATTTCACTTATCAATGCATGTTTATCATGTTTAGTTATTTATTTCATGCTTTGTATGTATTCATATATCTAGATTGTGGACATTTGAACATGTCCTTTTTGTGGCTGTAATCCATATTGTGTATTTCTATGTGTATGAGTGACATTTGAACATGTCCCTTATATGCACCCTCCTTGGCCTTAATCCATATTTTATGTGATTTTGTGTGTGTTCTTTATATGTGTCATGGCCATGAAACTTGTTTGTCATTGTTTTCTTAGTTTCTAATGCCATGATAGATAGCATGCACCTCCCTAGTTTATTGATGTGATGGTCAATATAATGTGCCTACCCCAAGTAGCTATATTCACTTTCAAGTACTCAATATATGATCATTTATTCATTGTGTGCCTAATTTCTAAAATCTATCTAGACATGACACCATGTATGTTTGATTATAAATGTATCATATGTTACTCTTTTGATCAGATTATCAATATGATGCCTTGATATCCAATGTTAACATTATTAATCTAGACTTCCATTTTTTCTATAACACCATTCACACAACTTTTTATTTTGAGCTAAGTTATTGCACATGATTCACAACTCACCTTAAATAAGGGGGAAAACATAGTGGTTTATCTTAGAGACTAGTTGAAACAACCCATTGCATAGATATTAAAATATACTATTTGCTTATTTGATCATAAAACATACTCAAATTTTGCCTATAAAGAATGTTCAGATATCACTATGCCATTTGGACAATAATGTAAGTTATGATTGTTTAAATAAGGGCTCTTTCATCTCAAAATAAAAAAACAACATTTTCCATATTTTTCATAGTTATACTTACTCGATAGAATAATTTTTAGTTGTTACTCATAAATAGTTTTCATATTTATATATAAGATTATCATAGATTTTGATCAGATTGGGGGCATAATGCATGGAATGTGTTTCAAGTTCTTACTCAAAAATTTAGTTGATATTTCTCAATTATTAGAGTCAAATAAATCAAATATTAGATTAGGGGCATGTGAACGATAGCTAATCACTTTATTTCTAAGTTTTTACACTAGTTTTCATAGAAGGAATGATAATTCATGTCATTCTTTATATTATATACACCAGACTTGTATCATACTATTTTTTCACCATAATCAATCTTATTCCATATGTAGTAGTTGATTTAGATTTTTTTTTTATCAATTTTGCACTAGAATGATCTATTGAAATTCATACAGGGATTCCAAACAATTGTACTACCTTGAGTTGTGCGATGATGGAGTCAAGTGCATCTTGATTTCTAAAGTGCACTCTCCTACAAATTAGGATTGGGGCATGCATAGTATAATTAAATAATGAAAATAAAAATTTAAAGGTTCTATCCTCTCTAATAACCAATTTTACACTAGAAAACATAACAGTTCATGTACATGAAAAGGTGTATTCATTCCTTGTTATTTGATCTATAAGTTTCTTGTCTTTACTTTTATATTTTAATCCCAAGTAAGGATTAATTTATACATGTTTCACTATAGGTTTTCATGAAGCATAGTTCAACATGTGATCTACATCTATGTCTACTCAACACAAGTAAGCTCAAGTATAGATCTCCTTATTTTAGTCTAGTACTTTTGATTTGATGTATTACTAGAATAAATGTTGTCACTAAAATTAACATGTAACACTAAAATAATACACTTGTGACCACTCATTTTACACACTTAACCTATTCTCAATTCTATGATTATAGAATGTTGTTCCTCTTCTTCTAAATGAGTGATCCTCTATCCTTAAGCAATTCTAATACTGAATATTTTATTCCTCCTTCCAAACAACCTAAACTCACTATTGGACTAGTTTACATTTCTAGTTTAGTTATTTCTTCTCCTTAGACAAGGTCACTCCTTTAGGATAATCCAACTCGTCGGTAGTGTCTAAAGCTACCATTTTAATCCTCCCACTAAACAATAACTAATTGGATAAATTTAAATTCATCTAACTAGTCATAATACATGTTTCTAAAGTATCATTCAAAGATATCCCCAAAATACCACTATATAAGCATATTTTCTATTCATTTTTTAACTAGATGGACAAAGGGCTTCTATCTTGAAAAATTTCCACAACTATCTACTGCACATTGAGAGGCATCTACCTATTCTTTCTAATTCTAAGTTCTTATAGTCTAAGAAGCCCAAACATAGATTTGATTACACTAACAAGGTCATAAGTCATTGTTCAAGCACATAATTACATCATTATTGCACCAACATATATATTTCACCAATATTTGACACATACACCACAATATCATGGGAAAACTACATGGAGTGTGTCCCTCTTCAGAGTATTGGTATGTAAGTATCACTTAACACAAAAGGTGTTGAGGTCAAGTACAACTTCATCCCCTTACCCATTTTTTTAATTTTATTGCATTTTTTCTTCCTTATTCTTTGAGTTAGGGTTAGAGTGAATAATAAGACACATAATAGTTCCTACAATGAATCAAGTGACCCAAAATACATACATAATATCTATAAGAAAAGGCACATCTGATAAAATTCACACAAAATGTAAAAGCCCTAATGGATGCCAGTGCACCCTATAAACAAAAACATGGGTTGAATTTGTCTAAATAGTGGACCCTCATCCTAGGATAAAGTGGAATCCTATTCATGATTCAAAATGACTCACATAGTCCCATAGTTGATTACACAGTCTCTGTAACAATTTGATCAAATCTAATTTCCAGCTAAATTATTTGTCTTTATTACTTCCCCTTTTAGTATGTTTCCAAAAATAGTAAGTTCTAAATGAATCATGTGCATTTATTGCATATATTATACATTATTATTTTACTTAGATGTTTATGTTTTATCAAATTTTGAAAATAATTTAATTAATTACCTAAATATTACAAACTATTATTTAAATTTAGAATGCTATATGTATGTAATAAATGACAAATTGAATTGGAACTTTCTATATTTGGAAATATACTAAAAGCCAAAATGAAAAAGAAATATAACTTATCTAGAAATTCGATAATGTTTTTTAACCCTTTTTAGTTTGTTTTGGTTTAGGGTTAAAGGGGTAGAATAACCTATACACAAAGATGAATAAAACTATTCTAGAGTAGACCAATTAATTAAAAACTTTGATAAATGAATATTATGAATTAAATTACTGAGTTGTGATAAATATAAAAATTACATTAAAAATAATAGATTGATTGCATAAACACTAGGAAGAGGTAATACTTAGCTTATCTATAAATACATAATAAAATATAAGAAGTACAAAGGTATAAATAGGCAAGAACAAGATCAGGGTCTAGTCATCAAATTTTGGAAATATTATTTCTAGAGGCCTAGATACTTATGTCAAATTTTGGATACTTATGCCAACGTAGGTGTTCTAATATTGACCATACTATATAGTACATAATATTCATTATATTTTGAAGTGGCCACTTAGAACCTTATATGTTTTTTTTATCAAATTTATGATGATGTATTTTATTCATGCACATAGGTTATCAATGATTATTTATGGATTAAACCCTAGATATTCACCTTAGGTATTTGTACCTTACCAAAAATGGGTTAGTGGGATCATGTTGTTAATCTAACCTCAAGGACCCCTTTGTCAATGAACACTACTTACATATTCAGTACTCTAAGGATGGCTTCATACATATGTAACTATCCCCTAGGTTTTGACTTGTGTATGCACAAGCGTGCAATAAACTATATGTAAGGGCATGTAATGATCTAACTTGTAACTTGAAAAATACTAATCGTGGGTTTTTTTTGAGTGATTTAGACCTATAATATGACTGATCTTATGATTGATATGAAAATATGGAATAATAAGGTAGTAAAAATCAGTTATATAATTGATTGAGTGAGCTTGAATATGTGATTACTTGGTGTTTTTTAGATAATTAATGAACATTATTAGATTTGTATTTAGACCATACCTTTTGAAAGTATGCCATGAAAGGGTTAAATAAAATAAATGGGCCAACCCATAGTATTCAAAATAGTTGTAAATTAGATGAATTTTTAGGACTAGACACTTAATAATATAAACACTTGATAAGAATATGGACACTTGCATTGATTCAAGGAGATTGGACACTTGATAAGAATACAGACACTTGAATTGATGCAAGTGTCCCTATGTGGGGTGTAAGTGTCCAAAAAATGAGGAAGTTTTTGAGGATCTAAAACTTGTAGTGAATGATATATACTAAATTGTAGGTATTATGTTTAGTATAAGAAATCTGGGTCATTAGATATAATAGGGTTAGACCATAAGATAAATAGATGAGATGGTGAATACGATCCTTTCAACATTAATAAGGTCTAAAACTGAAGGGTAGATCCATGATAGGTATTTTATAAGTATATAAGATTGAGATGTTATACAAATCATATTTTAGTAACTACAAATATAAGACTTAGATAAAAACTAAAAAAATGATTATGTGTCTGTGTTGATTAACTGTGAATCAGGAATAGGGATTTGATCACTCTCTAAAAAAGGTTGTTATAATTAAATAAGGGTGAAAAGTATTATTATCCTTAGGGTGTGCTAACATCCTATAAGAATTTATTAATATGTGAAAGTTTTCACCTATGCACCTTCACCTATTAACTATGTGTATGTTATCATATTTGTGAGATTTACTTTGGAAGCTATTGTATGCCTTATTCTTCACTTGTAAACCCTAAATTGATAGGAAATGATGAATGAATGGAACAAAACAAAAAAATGGGTAAGTAGTTAATGTTGTGCTAGACCTAAACACCCTTGTGTTGAGCACTACCTACATACCAATACGTCAAACAAGGATCAAACTCCATGTAGTTCTCCCATGCTACGGTGGTGTGTGTAAAATACTAGTGTAATACTAAATGCATATGAAATTATGGTTTGATTAAGTGTTTTAACCATGAATTTTGACCTTGGAGGTGCACTTAGACTTTAACTTATGGATAAAAGGGATGTATGTACTCATAATTAGGAGAAATAGGGAATTTGGTGCTTTTCAATATGGAAGACTCTTATGTGAAAAATGACTTAAAAATTTGATTTTATAGTGATCAATAGGGAATTACTTTAGATATGACTTACTAAATGTGCAAGATGACCCATTACATGAATTTAAATTTGAAAAACTAGTTGTTATTATGCAGGAGGATATGACTGATAGAATTAGATAAGATCAGGGAGCATGATAGTCTGAATGGCACGTTGTTGTCCTAGAAGCAAAGATAATTGAGCTGAGAGTATGGATTAGTCTGAAAGTGAGTTTAAGTTGCCTAGGATGTTGGATGGGGATATTAAGATATCATTAGTTACTTGTAGGAATGGGTCATCTACATAGAGTGTGAAGGAAAAGTTGTAAAAAAACCATGGAATGTGGCATGAGCTAAGTGCATAAAAGGGTGGTCACAAGTACATTGTTTCTAATTTACGTGTCTACATTTTCCCCCCTTTTATTTTAGTAGTTTAGCAAAGAAAAAGTACTAGAGTAAAAGGAAAAAGTGTGTAACTAAATTTACATATGAAGAATAATCTTGAATATAGGTGATAAGTTGAATTGTGTTTGACGTAAAAACATGCAATAAAACATGTATAAATCAATTCTTAAGATAAAATAAAGAACTAACAATAAAAAAACTTGTAGATATAATAAAAAAATAATGAATACATCTTATTGGGTATGTTAACCATTATGTTTTCTAGTGGAAAATTGGTGATTTTAGAGGGTAGGACCTTTGGATATTTATTCTTTGTTGATGAACTTGGATTAGACTGTGCATGCCCCAATCTTCATTGATAGGTGAATGTTATTAATAACTCAAGTTGTGTTTGAATCCATCATTGCATATCCAAAGTGGTGAAGTATTTTTTTAATCCCTATATGAATTCTAATGGATTGTTATAGTGTAAAAACTGGTGAAAATTTTGAACCAACCACTGAAGATGGAATAATATTCATTATGGTGAAAATATAGAGCAAAAGGTGGTGTAAAAGACAATATGATCTAAGTCTGGTGTATACAAAATAAAGAACTACATTAATTACCACTCCTATGAAATTGGTGAAAAACTAAGGAGGTGATTATGTGCCACACACATTCCCCCAATCTGATATCTAGGTGTATATAAACTCTAGAATTAAGTATTATCACATGATTTTTAGAGTAAAAACATATGCATAAACTTGAAACACATGTTTCACATGTTGTCCCCAAACTAAGTAGATTTAAGACAACTTGAGTATTTTTCAAAAAACTATGACTAGGTACTTGTTGAAAACTACTCTATACTGACTGTGATTCTAAAAATTTCTTAAACTTACTATTTTTTACCTATTAGGACACAATATGTTGTTTTGGACATAATCAACCTGCACCATTGTCCAAATGAAGAGTTATTGTTTAAAATTCCTTTATAGCTGATTTATGGGTATGAATCTTGATTAATTCTATAAAACCTAAAAAAATATGTTTATGTACTACAATATAGGAGCTTATTCCCTAAGACAAGCCATTATGTATGCCTTCTCTTTTTAAGTGAGTTATGGAGCCTGTGTAATAACTGAACTCAAAAGAAAGGCTATGTAAGAGATGTTATGAAAAGTTGTAATTATGAGTAGTAATGATAACATGGAATCATCATATGTAAACTGATCAAAATTTTTTAATGTAAAATTTATGTGGAAATAATCATACATAGTGACATTGTCAAGGTGAATGTTAGCAATGAAACATGCAAATAAGTGATCAAAACTAAGTGCTAAAAGGTAAATATAACTACTCAAGGATGATCCATGATATTGATTATGGAATTAAAAAATAGGGAAGATGCATGATGTCTATCATGGGATCAAAAAGTAAATAAGTAAAAGCCAACAAGTGTCATGTCCATGATTCACACATGTAAAGAGTACACACCAAGAACATGATAGAAGGCCAAGGGGTCACATACAAGGGACATTCAAATATCACTCACATAATCATGGAAACATAGAATAAACTTAGAGGTAGACATAAGGACATGTTCAAATGTTCATAAGCCACATCCAAGAATACACATAAGATATGAAGTGGGAAAGCAAACATGAAAAACATGCATGAATGAATATAATTGAATAACATAGGTAATTTGTAATATTAGTATATTTAGTTACTCAATAATCTAGGAAGATAATAATATGAATGTAAGTGAGAAATATTAATAGATTTTGCCCAATGCAAAGAGATCAATTATGAACAATAAGGGATAGCCAAAGAATAATAGAAAATGTCTAAGAATATTTTCCTGATGAACTTTATGAAATATAAAAAAGCTATAGGAGGCCTATGAATTGTTTAAATCTATAAAGGAAGATCCTATGTTCATTGGGATGAGGTTGTTGGAATCAAATAATAGCATGAGGTATGTCTATCTAAATGGAATGATTTTCTCTATATGTAGTTTATGAGTATACCCTAGTGAAATACCCTGTAACTAAGTCTATAAAGAGCAACCTGTGTGTTTTTCATTCCCTCCTGTATGATTTATGAAACATTTTTAATTATATATATATATATATATATATATATATATATATAAAACTATTGAGTATATTGAGCATAAATTAACTGATGCAAATAAACTACACAAATCATGCATAAGTCTTGATTTTTGATTTTTTTTAATATTTTTATATTTTTACATATATGAACTAAAATTAAAGGGTAAATACTAATATATGAGTCTATAAAGGGAATAAAAATAAATGGGTACTATATATAGGATAGGAATGATGACCTTTCATGAATGGAAAGTGCCATAATTTTGTGATTAAACTTAGCTAAATTTAGAATCTGAATGCTGATTTCTCTCTATATTATAAGAGCCACTATCATGATGATGATCTATAGAATATTATGCATGTTTTTGATCATGATGAACTATAGGTATTTTGGGAATCCATCATGAGTGTATGAATCATGTGTTGGTGCCTTATGTAAAACACCCTTAGTGTCTTGTAATATCAATCTGGGACATATAGGAGTATAAAGAGTCTCTAAATAATTGTGATAAATATTTGATGAAGTGGTCATTGAAGGATATGCCTCCTTATAATGGTATATAATTTATTTTTAACTTTATGATCAGGTTGAACCCTTTGATGTGGCTCAACTAAAATATATTATATATGAACTATATCTATCTATGGTAGGGGTATTCATATGGGATACCCTGAATTGTGATGACCTAATTATCATAGATACACTTTAAAAACATATGAAATGTAAAAATAATTATGTGAATATATTAAATTGAAGGGAACCCTCATAATATATCTAAAAACCTTGCACTTGGTACCACTATAAATTTGGTGGCCATTGTATGCACCTAATTTTTTCACATTGTGATATTCCTGATGCAACAAGTGTAATGATGATGTAGTGACCTCTTATTGATGCTCAAATAAGAAATATATAAAAATTTATCCTATTTTTATTCCCTCTCTCTCTTAGGTGTCCCAAAACACCCTTTTTATTAGACCTTGTACTTCCCTCATCTTGTTTTACCCCTTTTTCATTGGTGATAGAATCAACCCTCTAGGTGATAAAACTGCCTTAATAGGTTACATAATCACCACCTTTAGGATGGGTTCATCACATTGGTTGTGTAAAATAAAATGGTGATTATATCATAATAATGTAGTTTCATATTAAAATAGGGGAATTTATGTAATATATAGTGGTGGTTTTATCCTTAGAGGTGGCATTTACATAATTGCTAGCTTTAAATATGGGTGGTTCTATCACCATTATTCCATCTTCTAAATTTAGCTCCAGTGAATGATTCCTTAACTTAATTTTTGTGAATTTTGTCTCAAATATTATTTTTTATCTTAATTTTTTCTCCAATCAAGCCCAAATCATTCCATCTTCCATTTTCAATCATTTTGAGTTCCTTCCAAGTTCAACTCAATTAAACTCCTTCATGAAAGCTCCTTTGTTTTTCTACAAGTAAATTAATTTTGGATTTATTTTAGATCCAAAAATTTTCATTATAAACTTAAGAGTTTTGAAGCCTTTACAAACACAACCTATTAAAATTTCTTTGGATATTTATTTTGATTACTTTTGTGTTTGAATACGTAGTTCTGGATAGGGACAACCATTATTGTTGCAACTCAATCTTTGTAAACAAAGTCTTCAACTAACCATAATTAGTTGTTTCTTGTTTGGAGCTATGTAAATTATATTATTATCCCATTATTACATACATATATTCATAATCTTTTTTGGAGAGTTCCTAACATCTTCTTTTGATAAAAAAGAGCCAACATACTAAGGACCAGAGTGCTATAAATTCTTTGCCTTCTGGTGGTCTACATCAGGATTAGGTTGGAAATTATTATCATAAATTTATTTATTTTATTCAAGTATAATTATATTAATATATATTCTTTTATTTTCTTAAATATTCATTTTCAAACAAAAAGACAAATTTGATAGGAAAAAGAACTCTTCCTTTTCCCGTCTTTGCTAAAAAAAGGGGCAATAGATCAATTATTTATTTTGCATTCCTTTCAGTAGATTTAATATAATAAGCATAAAATATTGTAATAAAACTTTAGGAATATTTTATGAAACATTTAATAAACTTACAACCAACATATTAGTTAGATTTCATATTCTAAACAAACTCCAATGCTCTCAATACAATCAACTAACAAGCAACATAACCCTAGACAAACTCTAGGTAAACAAGAGGCCTTGATATTTATAATTTATCATTGTTTTAGATTAATTAAAATGATATTATTAATTATATAAAAAATAAAATCATAATATATATTTTAAAACAACTCATTCAAAACTTGTATGCAATAACTAAGAAAGTTGGAAAACTATCTTAGTTTGTTGGTTTGTAAAAAAATTCTAAAAGCCTTAGAGTGTTGTTATTTTGGGATAGATTATATATTGAGTTTTTTTCATATCTATAAAACATAGTTCTCATTATATCCATCCCCACAATAAAAAATAAAAAAACACCTCCATTTAGATTGTGTATTTAGACAACTATGAAAATTCAATATCTTGCACAATAGGGTAGATCTCTTTCTCTCTCTTTGCATGCATTGTCAAATCATTGGAAAATGATAAAAATGTTTTTTATTCCATTAATTTTTATTTATTTTTATTCTTTTAATTTTAAAATTTAAATTTCAACAAACAAGCATTTTAATTTGAAGTAAAAAAAAAACAAAACACAAAAAACCAAAAGTCTTATCTAGTCGTAGAAGCCAGAAATAAAAACAAACCTTGCTTCCAATTACATAAAAAGTCATTAAATTATATATATATATATATATATATATATATATATATATATAATATGCTTAAACCTTTCCTAATAAATCTTGTATGATACTTCCCTAAACACTTGATCTTGTTAGAGAAGGTCTGTTCCCCAGGGTTAAAGCACCAAAGCCCACAATTGGCATACATTCTAACATTAATACTGAGCTTAGGAGAGAGGTGTTTTGTTCCACCCTAATTCCTCATATCATTTTATAACTTATAAAAACTTTATAATAATAATAATAATAATAATAATAATAAATTCATGATCCACCCATAATAATACTTCCCCAAAATAAATATTATCACTACAACATTATCCACTAGTTTCCCATTCTCACCTTTTTCTTCTCCTCAGATCTACCCTCATATTATATTATTCACATTTGTGGATGAAATTGACTGGGCATAGATAACCTTATAGAGTATATCTCTTACCATAATTCATTCATCCCAATCTCCCCCATTTCACTAGTTTTAACATCAACTAAGAACTGTACCTTCTTGTGATCTCAGAAATCAAAGGACCTTGGAGATCTATTTTTGCAAATATTTATGCTCTTAATAAGAATTGTAATGTTATTGAGGTATTTTTATTATATAAAAATAACCCATTTACTCTACCCATTCTAAATCCCATTCCACCTAATAACCAATCCAATCCATAACCCACCCATTATGTCAGTTACCTCAACCTAACCTCGAGTAGTCGAGTGCATAATTTAGTGTAGGTTATTCACATGTACACAAATTGGTGAACCTATGTGAAGTACTTATATCATTTACATTTCAAAATTTCTTCCTCTTATCCTACATCCCTTTTCTATTTTCCTTACTCCTATTTATTCTAAGGGTATTCATTACCCCTATAATATGTTTGGATAGGACATAGTCATAAATCTTAGCCTAGAGGGATATAATAAAAGTCAAATCAAATCTAGTGAGCCTTCATTTATGAGTTATAATAACTGAAACTTTGACACCAATGTATACTACTAACTCTATGATTACTCTCATCCTAACACCCAAACCAAGAGTTGGGTCTCCATTCAATAAATATGGGATGCACTTGAAACTACAAGTAACCACCTTGACTCCAATGCTATGAACCTTATTGAAGGAGGCATGATCACTCTTTGTGTGGCCATTATACCATCAATAAGCTTAAAAAACACAAACATAAAAATTATTACAAAATATGATCATTAATTGGGAAGGATTTTCCACTTAGATGATAAAGTTAATCATATGCAAGTGGTTGCTCATCCTCCTAGTAGGATTAAATATGTTTCCAACCCAATGGTAAAAACTATAACCACTACCCCTATGGATCTTGACCTAAATTAACCTCCTCAAAATAATTTGGCTCACATCTCTACCCTTCTCATATAAGAGACTCTTGGGCCTAATGATACACAAGACCAAACCAACACATCAACACCTTGGTGGGTCACATTAATGACCTTGAGAACAACCAATAAACTCTAGGTCAAGGTATGGTCACAAATTATCCTACACAAGCTCATTCCTCTCTTATTTTCATCTAAACAAAAACTCATCAAACATGATAATAAAAAGCTTACATGCTTCCACCATAATATTAACACACACTCTCACTAAACTATGTCTCTCACTAACCCCTTGGAGATATCCTTACTCATGGGCTCCCAAATTTGGATACTTATAAAATCTATTCATCCTATCAATATAATATTCAAAACATAATAATGAGTGTATGTACTTATAATCCACCTTTGAAAAATGAGGTAGTGGCAAACAATCCATCATTCTCTACACCTATGATTTATGTGCATCCCACATACACTCCCCTTTCATAGATAAACTATATCCCACCTTATGTAATATAAAATTTGGATTTACAATAATTATGTGAAG
This sequence comes from Torreya grandis, assembly GCA_037957365.1. NCBI lineage: Eukaryota > Viridiplantae > Streptophyta > Pinopsida > Cupressales > Taxaceae > Torreya > Torreya grandis. The sequence goes on from JARHVA010002685.1 coordinate 490,577, forward strand.
AGAGCCATGGTTGACAATGGAACAACCATAAATATTGTTTCCTTTTCCTTGTTATTAGATCTTGGTTATGTATAAACCAACTGTTCTATGATGCATAACACCCTATGGGGCTATGATAGCCTCAAATCTACTTCCATAGGGACCATTGTCCTCCTAGACACTTTGTTCCTCAAAATGGTGTTAACTAAGTTCTATGTCATATACAAAGATACTAATTACAATATGATATTGGGAAGACCTTCGATACATGGGATGAAGGCCATCCCTTCAATCTTATTCTAAGAAATCCAATTCCTACAACTACGGAAGGTATTTTTAGCCTAGGGAGACCCTAATCCCTTTGATATGCTATAAAAAACCATGTGTAAGCAACTTGGGTTACACATCGATTACCACCTACCTACCAATTGGGTCATGAAAACCCCACAATTGGTTGATGTTGCTAAACCCACAAATCCTAAAGTGGTTATCTTGAAGAAAGGGGCTAAACTACCCCAAATTTCTTAAAAATAAAAGTTAGAAGGGAAATATTTAGTGCTGACTAAAAATACCACTAATCTAGAACCAATCACTAGTCTAAAAATCTCCACCCTATCTACAACCAAGATCATCAATCTTTTGGAAAAGGATACTCCACTTGTCCTCTCATTTGACCAATGAGGGTTGGGGACTTATGATTTATCTAGTCCTCAAATCCAATAGCCCCAAGAAGGGTCAGTTATTATACCCTAAATTTACATGATAGAGGTGTTAGGGAATGAAGTAATCCCCCTTCATAACAACCATCCTAGTTACTACTAACATTATCATCCATTACTCAACTGCACAAGGGCAAGCCACACTTTAAATTCTACTCTTGTCACTTTTGAGCCTCTTTGGAGTATACTCTTGGATCACACCATGATATGGACATACCAAATTTCTAGAGTTCTTGACCCATTGAGTTTTATTCCTCTTGGGATATTGGCCATTCTACTTCAGTTTGTGCTTTGTTTTACTTCTCATCATGTTTTAATCCGTCCAATATGCAACCCAACTATTCCTTCTCCCTCAAAAATCCTAATAATCAAGGATAGGATTAATAATATGATAATAAGTACTATATAAATCAAAATTAGAACCCATAATTATCCAATAATTATTAAAAAGGGATCCCTTCTTCCCTCATGAAGAGATACAACCTCAAAAAGTCACTCACTAAATTATTGTATAATTTACCACATATAACAATGAGATAAATAATACTACCCATATCTTTTCAACAATATTGTAATCAACATAACTATGTTTGCACACCTCATATGATGAAATAATATCCTAATTACATTGGCATACTCCCCACATCAAAATAAGATCCTAATTATGTTGAAATTCTTCCCACACTAAAGAGAAGGACTACAAATTGACCTTTTGAATTTCTAAAGGTGCTTACCTACCTCAATCCAAAACTTATAAAACCACATTTTGAGTTCCTAAAAATTCTTCCTAGCCTTTATCCTAACCATAAATGTATAAATTTCAAGTTTCCACAAGAAATATCATTCAACTTATGGAGGGGACATCCTCATTATTCTTTAGAGTCTTGGGATGGGAATTCCAGGATGGGTTGCTAAATTTTTTTATTTGCTAAATATTTTTAACATCTATATGGTTGAGATATTAAAATATCAATAAACTCTACTAGATGACTATTCCCCCTCTATGTACTATCAATGAGACCTTTAATATGATGGGGCCAAGTGCCACCTAGGCACTGGGTTGCGAGTTATTATTATTTATCCTGAAGGGTGGGTCATGCATTTTGGTTTCAAGATAGAATTTGAATGTAAGAATAATGGGGATGAATATGAGGCCTTAATATTTCGCATGATCATTGAGAAACATTTGGGTATTCAAAACTATAGGTCCAAGGCAACTCATATTTGTTTTTGAACCAAGTTTCTAAGTTTTATTAAACCAAGGCTGAGCATATTCAATTATACAATACCATTGCACATAAGATCACTAAAGCTTTTGACTTAATTTCTATAGAAGCAATCCCTAGGGAATGAAATCAGCTTGTTGACTCCATGGCTGCTTCATCTTCATGATTTGACCCTCATCCTACCATACTTGAGTCTAATTTCATATTTTAAATTAAGATGAAAACTCTTATTTTTAAAACTCCTAATGACCAAACCATCACCCATATCAAGAAAAATAATGGTCCTTTAGTCCTTGATTTAGTTAAGAACAATGAAGCTATTCTTGAGTTCTTGAAAGCTTATGATGACCTCCCATCGTTATAATACAAGAGGGGTTTATCACTTACCTATTATCCCACATTATCCCTTAGGAACAAATACTATGATTCATACTACCACATTGAGGATTACCTATTCTATGATAATGAACACAATGTTTTCAATATGGAGGGTGAATATCTAGATCTTTCCCTAGCCCTCAATGTATTTGAAGAGGATAATGCCCCCCTCATTGAAAAAGCCATTGAAATTAACATCTAGATGGATGAGATTCCTATAATTATCAAGATGGGGTCTTCACTATATAAGTAAGAGGTGGAAGGAACTCTCAAAAGCTTTTATTTTCTCTTACTGACATGGTGGGCATCAAACCCAATGTAGTGGTCCACAACCTAATTACAATGTATGACATAAAACCAATCAAACAAAAGCTCAGGCCCATCAAGCCTAAGGTTTCATTCATGGAAAATAAGAAGTCATCAAACTTTTAAAGGTTAGGTTTATTAAGCTAGTGGAATATTCCAAGTGGATGTCTAACATCGTCCCCATCCTCAAGAAAAATGATAAAATCAGGATATGTATAGACTTTCCAAATATCAACAAAGTATATCCAAATGATGAATTCCTTCTCTCATCCATTAAAATCATTGTTGATGCTACCATAGGATATGACTTAATATCACTCATGAATGGCTTCTTGAGATATAATAAAATCTACATTTTTGATGAGGATCATAACAAGACCTCATTTACCATGCCATGGGGAAGCTTTTATTATGTTTTGATACCCTTCTATCTCAAAAACATAGGGGCAACATATCAAAGGGCCATAACCCACATATTCCATGATATTATACACAAGATAGTGGAGGTCTATGTAGATGATATTCTAGGGAAAGCAAAATGATTATTAGACCACTTAGAGGTGTTACACACCATCTTAACATACTTAATCAAATATGGTGTTATTCATAACCCGAGAAAATGTGTGTTTAGAGTCACTAGTGGAAAACTCCAAGGGTATATCATCTCCTAGTGTGGGATCAATATTAAACTTGATAAGATTCAAGTAACCTTATAAATACTCCCTCCCATAGATGAATTAGGCATCAAAACATTCTTAGGTAAGTTGGGGACCATTCAGCGGTTCATTCTTGATCTTTCCTATGTCGTTAATCCTATCAACAACCTATTTAAAAAGATAAGTGGATTAACTTGGATAGATGATTATTAAGAGGAATTCAAATTAGTAAAATGTTTCCTTATGTCTCCCCCATGATTATGGCACCTAAACTAGATAAGCCCTTGCTTTTATGCATTAGAGAAATTGAGGTGTCCCTCACCTACATGTTGGCTCAAAAGGATGATACTAGTAAAGAATGCACCATTTATTTCATTAGCCATACCCTTATCAATTATGAGAGTCAATACACTCAATAATAAAAGAGGTGCTTATCTGTAGTGTTTGTGACCAAATGATTGTGACATAATATGCTCAATCAAGAAATAAAGGTTATCATGAGGTCTCAATCTCTATGCACGTTTCTAACCGAACCAAATCTCTCTAGGAAGGTTGGATGCTTCATCATACTCCTAAATGAGTATTTTTTACTTATGTCAACCAAAAATTCATTAAGGGACATATCATTGCTAATCAGTTTGATGATTATCCCTTAGAAGCTAATGGCCTTGTTGATACCAAATTTCCAGATGAATTGATATGCTACATAAATAAAATAACTATTAGCCCCTCTCCTTGGTACATCGATATTATCAATTACCTAATAAACCAAACTTATCCCGAAGTTGCCAACTAATAGTATAAGAGATATATTTGAATAATTTCATCCAAGTAAATTATTATAGATAGGTCCTTTACCAAAAGGCCCTTTGATGAAATGTTATGATGTGTTGACCAAGAGGAGTTAGAACAAGTCCTCTTTCATTGTCATAATGTCATTTATGGTGGGCACTTTCATGGCCATGTGACTACTCAAAAATTCCACATGATGTCATATTTATAGCCCACCCTAAACCATGATGCCATCAAATATGTATGCAAATGTGAGAAATGTTAACATTTTTCACAGGATATACATGTTCCCACTAGGGAATTACAACCCATTGTCACTCTATGGCCTTTCTCCACTTAGGATTTGGATTTAGTAGGTGATCTCTCCCTTACTTCTTCAGATGGTCATAACTTTGTTGTCACTATGATTGAGTATTTTACAAAGTGGGTAGAGGCTATGTAATTAAAAACTATTACAAGTTTGGTCATCATAAAATTTATCCTGAATTAAATCATTTACGTGTTTGGGGTCCCATATGTCATCATCACTGACAATGGGTCCCCTTTCAAAAACCTTGAAATTAGTGATATGTAATAAGTTTTCTAAATAACACGACCCATCCTCCTTGTACTACCCATAGGAAAATGGTTAGGTTGAATCTACTAGTAAAACCTTAAAGTCAATTTTGGTCAAAATTATTAGGGATTCTAAATGAGACTGGCACCTACATATTTATAAAACATGGTGGGCTTATAGAATAAATATTAATAAACCCATGGGGGAAATTCCATACTTGATCATTTTTGGATATAAATTTATTCTACCCTTAGAAGTAGAAATACCTAGCCTTCACATTTACCTCTAGGGCCTTCTTGATCATGAAGATCATAGAGGGTGGGACTAGATGAATTTGAAAATTTAGATGAATGTTGGACCACCATCAAAAACAACCATATTGATTATGTTGATCGTATGAGTAGATAATAATAAAAAAATGTCTATAAGAACCTAGTCCATGTAGGGGACCTTATCCTTAGGCTTGATAGTCAGATTGACAAGAATAATGGATAAGGTCAAAAGTTTAGACCTAAATGATTATGCCCCTACCTAGTGACAAAATACTTCAAAAATGGATCCTATTGGTTATGCAATCTAGAGGTCAAGGAGTTTAGTGAATCTGTGAACTATTTACACCTAAAATTATTCTATATCTAGTACTTTCATATCACATTATTCTCATTTGCATTACATTTTTCATAGTTTGCATATTAGATGTGTCATTCGGGGATTATTTAGTTGTTAGTGTACCTAATGTAATTTTTTTTATAATGATGTAGACCAAATTATCCAATTCTCACACTACCCTATCACCCCATGGAAAATGTTATCAAAATTAGAATTAATTAGTTCTTGCCTTAGTTCTTACAAGTATAGTACATCTATTTTCCCTACATCTTCTTGCATAACTTAGAAAATTCTAACCTATAGTTTAGTCCAGAACCTTGTCCATGATAAAGTCTCCTCTTACAGTGCCTTATAAAGAAAAATATTAGCATGATTTAAAATAGGTATGTTTACTCACTTGTCTTAGTCCTTGGTGATGATCCCTTGCATCTTACTAATTGCATGGGGTTAAGATTAAGGGGTAAAGGCCTTGGAAATAAGAAAATTTGACACTCATGTGAAAATCAAAAGCCTATGAAAATGTAAAAAATTATAACTCTACATCTCTCACTACTTGATATCCTTTAGTATTGAGTCCACACATCTTACTAGTTGCTTGCGGTTAACACTGGGGAGAAATGCCCTTACTCACCTACATCTATCCTTTGGTGATGAGCCCATGCGTATTCCTAGTTACATGAGACTAAGTGTAGGGGGTCATAAAGAGAAGTAAAAATCCATTTACAGAAATGATATCAAATTAAATAAGTTTCCAAACAATATATCTCTTCAAAAATCTTGCCTATATGCATATGTTTAAAAAGGGTAACCATTTCCCATTTATCGATTCTAGTAGGACTAGTTATTTCTAGATGAAACTAATAAAATTAGTGTTTTGTAAGTCTATAAAGAAGTGAATTTTCCCCTTTGATCATAAAGTTTTATTTATTTATTGTCTCACATTTATCATATTCTTCTTTTCATTCCTTGTTACAAATTAAAATTCATATGTTATGTAAAGAGATACATCATTTTCATACATTTACAGTTTCATATTTTCCCCTTTGATCATAATGTTTTATTTATTTATTGTCTCACATTTATCATATTCTCCTTTTCATTCCTTGTTACAAATTAAAAGTCATATGCTATGTAAAGAGATACATCATTTTCATACATTTACAGTTTCATATATTTATCCATCACACTACATCATTTTCATACATTTTATTCTCATATATATATAATCATTTATCATATCATCACATCAAAATCAAAGAGATACATGTACATCATCATTTGCCTGGCCATCTAGAGTGCATAAACTAAAAATCAAAACATGGAAGTTAAAGCTACAATGCATGAATGACAAGTCACTAAGATAAATTGAAAACACACACACACACACACACACACACACACACACACACACACACACACACACACACACACACACACACACACACACACACACACACACACACACACACACACACACACATACACACACACACACACACACACACACACACACACACACACACACACACACACACACACACACACACACACACACACACACACACACACACACACACACACAAAATAATAATTATCAAGTTTATAAAAAAAGATGTCCAATACAAGATCCTCTATGGAGGGCCAATGTGCCTTAAGGTATTAAAAAAAAACTAACATATACAATGGTATGGAAAAAAAACATCTATAATAAATCTTAGATCCTATCCTTCTCCTATGAGAAGGTCCAAATGTGGAGGAATGCTAGGGAATCTTCCTTTGATGGTGTCTCCATTAGAGGCCACCCCACCCTCTCCAATCTAAAGGCTAAGATGGTGGCCCTTGCTACTACCCCCTCTAAAGTTGTCTTCCCTATCTTATGGCTAGAGGATATGCCTCCTCCTCTACCCACCATCATATTTACTAGGTCTTCTAATCTTATTATTCTATCAAACAACATGCTATTATCTATCCTCAATGCTATCACCATTATAAATGCATGATTTGTTAGAGTAAACACATGTGTGTGTTATCCAATCCATGTGGTAAGTGTAGGATCTACTAAGAGTTGGTCTCTAGTCTAACCAGTGCTTAGATAAAAAAAGGTTGGTTAGGGTATACTTGATCATTCACCTCTACCCACCCATAATATATAATATCATATAATATAAAATTGATGTTAGATCTAGCTGATATAAAAATACAACACATGTAAAACTAGTTGAACAACTAAAAATCAAAGTACATGCTATAATCATAAATGTGTAAATCAACATTTTATTTGGGTCTCCCTCATGCCAATCAGGGTCATAATCATCCTTCACAACCTCTTCCTCATTTATATCTAGGTTTTCCTTTAGATCAACATACTGTGGACCCTTACCATCTACACTTCTTAAGTGTTGATAATATTCAAGGTCTTCCTAATTAGGGTCCAACCATTATGGTGTTAGTGGGTCCATTTGCATCTACCCTATTACACCCTAGCCTCCTACTCCCCTAGCTAGATATGGGGGAGGTCCTTGTACCACTCTCGAATGAACTAGTTAGGTGATGGGCACCCCTTTCACAAGCAAGTATCACATTAATTATCTTAGTATTACCACTCTCACCTCTTGTATGCCCATGTAGACAACCCCATGGATGGGAAGGTTGATAATATAAGGCATGCAAAACTAATGGGGTACCCTATCTATAGGTTTTACCTCAACTTGTGAGAGTTGGTCGTGAACCTAAATGTCCCCAACAATTTCTACAAGATAGGCCCCCTCATCAACCCATTTCCCAACCATGTCATGGTAAGATAGAGTGATTAGGTTGGCTATTATCAAACTCCCCACTGCTCAAGGTAAAACACAAAAGGGCATAATGTCGATCCATATAGTATACCTAATGTCACAAAGAACTCTAATTTATACTCCCATTTGATAAAGTGTAATCCACTCATAAATCTATCCCATAATGATTATTAGGAGGCTAATCAAAAGGGTCCCCAAATGAGCCACACAATAGATATCCCTCTAGGTCTAAGCTAGTAGCTCCTAGATCCATGAGTAATGTGCTCCTCTCCCCTCAATGTGTCATAAATTTATGACCATCTAAATGAAAATCTATTAGTACCCTTATCTTCCACTAGTTTGGAGGTAAGGATGCCAATAATGGCCTTCTATAGGTTGGGGATCATTGATCCCTCAACTTGATAATGACTCACAACACACTTCACACCCACATTAGGTGCTTCGATGTCTCTAAAATTCTATGCCCAAATTTAGGCCTCATGGATACTATCAATATCCCAAATAGAAACTGATTGACCCATTATGGGAAGGCCCATGATCTGTTAGACATCAAAAAGAGTGATCATCCACTCTTTTGGGGACATGGGAACATAAACTTGTTCTGATTAGAGTCCCAATAGTTTAGAACATCACAAAATAGCTGGCTAGAAGTCAAAATGATCCCTGCCTATGTAATCCATAGGATCCCAACATGATCAAAGATAATCTTCTTATTGACCATCAAAAGTACCAGAACTTGGGGGAGCCACTTCTACTCCCAAGCTCTGCTCTACCATGTATAATGTCCCTAAAATGAAGGAAAGACCCTATATTATCCTAGAAAATAACTTTGCATGTTGAAATAAGAATTTTTTAATGTTTTGGAGTTTAGTCCCAAAGAGTAAAACCACACCTATTTATAGGCATTGATTACACTATCATAGGTAGTTACGTAACTACCCAAAGTGATCACGTAACTACCTTCAATGGTGGTTATGTAACTGCCCATCTATATAAAATGGTAGTTGCAAAACTATCATGGTGGTTATATAACCATCGACCTATAAAGAGTAATATTTGTGTTCTCGAGTGGTGGTTTTGTCTACTAGCTAGGTGCCCTTCAAAAACCCCCAAAATTCCCCATATTCTACCAAAAATGATAAATTTCCCCCCTAATCTACCCTCTCCTATGGACATTTTAAAAATAAAATTTTAAAAATTGACTGGATTTCTAATAATATTTGATCAAAAGTTATAAAAATAGGGCAAAGGGCAAAGGGAAAAGGGGCATAAAACTTTCCTAATCCTACCCCATAACTCCTCCCACTAGTAGATTCACCATCCTTTCATCTTCCTCTTCTTAGTTACTATTTAACTTGAAATGTTCAAATGCAATCCAAATCTCAAGAAATCTCATAAATAATTGACACAAATGAATTGGTTTTGGCAAGATTTTGAATATATATTGGTCTAAAACTAGTCATTTTAGTTTAAAAACTTTCCAATTTTGGAATATTTTCAAAATTTCAAATTGTATACTTTTTAAATTCTATAATTTACATTCTAAAATTAATGTTCTAACAAGTTTTCCATTTTTCATAACACATTTATGGTTTTACAAGTTCTTGACTGCTTGACACTAAAAATAGTTCCCTGATGGGATGGTCCAAATAATATAATTTTCCTCACATAAATGATATATATTCTTATTCATATTTTTATTATGTAGTCTATTTTTTTTATTTCTCATCATATTGTGCTTGATTCTCATCTTTTGCTTGTAGGTTATGTAGAGTTTCGATAAGCTTTGCTAAGCCACCAATGTAAGTAAGGTAAGTATATATATAAATTCCTATTTCCATTACATATACCACTACTCAAGACTACACCCTTGTAAATACATGATAAGACATTCTCCTGATGGGGTAATATATATGCACCCAATTTTTACATGGTGCAATATTCGTAACACAACAAGTCTAATGATGATATAGTGACCACCTAATGATGATCAAATGAGAACTCTTTAAAATTTTATCATATTTTAATTCTCTCTCTCTCATAGGTATAAAAAAACCCCATTTGATCTTCCCTTGCATCTTCCCTCAACTTATTTTATCCCTTTCTCATTGGTGACAAAACTACCCTTCTATGTGACAAAATCGCCCTAATAGGTTACATAATTATTACCTTCATGATAGGTTCATCGTAGTGGTGTAAACCACTATGGTTAATCCATTCTAATAAAATTATTTTAAATTAAAATATGGGTAGTTATATAATATATAATGATATTTTCATCCTAAGAGGTGGCAATTACATAACCGTCCCTACAAATATGGGCAGTTCCATCACCATTGTTTTATCTTCCAAATTCAACTCATGTGAATCATTCTTTGACATGTTTTGTATGATTTTTATCATGTTTATTTATTTTTCCATCCTAAATTCACCTCAAATTAGACCCAACTCACTACCTCTTCTATTTTTAACCATTTTGAGTCCCTCCCAAGTTTAACTCCTAGTTCAACTCAATTAAACTCCTTCATGCAGGTTACATTATTCTTCTACAAGTGACAATTTTGGCATGATTTTAGATCTAAAAATTTTCATTATAAGATCAATATTTTTTAATCCTTTACAAATATATCTTGATACAATTAATTTGGAGCTTTGTTTTGATTACTTTCATGTTTGACTATGTAATTTTGGATAGGGAGATCTGTTATTCTTGCAACCTGGTGTTTACAAATTATGTTTTCAACCAACCAAATCTAGTTTTTACTTGTGTATATTATCTTATTATCCCATTTATTATAACCATATATTCATCCTCTTTGTTGGATATTTCTTGACATCTTCATTTGAGCAAAAGGAGCCAACATATTAAGGACCATAATGCTAAAAACTTATTGCATTCAAATGGCTTAAATCAAGATCAGGTTGGATGTTATTAGCTTAGATTTATTTATTTTATTCTATTATATTATATTATAATATTATTATCCTTGTATTTTCTTAAATATTCATTTTAAAAACAAAAAGCAAATTTGATAGGAGAAAGAACTCTCTTCATTTTCCTGTCTTTGCTAAAAAAAGGGGAAATAGATAGATTCTTTATTTTTAATTTATTTAAATAGATTGAATCTCATTAAAATAAATTATTTAAATAAAATATTTCATAAACTTCCACCAAACATAGTAGTTATCTTTCAGATTCAAAACAAACTCCATTGCTCTCAAAATAATCAACTAGCAAACACCAAAACCCTAGATAAAATCTAGGTAAACAAGAGGTATACATATTATTAATTTATCATTATTTTAGATTAATTCAAATTTTTCTATTATTTATATCAATAAAAAAATCATAATTTATATTTCAAACAACTCATTCAAAACTTGCATGCAATAACTAAGAAAGTTGGAAAGCTAGCTTAGTTTGTTGGTTTGCAAAAAAATTGTAAAAGTATTAAAGTGTTATTAATTTTGGGTTAGATTATTTATTGTATTGTATGAATATATAGAAAAAAAATCACATTATATTCATCCCCACAATTAAAAAGACAAAAATTACAACAATATTTCACTTAGATTGCATTTAGACAAAGCTAAGATAATTCAAGATCTTGCACAAAAGGATAGATATATTTATCTATCTTTACATGCATTGTCAAATCATTGGAAAAGGATATAAAAAAGGTTTTGCTTACATTTATTTTAAGTTTTTTCCATTCCTTTAATGTCAACATTTAAATTTTATAAAACAAGTATTTTACTTCCAAGTCAAAAACAATAAAAATAACCAAAAAAAACATTGCCAAAAGCCTTGTATAGCTATATAAGCCAAAAAAATCTTGCTTCCAATAACACAAGTCCTTAAAAAATATATATATATAATCTCATATGATTACACATTACCTAATCCCTCTTATATGACACTCCTTGAAACACCTAGTCTTGTTAGAGAAGGTCTTTTCCTAGGGTTAGAGCACTCGCCCCCACAGTTGGCATATAATCTGACATTAATACCAAGTGAAGAGAGGTATTCAATTCCATCCTGATCCCTCATATCATTTTAGATTATCTCCACACTTTATAATAATAATAATTAATTCTTGATCCACCCATCATTATCCTTCCCCTAAACATATGCCATTACTACAACTTTATCTAGGACTTATTTCCCATTCTCACATTATTCTTCTCCTCAGGTCTAGCCTCATCTTATATCATTCACATTTGTGGATGACATTGATTGACCATATCCAACCTGACATACTATATCTCTTCCCATGAGTCATTCAATCCAATCTTCCCCATTTCCCTAGTCTGGGCATTGACCAAGATATTTTCCTTCTTGTGATCTTAGAGATCAAATGACCTTAGAGATCTATTTCTACATAGCTTGAAGATCTTAAAGAGTACCATGAAACTACTGAGGTATTTTGGTTTCATCATAATAACCCATTGTATCCACCCATTCCACCTAATAACTAACCCAATCTATATCCCTTCCATTACGTTAGCTATTTCGACCTAACCTCGAGGAGTCAAGTGCATAATTTAGCATGTGTTATTCATGTGTACACAACCACATGTGCAGGAATAAATTATAATGGTAAAGTAATCTCACCAATGGAGATATGAATGTGGCCATTGAATACTCTTATTACCATTTTTCATGGGCATTACATATTGATCTGTGTATCTAAAATGATTAAGTGTGATTATGCACATATTCACACTTAAACCATTATTGACCATAACACCCTAAATAGGATGATGATCAATGTGTGCTCAAATGAATAAAGAGTTCAAATCTAAATCATCATCTAATAATCATTCTATATAAATGTTATGAGTGTCCTAGAGGGAATTAAAGTATGATAGGTACTAATGATGGCATTCAAGGGATGTTGTGCCTCTGTATGACAATTCTAAGAAACTAGTAGAGGGTGTGCATTATATGCATAATGCACTTATAACATATCTATTATCTAAATTTTTTTATGCATATGAAAAATATCATTGAACATTTTTATTTCTTTTCTTTCACTTGATTGTGCCTTGGAAATATTTAAAGGTGTACCCACACCAATAATGTTTACATCTATCAAACCCTAAATCTTGTGCCTTAAAATTAATTCTCCTATTAGTAGTGTGCCCTGGTGCTATATAAAAGTCATAAAAGACATTATGGTTAAATCCATCTGGAAGAGAATTACTCACATCAAGATCTTTAATGGGAGGGAGAGACATGAGATTTAATTCCAACAATGTCTTGAGGACCTTATATGGAGCTTACAGTAGATTGGTAAATTGTCTCATTATAGGAGCTTATAATATAATGCATTAAGTTGATTATAAAACTACATGTATTGTTGCCATTTAATCATTCTTATTATCATTTAGCCTCACCTTATATGGTGGATTGATTAAAATATTTGTATTATAATATATATTGGCTACGTACTTAAGCTTATTCATTTCCAATAATTTGATTTCCCTTCCTTTAATTGTTTGACACAAATATGTCAATGATAAAAACTTATTAAACATGATGGAATCATGTAGGGGTAGAAGCAAGATTTGATTAAATATATCCTATAATTGTCTATCTTCCATAGGACTTATCATTTTAGATATCATTGTATTGTACCTTAAGACATACAATATGCTCATTAGATTTCTATTTGAGTTGAGCAATATGAACATATGAGATCTTTCACTGATATTGATTGAAATATGTGCTAAAAACATATTACTGAAGGGATTGAACACATGGATTGATTGATGTGGTAAGTCATAAAATAATTTTAAAGCATATTCCTTTAAAATTTTGGGAAATAACTTATCCTTACACACATAGTCCAAACATGCTACATAGAATGCTCAATAATGTTGTTTGGGGTCACCCTTTCCATCATATAGTATAATATTGGGTGACACAAAACATGTAGGGAGAGGATATAAAACTATGTGTTGTGAAAAAAAAAAGTGCAATAAGGTGTGATAATAAAATGCCTATTTAGATTTTGAATCAAGGTTAGATTTTGAAGTACCTTTCTCCAAATGTAACACTTTAGTTTACAGACTATGAATTTCATGAATAAGGGACTATGTATAAGGAGAAGAAGAATGTGTGCTCACCAAATTCAATCTTCCAAATGAATGAGTAGGATTGGTATATTAATATATTAAATCCTTTGGGTGAAGTAGTCAACCTAACACTCTATCATTCCGTTGACATTGATAGCAAGGGAAGGGAACCCCACATAGATATATACTAGATATGGCCCCCACTGTCTATATTTTATGGAACCCCATAATATATAGTTTCATTGGCACCTGATATAGAAATTGAGATTAGATTGATCCACCCATAGTAAATAGTGGTACACAACCTGTATTAAATGGTTCTAGGAAAGGTAAATAATCTATAAGATTGGAAGTTTTAGAAGATTGGATTTCATATGCCTTATTAATTACCTTTTGAACATTTTTTATGAAGACATCTTGCATATCTTGATTATTTAAAAGATATCCTTGTAAATTTATTTTATATATAACATCAAATCTATTAATGGGTTCTGTCATTATAGTGTTATCAATTGAAATATGAAAATATTCAACTTAGGGATAACTCAATGTATCATTGTATTGAAGATAGGTCTATTTTTTTCTTAAATTGAATAAAAAATAAAAACTTGGAATATTGTTATTAGTAAATAATTTATCATATATAAAAACCCTATGAAAATTATTGGAAATAATAAAAAGAAGGATTAAAATCCTAGTAACATCTTGGTTAGGGTTTTTCAAAATTCAAACAATAGGCGGGTTCACTAATATGTTTTATCAAATTTGACAAATAAATGAATTAATTACCTAAATGTGACAAACTATTGTGTAAAATTATAATGATATAAATATTTAATAAATGACATAAACTAAATTAAAACTTAATATATTTGGAATTATTCTAAAATAGGAAATGAAAATTAAATACAACTTAGTTATAAATTTGACAATGTAGGACTAAGACAAACTAGAAAATGACTTTGTGGCTAAATATGAATCAAAAACATGGATTTAATTTCTATCTAGACAAGGCCATTCAAATCAGACTAGGGTGAAAAGCACTATTATCCTTAGGCCTCACTTAAATCCTATAGGGTTTTAGTTTATTAAAGTTTTAACCTATGCACCTTTGCCTATTGACTTTATGTATGTGATCAGATTTGTACAATTTGCCTTGAAAGCCATTATATGCCTTCTTCTTCCCTTATAAAATTAACTTGATAGGCAATGACGAATGAATGGAACAAAATGAGAAAAAAATGTTAGTGATTGACATTATGCTAGACCTCAACACCCCCTATGTTGAGCATTGACTAGATACCAATACCCCAAAAAGGGATTGAACTCCATGTAGTTATGTCATGATATGGTGGTGTGTGTGAAATATTGGTGTAATGTTATATGTTTGTGTAATTATTGTGTGATTAAATGATTCAACCATGAATTGTGACCTCAAAGGTGTACTCATATTTTAGTTTAGGGTTACTAGGATTGTATGTATTCATAATTAGGATAATTATGGAATTTACTCTAATGTGGAATTAGAATTATGGTGATTTTCAATATGGAATCCTCCTATGTGAAAAATGTATTAAAAGTGTGCTTTTATAGTTATCAATAGGGAATTAAGTTAGATAGGGCTTATTAAACATGCATAATAATCTGTTACATGAATTTAATTTGAGGAACTTGTTGTTATTTGGTGGGAGGATGCAACTAGTGGAATTGGATAAGAATAGGGAACATGATAGTCAAAATGGCATGTTTTTTCCTAGGAGAAAAGATAGTTGAACTGAGAGTATGGATCAGTCTGAAAGTGAGTCTAGGTTACCTAAGATGATGGATAGGGTTATTATTATATTTTTAGTTGATTTTAGGAATGGGTGATCCACATGAAAAAATGAGGTAAAAGTGGTCAAAAGACCATGGAATAAGGCATGAGCTAAGTGCATAAAAGGATGGTAATAAGCACATTGTTTCAGCTAAAATGTTAATTTATGTGTCTATAGTTTGTCATAATTAGATTAATAATCAATTTTCAACTTTGATTAATTTTTTTTAGCTATGGACTTAATAATATAAATATTTGGATAGATTATTGTAGGATTCCCCCTAGGAACTGAACATAAAATTTTCCTCTCATTTGGATCAAGTAATAATACCAAAATGGAAAGTGATTATGTATTGATCTATATTAAAACTAAATAATTTCCCTTTGCTCAATTTCTAATTAAATTCTAATATTTATTTATGATTTGTATTATAACAAAAATACATAGTTCTTGAGAAGTCTCCTCCCTTTTGAATCATAAATTTATTTTTAAATGACCTTCAATTCATTTGAAACTCATAAGGGATTTACTTTGATGATTACAATAATATTTGAAGCATACATGTTATGAATAAAATCCTATAACTATATCTTATTTTTAGTCTAGAATAAATCAAGGATAATCTAATTTTTTTATTTTTCATTCCAAAAGTTATTATACTATAAGAAAATATGTGTTTTTATGAAGTCAAATTACCAATTTTAATATACAAGATATTAACCTTAGATTCATTCCTATTTATAAACATCTTTTTAAGATTATTATAATATTGAGCTTCATGTTACTCTTCTTGAGGGAATTGTCAAAGCTAAGGGCATCCTAACTAATTTGAAAAGGATGATAATTCCTAGGAATTTATATTATTAGAGTTTATGATTAAGTCACATATAATAATATACCAAGTCTTTTAATTTTGTATGAGTTTTATCTAATAGATCTAGAATACAACTATGATGCCTTTTGAAATAAAAAATATGAACAAATTGACATGTAATTTTAATGTTACCATTAAATATATTTGAATTTGAGAGTCAACAATAAGTCCAAATTCACATTGGGCACAAAAATTGGATTTTTGGTCTTCCTTCTCATTCTCAATCACTCAAGATGTTCCACAAGCACACATTCCCCTTTTTAGGTCCAAATATTTTTTTCACAAAATAATCAATCTCTTTATATTTTGTAAGTTTATAATATAAAATATATTATGTAGTTAGTTATTTTAAACCAAGCAAGAATATGCTTAGGAGAAACTAATCTAATTCAAAGTTGTTGATGTTTATATAAGTCACTCACAAAATAAAAACCTTGATTCATTTTGATCAAACTTACTTCCTATCTATCTAAAAGTATTTATCTAATATAATAGTCTGATTCAATTCTAGAGATAAAGATCATAGTTCTTGACTAAACAATTAATTTTTTTTGTAGGACTGCTAAGTTTAGGCGTTAGTTCTCTAGTGAGAATGATACCAAATAATTTTTCACAAGCATTCATATGGTCATACTTTAAATTAAGCATCTCATGTAAATTATAAGTAATGATAGAAACTTATAGATCCTAAACTTCCATTTATACTACTCATTTTACTCTTTATTTGGGTTTTCCTTTCATAAGTTGTTGTGTAACCATTGTATAAGGTCCACTAAAATGTGCATGAGTTTTTTCATCAAATTCATGACACAATTTCGATATATAATATATTCTTATTGTAATAGGTTGTTAAAAAATATATCACATTCTTCCTTCAATTAATATATGTTTTCCAAGATGATTAAGTTCAAATACCCATGGTTTAATTGTTTTCCTACTAGCTATATAACATTCAAAAAACCCTACTTTTATAGAATCTTCTCAATTGTACCTTTTTTCAAAATGTGTTATCGTATAATGTTTGGTCATTATTTTTATTTTTAAACTGAGAAAAATTTCAAATATGTGTCCTACATTCATAAGTAAAGGTACCCGTATTGAATTTAATACCATATCCACTAGTGTTCCATTATGTAAATAAGGCATATATTGTCTAGGCACAACTCTTCAAATAATACCTTTATTACCATGCCTTCCAGGGACTTTATCACTCAATTTATTTTACATTT
This sequence comes from Torreya grandis, assembly GCA_037957365.1. Taxonomy (NCBI): domain Eukaryota; kingdom Viridiplantae; phylum Streptophyta; class Pinopsida; order Cupressales; family Taxaceae; genus Torreya; species Torreya grandis. The sequence goes on from JARHVA010002685.1 coordinate 508,591, forward strand.
TTGTGAAATATATACATGGAATTTTAACAAAATATCATTGAAATTATCTTCTTTTGGATACATCTCACGTCAATAACTCGACTTCTTACACCTTCAAGGACTCTAAAATAATTTTCTTTTCTAGTGGGTGGTGCCTTAATATCAAATAAAGCTTGCAATAATATTCCTTATGGAGTATTTATTAGTGAGTCTTCTTCCACTTTAAGAATTAATTTTCCCACTTAAACACCCCCTATTTATATCCAATATATTAGCATTACTAGGATAATTTCATCCAAATGATGGAGTAAGTGAACATGTAAATGAGGTATTTCTCTAGTGATTACCTCAGCTCCCTAGTTTGTCAAATAAACTCCATTTTGACATATTAAAATATAGAAATAAGTGAAAATATCTTCATATAATTTAAGTTCACTAATAATTATTTCATCTTTAAAATTTTATACTTCTCATGGCATATAAGCAATTAGTACAATTTTTGCCAAAGAAGTTATCCCCTACTATAATTGAATTGTTTGCTATAATTTCTCCCCTCTTTATATATCCTCCTTGATGAAATAATGGTTTTTGATGCATAAATAAAATTATTACTATTATAACATTGATATAGAATTAATTATGTTCCTATAGTGTCTTAAATAATAGATGAAGTGATAGTGATATTTTTAGCATCAATAAATTTGATTCTTACCCCTTCCTTGGCTATAACTATACTTCATAAATCTAGATCTCCTTGAATCTCTAATCTTGTTATGATAATTCACTTATTTGGTTGAACAAGTGTAACTACTTGATGTTTCATATTAGAACCCATTAAAGCCGATTAAAATCATTATGTTTGTGAAAAAGAATAAGGCAAACTCCAACAAAAAAATATTGATAAGGACAAATAATTCTAAAATGGATTTGGCCCATGTAAAAACTATTAATTCTTGTTGAAATAAATTTGGAGTAATTTCTTCCTATATAACCTTGATTTAATGCAAAATTATTTCCTGTAGATATTTGATAGTATTCATCTTCTCCTAATAATAGATAGACCATATGTTATTCCTTTGATCTATCAGATATCCTATGTAATGGAATTTGTAAAGAGATATAATGACCAAGCATTGTACAAATAAATAATTATGTAATAAGTAAATTTATTTATTTAGACATCATAATTGGAAAAATATGCCCATAATGACTAGGATGAATATCCTATGTACGAAAAGTAGCAGTTTGACTTGTCAATTCTTTAGGGCCCAAAGAGATTACTTTTTAGCTATGAACTATTTTTTCCAATGGATTAATTTGATCCAAAATTTGTGATAAGGGATGTAAACCCAAAAAATATTGAAAAATTCATGTTAATGAAAATAAAGTTGATTTTTAAGAGTTAATAAACTTTTAGGATTAGTTGATTCATATCATATAGTTCTTAAAATTGCTTCTTTCAAATGATGTAAAATTAATCCTAATTTCTCTTGTATTAAATCTTTTATAAAATGAATATATACATTTTTGAGCTGATCCATATCATTGAGTATACCTATTACAAATCACACTCTAATAAGGTAATACACATTAGCCAATACATCATGTGGTAATGAAAAAAATCTCATCCTTAGGTATATAATGATTCAAGTTTTTTATTTGGATTTTGTTGACCAATCTTTATGAATACACGTTTAGTTAGAAATAAGTTTTTTTTGAAATTATTCACATAAAAGATGAGAAAAATCCAAGTTTTATTTTCTACATCCATTATCACTTATGCAGAGACCTTTATAAAATGCCAAAATGGCATCTTATTTCCTAAAATTGCTATACTTGCAGCATTGGTCATACTCCTTCATTCCATTCTCAGAAAAGAGAAATGCTTTGAGATTCCTAGAATGAGTATCATCCAAAATCTCTTTGAAATTCAGGCCCATAGACAATAATAAAAGTATACTAAGTATTTTTTCCTTTCTACTTATAGGAACCCATATCCTTTGTTTTATTATATTGATATATAATTTTGATCTTCCTCCCAATTTGAAATTATAGTGTCAATATATAGAATGTTTCCCAATGGTTTTTGTTCTCAACTGTAGCAAATATAAGGAATTCTTAATACTTTATTGACCATGACTCTGTAATTTATATTTTATATAAAATCTCCTTTAGAATTCATCAAAGGAATATTTCCTATAAATATAATTTGGTTTTGTATCTTAGTCTTTCCATAAGTTATTAGAATCAATCTTGTTGGTACATATAATTTACAATGATATTTAAGGGACAAATATACAACATCTCTCTCTTTAATGAAGGGTTATGTTAATTTATATTCATTCCCAAAAATCCTAAATTCTATTTTTTAATTTTGGCTCTCAAATTTTGAAAACTTATCAAGTTATTATATTAAGCCTTTATCCATGAAATGACAAAAATCCTTCAAGATGCATTTTAAAAAATTCATGGATTGTAAATGGTCCCTTATTTTCATATAATCCCTTTTGAAGTTTCTTATTAAAAAATAATTTCATTATTTATTCCTCATTTTTCTATATGAATAAAAGTGAGAAAAAAATTTGAGCATATTTTGTTCACAAAATCTCATAAAATTATACCCATATTCAAATATGAATAAAAAGGTAAGAAAATTAGACATCCTTTTTTTCTTCTATGTAAAATGTAGAACAAGATCAAATCTCCTTGAAAGGTTAAAACAAGGTAGATTAATTTCAAATGTAATAATACATTATCACATATAATGATATGATTTAATGAAGGAAAAAACAAATAAATTATATTTTATTTATTTTACAGTTGAAAAATGTGCATTCACTATCTTATCATGAAAAGCGAAACATGATATGCAATATTGAATCATTATTTGCATTACAACTTAAGCAACTTAATTTTTTTATAAATCAATTGGTAGTTTTACATCAAAAAACTTTGAATTTTCATTATTCCCCTATACAACATAATCGAGTGATAAAGTAGGGGGAAAATAATCCCCAATCTAGATCTAGATTAGATTTGGGAATGGTGACATAGCTAAGTGGTAAGGTATGGGACCACAAATTCCCTATCCCCAATTGAAATCCAAGTGTCACCTTTTTAGCTTACAATCAAATGAAAGAAATATAAAAGTTTGCATTTGTACTCCATAGATTTTGGATTCAACTTATGTGCTACATCCTAAAACTCTCACTAAACTGATTTACGTATTTATCCATGGATTAATATTATAGTTAATTTTATTTGTTTCTTTGTAACTAAATTTGAAGTCATATGTTGTTATGAGATATATGTATGTTACTTAGATTTCATGAAATCATTATTTGAGATGGATAATTATGAATTCTATATATAATTATTATCATAACATTGTTTATGATTTATATCATGATGTACTTGACTAACTACCTTCTTATCATGAGTTGGATTCAAGAGAGTTCATCCCTCAAAACATGATAGAGGGAGAGCATCATTAGAGAGGGTGGCATAGATGGAAATGGTGAAGGATGATAGAGGAATTTACTAAGACCCATGCATAACCATATTAGGTTTTAATATATATTATGTATTATGTGTTTGGTTTGATAGAGTTAGTATATTTTGAAAGTGAATTTTACTAGATATTAGAACTTGCATGTTTTAAATGTTATTAAATAGTTATGGAGTGGATCTTGTATGGAATTGCATTTTGTATGTAGACTTTGTGCTTGATGCTGCAGTAAGATTACATGATATTACTTTTCTTATGTTTATCTATGATATTGAAATGTAAATCTATTATAATATATTTAATTACTATTTTATATAGACTAGTAATAATGCCTTTAAAAAAGTTATTAATAGTTATATTATATTGTTATGGTTGGAATTATCAATTGATTTGATTTATCTTTTTAAAGAGATAATTACCTTTGTTTCATTTTAATTTAAGGAAATTTAATATCTTAAAATTACCAGCTAAAAGGCTAAGTCCAATCTAACCATTATGCATAAAATACATGGAAAATTTATGGTATTATTATCACTTTATAATGACTTAAGTGGACTTAGTTAGTGATTAAATTGGCCTTGAAAACAAAGATCATCATGCACAATTTTTGAAAATAAATAAATCTCAAGTTAAGTGATGGTGATTGATCTTTAATTGAAATGATAAACATGTGGATTGTTGCATGGAATCTAATTTAAAAAAATAAGATTATAATAAGATAAGGGGAGAGATGGTGATGGGGTGGTGATAGAGCGAAGGAAAGGGAAGAGCGAAAGAGCAGAAAGGAAACAATTTTTTTTATTTGATTAGTATCACATGGGAAGAAATTGAAAGGTTGGTTTTATATTTATTATTATTTTTTATAATTTTGGAAATGAATCAATCCAAAAAGTTTAGAAATGAAATTATTTTGGTTTTGGAAATACAAGCTTATGTTAGAGGTACAATCACTAAGAGGGGAGGTAAATCAGTGAGCCCAAATAATCCAACTTTAATTATAATCTTTAAAAACACTTAACCAGTTACCACAAGCATTAATGAATCATACACATCATTCATAACAATAATTAAGAGAGACAATGCAAGATGAATCATGTAACACATGACATACGTGGGGAACTCTCTTGGGGAATGAAACCCATTTGAACCTAAAATTAGACTAATGTCCTATAATAAAAATATCTAATTTAGACCATATATAAATTATTAAAGAACTAAAATCCCTATTTAGTGAGACTACAATCCCACAAGGTGTTGCCACACCTGTCTAGCTAAGCTACAACAACAACCAGACCTTTTAGCAAGTTTCACCTTACAAGGAGGTTGTAACCACCTTAGATGATGAGATACCACAAAAACACCTATGAACACATCCAACTCTAAACTAATGTCTACAATACTTGATGATGGACCTCTACTTATCAATCTTTACCTTTGCTCACACTCAATCTTCAAGAGCATTATTTTTCCAATAGAATTATGACCTACAGGTTATACAAATAGTCCTCAAACTGATTTTCTCTTCAACACATCCTCAGGGAACTATACCCCTCCTTTTCTCCATAAAACACACACATAAGCCTCTCTATAATCTCTCCAAGTCTCTTATTCAATGTCTAGAAATCATCATATTTGATTTCACTATTTATAAAGCAATCTTGATAATCACTACCTTGGTCGGCCATTAGACATACCTTATCCCTTAAGGCATCTCTCACATGAACACATGGATCAATACAATATCCATAGGTTGGCCATAGAATCTATGGGTCACCCTTAAAAATCTACACCTTTTAATAAGGCTCTTGTAACTCTTATAGGTTTCATGGAGACCAATTCACCCATTTAGGTCACCCTCAAGAAAAATAATAACAAAGGACTAATTTCAAATACATGGGTCCACTCTTTATGTCCCCGTTGACATCCTCATAGATTATACAACACTTCAAAATAGAAAAGTCATCATGAGACATTGAAACAACATCAACAAAAGCTCAAACATCCTTCTCAAGTCACTTGTAAAATAAGCACGGACACACAATCAAATTTTAAGCTCAATATATTTGACTATACTCACTTCCAAATCTTCAAATCAAGATCATTAGATGTGCCATGGAGTCCTATTCATATTTTCTTTTCATAGAATTAGTAAATTTGGATTCTATCAAAAGACATGGACAAAATAAAAATCTTTGGTTTTTCCTTGTGTTAAATTTAAATATTTGAACTCAAATAGTCACAGTTAACTTTTAAACACAATTCTCAAATCTCATATCCTCTTAGCTCATATCATATACAAACCATCGATATCTTCCAAATTTAATACATAAGCACCAATGCTTAGATGTTAAACCTCAATCATGTTGACCTCATCTCATGCAATCTTAAAATGTTGACTCAACACACTCTGTCAGTCTCTACAGATCAATCAGGGATTTAGCCATCAATTCTCACCATTTGATTAATATTTATGAACATCCACTCACCATTGGATCCTTATCCTATAACTTTGCTCAGTCATTAAACAATGTGCACCTATCCTTATCTCACTACTTTATAACTTATTGGAGAAACATGCATCATCGATCTTTCTCAAGCTTTAAATCTTTCAAAAATGACTAAGATGAGGACCCTTTCAATATGATTTAGTAGCCAATTTTTATCCTTAATAACTTCTTTTGTGCTTACTCACATGATATCAAATTTGGACCAAATGATCTCCTCACATAGGAGAATACAACCATATAAAAAATAGCTCTAAGAACCCTTACATGTACAAGATATAACACCATTAAAAATCCTTCTCAAAATATTCTATCACAGAGCCAAATATGTCAAAACTTTCCTGAGAGGTCAATTTTGCTCCTACATAACTTTTGTCGTGCTTCAGTGCATGATCTAAAAATTAGCAAAAATCATCTATGTTAAAAAATGAACAAACCCATATGATCAGTTTCTCTTGAGACCTTCACATGTGTAAGATATTACACCATAAAAATTCTCACATGACTCTTCTTGCCAAATTGTAAAATTGGCTATGGGAAAACATAGTCAAACTGCTTGGGAGCCCAACTTTGCATATGCATATCTTTTGACGTGCTTCATCACATGATCTAAATTTTAGAACAAATAAACTAGGTCCAAAACTAAACAAACCCATATGATCATCTTCTCTTTAAATTTATAGACATGTGAGATATTTCATCATCAATTTGCTTACTCATCTCTTTCTGGCCACATTGCAAATATGGCAAAGTATGGGAAAATAATGAATTCTAATTTAGAATCTAGCTTTACACCCTCATATATTTGATAGTGATTTGATGCAAGAATTGAGATATGGTTCATAAAAAATAGGGACTAATTTTATCACAACCATATGACTAAATTCCCTTGACTCATTCCCACGTGGTAATGGTGATGCCATCAAACTGCCTACTCATATTTTTTGCCACTAGACCCAAACTATTTAGATGAAAACTATGGACTAATATATGAATTCCACCTATTCACACAAGATATAAAATCATAGATAACATATCAAGGACATATTTCACATTTTACAATTACCATAATCATCCCTACATATCTCTAATTAGTCAAACTCTAGAGATCAACCCAGCATACTTCAAGCATACAAGAACAAACACATTGCACACTTTGTAATTATCACATAGACTATCAAATCACTTAATCCACTCAACAAGACACCTCAATGAAACCACCATGACATAATTGAAAATAATCAAAAATCTCCCCTTTTGTCATTGATGTCAACAACCATCACATACAACAATATACAACTCATCTTCTCTCTCTTCAAGCACTCCCCCAACAAGAACTTTCTCCCCCTTTGACAAAATGACAAATTGGGCACCAAATGATCTTAAGGAACTAAAAGGGATATAAAATAGGAAAGGAGCATCTTATAAAGATGATACAAACTCCCCCTTACCTTGAGCCTACCTCTTTTTACGTTGACAAACTCCTCTTACTCCAGGCCAACACTTTTATTTTAACCAATCACTGCAATCAATGAATAAAAAACACACAAATCCATAAAAATATGATGGAACACATTACTAAAAATCCAAGAGGTACTCCCCAAAATAAATTTTATAAATTTCCCCTTCTAAGCATCTTCAAATCTCCACACACCATGAAGAATTACCATATATGCTTACTAGCCTTCTCTCTCAAGCTACCATAAGGACCATAAAAATAAATTAATTCCACTAACCAAACATGAAACATGCACTAAAACAACTTGATAACTCACCTTGAAACACACATACCTTTATCTTTTGGATAAACTAAGCAAAGAAACACTCTTCTTCAAACTAGGCATGTCTAGCCTCCTTGTAGCCCTACCTAAAACTTGTAGAGCCCACACTTTTTAGTAGACACATATTTATGACCTAAAAATTCATATATGGAGAACTCTCATATTCCCCCTCAATCATACCAATTTTAAACAACAAGATCATCCTTTGCAACATACTTCCTTCACAAACCAACTATCCAATTAGGCCTCTAACTTGACAAAAACTTGAATACCTTGAGAGCCACAAACCTTAAAATATATATGAAGATTTATTTTACCACCCATTTTGCCCATTAAACATATTAATAATCCTCAAACCTCAACTCATAAGGTAGACCACTTTTCTAGTAGAGCCCAAAACCTTAGAATCTTAAAACAAAGTCAACATAATACCTTCCAGTCAACATCCACCTCTGAAACTTGTTATACACCTAGATAAAACCATCACACACTTATGGAGAAAGATTTGAGATTACACACCTTTGGGAACCCATACATCCTATAACCCATTTTAGGGCCCACATACTTATAAGCATAAACTAGGAAACTCGAGAGCAAAAAAAATATTTAATTTAACTTCAACATACCTTTAGATCACAAAACCACTTGGAGCATGCTATAATAAGGTCAAACGACCTTTATATGCAAAAATATTACCTTTAAATTTTCATCAATCTCATTAAGCCACTTGGAACCACCCATTCTGACTCTGTACTACAACTCCTTCACAAACCTCTCAAACATGATCATGAACTTGTTACTCCCCCTTAACCAAAGACTTTTTCTAATTGGAATTATCATATTAAGCACACAAACATTATTATCCACTGAAAGGATTCACTTAATAAGCATAGACAGAGACACCCTCTATACCTCAATGCTCTAAATAAAACAACTCCTTATATTCTTTCTCCTCCTTAGTCATCTAATACTTATAGTTCTTTTTCTTCATCTTCTTTGGCTTAAGAGAAACAACTTCTTCAACTACTACAACATTCTCCTTTTCTTCTATGATTAGATTATAAATACATGGAGACAACATAGATTCATGGCATACCTTTTCATTTGAAGAATCTTCCTTGTAGTTTGGAACCTCATCATTAGGTACAAAAAATTGATGTTCTTTACATGATACATGCTCAAAAATAGTAGGATGTTCACTTGGATCCATAAAAACCTTAGGATTGGCCTCAATCATCACCTTAGTATTCTCCTTGAGCTTGATCTCTTCATTTTCAACATGAGTAGATAATGAGACCACTTAGTACTCTTCAAATTTTAAATTATTCTCCACCATAGTAAATAGATTCCTTGGACTTGCAGTCTCATCATGACTCACACTTGTCACCTTTGGCTTCCATGTATTAACTTTCCTTCTTCTTTAAACTCTAGGATCTTGATTAAATCTATTCTATCTTGTAGGCCTTTGCTTGCAAAACCTAGCAATGTGACCTCTCTACTCATAATTATTCTTGCATACCTCATGGCATTTGGATGTCTGATATGATTTGTCTTCATTCTACCAACACCTTTAGTCTTTATTTTATGATTTGTCTTCAAAGTAATATTTTTCTAGTTCACATTAGTCTTCATCTTATCTTGAGTAACATTCTTTTGTTCTTCTTCATATCCAAGACTAGTTCTATCACTAAAAAGCTTTTGACCACTCAAAATGTTGTCCAGATCACATGAGCTCTTTTCAAATCTCACAAATGTCTTCACCTTACTAGCTGTATTTTCTAGCTCAGATCTCAAAGATTCATTTTTAGAAACATACCTTGATTATTCATCTTCTTTAGCTTTTAGGCTTGTAGACAAAATTTCCAATTGACAAATGAGATTCTTGATCATATCTTCATGATCCTTGGTGTCTTCATTTAATCTTGCCTCATATACATTGAATTGTTTTCATAGACCTTAAATGTATATTTAATCTTCTTATTGATTTTATTCTCAATCTTTAGTTATTTAAGAACATTCATCAATACAGTCTCATAGTCCACCTCATCTTCTACATTATCTAAATCACTCCAAGTAGACACCTTCTGATGTGAGCAACTTCCTTCTTCAGTCATGAATAGAGCTTTATCTTTAGTAGGACTATCATCTTCATGATCATATTCTAAGTCACTGTCTTCACTCTCATCTAATTAGCTACAATCTTATTTGGTGTAAAGACTCTTCTTATTTTATAAGAACTTCTTATTGTTAAACTTTCTAAATTCTTTCTTCCCTGTATGTCTTCTTATCATCATCTTGGCCTTCGCCATACTATTCATCATATTTCTTCTCATACTTATGAGGGCACTTACAAACAAAATGTCTTATCTCTCCATAATTGAAACATTTGCATTTTAAGGGTAGTTTACCCTCATACTTCCCTAAACCTATGTTTAATTTCCTAGTAATCAAAGCAATTAGTTCATCCCCATCAATGTCAGATATGTCATCCTCTTTGGATTTTTTACCTTGGAACTTCTTCTTAGGCTTCATCTCTATCTTAAATGCAACTTCCATCTTTGGTGGTATACCATCATTTATTCTCATCTTATATGTAGTAAGGGTGCCATGAAATTGATCCATATTCAAATGAGTAAGATCATGAATCTCTTCTATAGTAGATAATTTTTTTTTATCAAACTTGAGAGATAGAGACCATAATACCTTTTGGACTATAGTTTCCTCTTCAATACTCTTTCCAAGTCCTCTGATGATGTTCATAGTCTCATCAACTCTTTGCATAAAAGATGTTACATATTCTTCTTCCTTCATCTTGAGACTTTCAAATTGCCTTTTATGAGTCTACAACTTAACAAGCTTGACCTTTAAATATCCTTAAAAAATGATATTCATTTTGTTCCATATATTGTTAGAAGATGTATAATGGATTACCTTGGTGTATTCAGTCTGTGAAAGACTAAAAGTGATAGCATTCATCACCTTGGAATTGTTTTCAAATAACTTCTTGTCTACATCATTAGATAGGGGAGTAATAGGAGCAACATAATGATCCAAAACAAATTTTCATACATAAAACCCTAGGGACATAATATATGTCTTCATCCTTGCACTCCAAAAAGCATAATTGGATTCATTGAATATCAATGCTTTCTTAGTAGATTTGATAACTACCCATATTGTACCTTGGATCACCTTCAAGCTATTAATAAATTACCAAAGGACTTGCATTGATTCCAATTTTATAGGTACAATCACTAGGAGGTGAATCAATAAGTCTAAATAATCTAACATCAATTATAATATTTACAAACACTTAACCAATTACCACAAGCATTCATGAAGTATACACATCATTCATAGTAATAAGCAAGAGAGACAGTGCAAGATCAATCATATAACACATGAAATACATGGGAAAACCTCTTAGGGAATAAAACCCACTAGAACCTACAATTAGAATATTATACTATAATAAAAAGATCCAATTTAGACCATCTAAAAATTATCAAGGAACTACAATCCCTATTTAGTGAGACTACAATCCCACAAGGTGTTGTCACACCTATCTAGCTGAGCTACAACAACAACCAGACCTTTTAGGAAGTTTCACCTTACAAGAAGGCTAAAAATAGATTGGATGATGAGCTTCCACAACAATACCTATGAACACATATAAATCTAAATTGATGTTTATTAAACCTGATGATGGACCTCTACCTATCACTCTTTACCTTTACTCACACTCAATCTACAAGAGCACTATTTTTCTAATAAAATTATGAGCTACAGGTCATACAAATAATCCTCAAATTTATATAATCTTCAACTCATCCTCAAGGAAATATAACCCTCCTTAAATCCATAAAACACATATATAAGCCTCTCTCCAATCTGTCCAAGTCTCTTATTCAAAGTCTAGAAATCACCATATTTGATTTCACTATTTATAGAGTAATCTTGATAATCACTACCTTGGATGGACATTAGGAATGAATTATCCCTTAATGAATTTATCACATGAATACACAACTCAATACAATATCCATAGGTTGGCCATAACATCTATGGGTCACCCTTAAGTATCTACACCTTTTAATAAGTCCCTTATAGCTCTTATAGGTGTCATAAAGACCTATTTACCCATTTAACTCACCCTCAAGAAAAATAATAACATAGTAATACATTAAAATACATGGTTCCAATCCTTATGTCCCCTTAAACATCTTTAAAATATCATAGTAAAATTTTATCACCTCTGTATATGCTAAAAAAACTCAAACATAGACCTTATACATAGGAACACCATTATTGAACATACAATCAACTTCTTAAGAATTATTCATACTCAAGATAAATTGATCACACCTCAAAAATACTCATAGAGAATCCTTATGGAGTATAAAACACTCCTAAATATAAAATTCATCATGAGACATCAAATCAACATCAAAACAAGTCAAACATCCTTCTTGGGTCACTTGCAGAATAAGCATGAACACACAATCAACTTCTAGGCTCAATATCTTTGACTGTACTCACTTCTAGATCTTTAAGTTAGGTTCATTAGATGCATCATGGAGTCCTCTTAATATTTGATTTTTAAAACATCAAATTTTTTTAATTTTATTAAAGGATATGGATAAAATATAGATCTATAGTTTTTCCCTATGTTAAATTCAAATATTTAACTTTAAATGGTAATAGTTAACCTTTGAACACAATGCTCGAATCTCATGTCCTCTCATCTCAGATAAAATATGCACCATCAATATATTATAATATTTAATACATAGGTGACAATAATTAGACATTAAACCTTAGTTACATCAACCTCATCTTGTACAATCTTGAAATGTTGACTCAATGTGCTCCGTTGATCTCTATAGATCAGTCAGGTCTTTAGCAATTAATGCTTACCATTCAATCAATCTATATGAACGCCCACTCATTAGTGGATCCTTATCTTATACCTTTGCTCAGACATTAAATAATCTACACATGTCCTCATCTTAATACTTCTTTACTTCTTGGAGTAATGTGAACTGTCAATCTTTCTCAAGCTTTAACTCTTTCAAAAATGACTATGGGGACCCTTTCAATATGGTTGAGTAGCCATTTTTGATCCTTAATATCTTCTTCTGTGCTTACTTTCATGACCTCAAATTTGGACCAAATGATCTCCTCACATAGGAAAATCTAACCATATATAAGTATCTCTTGGAACGCACATGTGAGATATAATGCCATTAAAAATCCTTCTCAAAATTTTCTTTCACAAAGCCAACTATGTCAAAACTTGCTTGAGAGGCCAACTTTGATCCTACATAACTTTTGTTGTGCTTTAGCACATGACCTAAAAATTAAAAAAAATAATATATGATCAAAATTAAATAAACCCATATGATCAGTTTATCTTGACACCTTCACATGTGTAAGATATAACACCATTAAAATTCTCACTTGGCTCTTCTTATCACATTTCAAAATTGGCTAAGTATGGGAAAACACAGTCAAACTGCTTGGGAGCCCAACTTTTCATATGCATATATTTTGATATAATTCATCACATGATATAAATTATAGTATAAATAAAATATGTCCAAAAATAAATAAACCCATATGACCATTTTCTCCTGAAATGTCCACACATGTGAGATATTCCATCATCAAACTGCTTACTCAACTCTTTCTAGCCACATTACAAATTTGGCTAAGTATGAAAATAATGAATTCTGACTGAGAAGACAAATTTTCACCCTCATATATTTGAATTTTATTTGATTCATGACTTGAGATATGGTGCATAATAACTAGGGCCTAATGTGATCACAACTATATAACCAAATTCCCTTGACTCATTCCCACATGATAATGGTGACATCATCAAACTGCCTACTCAATTTTTTTGCCACTAGACCCAAACTATCTACTAGATGAATTCCACTTATGCATATAAGATATAAAAGCATAGTTAACATCTTAGGACCTCTTACACATGCTCTAATCACCATACTCATCCTTGAATATATCTAATCAGTCAAACTCTGGAGATCAACCAAGCATACCTCAAGCATACAAGAACAAGCACATTGCACACTTTGTCATTATCACATAGACTATAAAATAATTTCATCCACTGACCAAAACACCTACATGAAAACACCATGACATCATTGAAAATACTCTAACATCTTAGTCATATTTACAAAACTCAACTATTATCTTATAACCTTGTGAATGCAAACTAGTAGAAAACATCTGTGTGTGAATTTACTCCATATAGACTTTAAGTTATAAATATATAAGGAAATTTCCTTTGGTGTGAGTATGTTAATACAAATTAGGGATATAGATGTAGATTCAATTTTTAATCAATTTTGATGAAATAGGTATTGCTAAAAATCTAGTATTTTGACTAATTACCAATGTCAATTTTCTCTTAGTATGCTAGGGGATAAAAATAATGTATTTATGTATATGTATAATTGCTTAAACTTGTGTAAAGTGTATATATGAATTATTAAATTAAATAAAAAGTCCTTTATGTTTGAAATTTCATAGGAAAGACTTTTTGTGTATTTAGACTCTTATTACGTCTTGAGCAATCTCTACTTCTCTTTTAGTCAATTTTATCTATCTAGTGACTGAGCATGAGACTTATAGTTTTGAGGTTATCAATACTTGGAATTGTGAATTTCATTATTTGGTTATTAGGATTTCCTTATACCTTTATAAATTTACGTATGTTGGTAGAGTTGGCATTATGAAATTGTTTTAATGCATATAAAGGACTAGTTGTGTATTAAAAATATGCTCAACGTAAGGTTATTAAATATCTAAGTTAATACCAAATTATATAGGTGTCAAAATTAGATAAAATGATGAAGAAAAAATACTTGAAATAGTATACTTCATCTAGCCAACTGATTCGAACTAGGGGTTAAACAAGTGATGATTGATCTAAAAGTGTTTATATTATTTGATAGGCATGAATTATTTCTTAGGGAATAATTATGAGTGTTTGGCTATGCATAAACTCTTATTGTGATACAATGGAAATCAACTATGAGATGGTTTCATTAGATGCTATTTTTATCAACTTATTAGTATTGTACATATGAAAGTTATAACAATGTACTTAATTTGATAATCTGAAGATAATCTGAAAACTTGAGTAAACTATAAAGTTGTAAGTATCTTTTCATACGCTTAGAGAATACATACATATCCTTAGATGTAGTTGTATTAGTTATGATATATACATACTTGTGAATAGGATTTTAATGACTTAATATTATATATAGTTTATAAGTATGGATAAAACCTTGATGTATTTCCTGAGTAGGTTCATCAAGCACGAATGACAATATTCTTAGAATAGAAGATATGCATTCTTAAGTTTATGCTAGTACAATATTTTTATAAAAATTTTCATTTCTAAAGGTTAAAATGTGTATATATACATATATATGATATATATGTATGAATTAAATGTTTACATATAGATAGATATATGTATGATATATAAATATGTATGAATGAGATGTGTGCATATAAATGTGGTCTACATTTAGGACTATTAAATGAATTACAAATCCCTAATGTAAGTATACCATGAATATATGCATACAACTTGTTTAAATGCATAAGTTTATCATGGAAGATGGGTAATTGTTCTATGTGAGTCAGAGTTATAAAATAAGATATTTGTTTAGGTAGTACCTTTGAAGTTGTTTATGACTGGCTTGTTGCTATTTAAGAATTATGCACAAGGGATTAAGCTATGTTAAATACACTGTTGACATGTGAATTTTAGGCTAAAAAATAAAGTTATCAATTGAATGAAATAACATTGAGTTACTTATTAATATTTAGTAACTTGTAGACTAAAGTACAAAACTTAACCAGATGGTATGTCCTAATGAGGATTATTCATGTTCAGTTTATTACTTATGTATTAAATAATATGATTTGAGATTAATTACATAGAATTTGATAGACTAAAATGTATGTATTTTATTACTTACATACTTAACATGTTTTATGTCTGCTAATAGGAAATAATTCGATTGAATCTATTGGTTATGTTTTGCTTAACCAAACCTTGCATTTATGGCACTAAATAAATAGCGAGATAGACTTCACTAGCTTAGTTAGTGACATCATTGCAAGATGAAGGTAATCTAATCAAGTGGTATATATGAATCTGATTGATCCTTGAGATCAATAACTATTTGAAAACTTTGGTGAAATTAATGTTTAGTTAGACATTATTATTTCATGAGTTTGATTTAGTTTACATGTATGTGCGATATCATGTTAGAATGGATTTTATTTATGGTACACCTCATGTATTAATTATCTTATAGAACATGGGTACTAGATTATCTATCTAGATTCCCATACCATCACTATATACCCATGTATGAAGGGAGGACCATTCCCTAATTATGAGATTGTGTGGGAGATCGATTGTCCGTGGTTGGTATGGAAAAGCGCTCAAATGATGTTATTCCTCTCCACAACAATACTTCATTGGAGATTACACTTGAGATTATTGATGGATACTTAAGTTCATTGAGATTCATACTTCATGGAGTTTATATCTTATATTATTGTTATTGTGACATTTTACTTGATGAAAACTATATATTTATTCATTTGTACATTGGCAACAATGGCTGCAAAATTGTATCAACCTGGCTGAAATTGTATATATATCTTATGGAGTAAATGTAGTCTTTCTTTTGGTTAATCAACATTGTACTTGATTTGATTCATTATAATCATGTGATCTATAGATAAATGGATTTCTAAATGCCTTTTAAAGGTTAAACTAAATTAATGTGTTTAGTTATGGATCACGTAGTTAGATTTCTCATGGTGAAATTTGTTGTGTGAATGAGTATAATTAATTAATTTATTTTCTTACTTTATTCTAGTAAAACCCACTGGGGTTGTTGCATTATGCATTTTTAGATTAAATTATGAATATATTTATGATAATATTAAATTTTATCATAAATACATGCCTCTATAGGCATTTCAAGAGTAACTAGTTCCAAGAGACAAATTTTAGAAGTCTCTCCTATTAACTATTCCTTTTGATGGGTGGAGGATTTACACTTTGCACTATCTTGATTAGTTCCATTATCATCATTAATCAACAATGATTATTATTATTGATAGTATATGGATTTTTTTGGATATATTTATTATCAATTGGGATGATCTAATGGTCATTTTTACATTTTTTCTTTCACTCATAGTATGGGGTAGAAGTAGACTTTAATACAACTAATAAATCAGCTAATTAAATAGTCTTGAGATTTCTAATATTTATATTAAAAAATAATGAATTCTTGGATTATAATATTGTATGTTTCTTAATGATCTAATAATATTGAATGATCAATGTTATGATAAAAATAGAATATTTTTGGAATTCTCTTTATGTTTTATATGCATAAAGGGATACATCCTTTACCCTCATATTTTCATAAAGTATGAAAATACTTAATATTTATCAAATATGATGTATAAATGGAATCTATGCTACTAATAATAGTATTAATTTACAAAAAATAATTTATGTTTTCATCAAATGATTAAAAATTGATCTAATTTAATATGAGTTTGTTCTCAGAACAATGACATATGTATTTAATGGCTATTTTTATTAAATAGTGAAATGCAATAAACTAATAAAATATATAAATATTGATTTAGATTACAAAATATACATAACCTAAATGTGAAATATAACAAATTAAATAATTTTAAATGAGATATAAATATTTTTAAATAATGAAATATACAAACCTAGCTTGGATCTGATTTATACTAACTATCAATGTTAATCTCTAATATAAAAATGGTTGGAAATATATGTGAACTGTATTGTAGATAAAAACAAAATTATAAAATATGATAGGATAGGGTCACACTTTGATAGATAGGAGCACACTGTAGGCCTTGTTTATTTATTGTGGCCATGTCTATGTTGACTATGCAAATCATTTCATTACACAGATACCTGTGGCTATCTAATAGGGTCTATGATACATGCAGGTGTTTATGTGATGCACAAAAGTAATTGAAAATTAAAACCTTAACTCATGCACATAAACTAAATAGAAATCAAATACAAATGGGGGAATCAAGATAGGGGAATCACTGAGCTATCCTATAAAAACCTTGTGCAATCCTACAAAAACCTTGTGCAATCCATAGTCCTAAAAGGGCCTTATTCTAATATAGTTCTCCCTCCTAGAGTGAGTTTATGAATATTGATATTTAATATATGAATATAAATATAAAATTGGCTTGAATGCCCTTGACCTCCAATACAATAACTTCAGACTTGGCCTGTGACTATTATAACAACTCAAAACTATAATGGAAAAGATTAGTTCTCTTTTACTCAAGATGCAATGGAATTTACCAAGTGATTGTTAGGTGTGTTTGGAGAGTCCTTGATGTGATTATATAAAATAATATTTGGAATATTTTGCATTAACTAACATTAATAAAAGTGTGGGAGGAGTAATATGAAGTGCATCCAATTTCAAAGGTTATTGTTGGAGTGTAGGGGATAAGACCACACTAGGTGATAGGGCCATAATGTGTCCTTATCTGCCTAGTGCAGTCCTATCCTAAAAGGACAAATATTATTAGGATTTGGATGATAGGAAATTGAAAGCAAAATACGGATGGATGAATGATGTTCATAGTAATTTTAATGTAGTAAATGGAATAACAAATGCTCCCATATAGATTATAAGTTAACATATTGGTGAAAAGACCAAGTAAGTGTAAGGATGTCAAGATTAAAATTTGTCAAGAATTTAATGATTAAATTTGAATATCCATAATATGAATCATATTTTGTTTCTAAGTCTCAACTAAACATCCATTTTCCCTATAAATTATTTTGCCTATATGATTTCCAATTCATTATCTACTAGAAAAATATGTTTTTGGCATGTTAGAAATAGAAAGTGATTTGACATTTTTACAATTCATAAAAATGATTTTGAGGAGGTTTTATTCAAAACCACATGTATGTTCTACCCCCATAAATTTACTTTATCTAGGGGAGTATAATATATTGTGATTAACATTATTTTTTTCAAGGTTTTGATCCTACATTCATGTCCCCATAGAACAGTGCTATTCAGATTTACTTATCTAAGATTTATGTATAAGTAGTAAAAAATAAAAAGTGAAAGGAAACAAAGTTTTTTACTTCCCTCTTATTCTTATTTTCCAAAGCAATATCTACTTTGATATAGCCACTATTACCCCCTTTTTGATTCATGATCTATAATTCACCTAGACATCAATTATCAATGTATTGATCGCTTTGAATCACTATTTTTATGTAAATGATGAGTTAAAAAGTAGTAGGGATTGAAATTAACAATGAAAAAATAATCAATGTGAATATATTTACCTAATAAAATAAAAAATATGTGAATATATTTACTTCCATGACTGAGTTTCCATTACTTTTAAAATAAATTGAGATTTTGTCTTATGGAATATAAATGAATATCCTTTTTTTATTTATTGAATCCTTAGAGAATGAGATTACAACAATAGGATAAATTAAAGTAACAAAATATAAAGGATTCCTATTAATTATTCAATGAAAATTAAATAGTATAAAATACTATGATCTCTTATTCATATCAGATATAATAATTCGATCCATAATCAATCCCACCATGTTACTCATAGTTACACATTTTCCATATATGATAAAATAATATTTCCATGCACTATATATGCAAATATTATAAATTTGGTTGTTTGATAAAAAAAAATCTATCTCAGTTTAAATATTAAGACGTTTATGATGTCACAAATTTTCCCATTTAAGGGATAAGGTAAATAAGTATGATAAAGACTTATTTGATAGATTATATCTATTGAATTATTTATTATTTGAAACTTACCTTCTAATGAAGGTAATGAATTTCATTAGTAGAACATACCAATAGGGATATGATATCCATTAATCAATCCTATTGATCGAAAAAAAGAATAAGATCATTTAGTATCTTGATTTAAGTGAGAGAGATTCCCAAGCTTGCCTCATGATTATAAATGAAAAATTGCAAAAGGGTTTGGGGTAACTATAGATAAAAAAAGGAGGGGGGAAGATTCCCCTACTGAAATCCCATTGATTCATCTTGTATGTTCACTAATAACTAAAAAAAGGAAATTGACAGTTCAAATTATTGAAAGGTTTTCCCATGACCCTTAAATGAATTGAACCATTTGGATTGATTTTAACCCAAAAATCATCCAATCCTTATGTGATAATTTATTGTAATATTTTTTATTTTTTTGAATGTGAATACCATTTCTAAAAAATAGAGCACCAACACATCTAAAATAATACCAATATTAACTTCTAGTGAAGAACATGTAATAAATGGACTATTATATATTGCTTTTAGAAATCATTTAGAGTGATGTGTAGAGATCTAAATGATATTAGGACATAGAAGGAGACTCCTCCTATTTTATCCTTATGAACATAAATCAAATTTCTTATTAATATTTATTCGTAGACTTACAATGTTATAGAAAAACATTTGTAAATATATGAAACCTTTTTCATTTTTTCTCTCTTGAGGATAAAATAAGATTTAGTGTGGATTTTCTATGATAATTTGATAATAATCAATAGATCAATCTCAGTCTACTCAATTTTATATGTTCTAATGGGGTGGTGATTAAGTGAATAGATCAATTTATTGAAACGAGACTAATAGGGCTTGAAATCACAAATTTCATCTTGAAAAGGTGGTACTATAGATATGGGCAGCCTATATCTCTATTCTATTTAGGAGTGCCCCTATCCCTATCCCTATCCTTAAATTCTATATGGCCTCCCTCCTCCCCCTCTATATAAACTAAACTATATATGGGAGTTCCATGTATTAATATATAGCCTCTCTCTCTCTCTCTCTCTCTCTCTCTATATATATATATATATATATATATGGGAGTTTATAATTAGTTTAGTTTATATAGAGGGGGGAGGGGGGAGGGTAGGGGCTCAATATAGATTCACTATGATAGATAATGGTAGAGGGGGTAGAACAATCTATAGATATAGATAGGGGGAGGATGGTAGGTTTCATAACTATCTATATAAAAGGAAGGGGTTGTTTTCCCTCTAAATAATTTAACTAAAATCTCAACTTGATAAAAATGTCCTAATAAACAATACATATTAATTAGTGTTGGGTTGATAAATGATTTGAATTTTATCTTTCAAATTTACTGAAAGTATATGTTCATTTAGATTCTTTCTATATCAAGGATTCAAAACCAATTACCTTTTCATCAAAATCATAAATTTATTATGAATATCAATCTATCAATCAAGTTGGTATTGGGTTGAGCTAGATTTGAACCAATGTAGGCATATTTCCCATGGTGTTATAGTCTACCAAATTATCCACTTAGGTATAGACCCAAGAATAAAAAATGAAATGTCATTAGGATACTGAATGAATATTATAATGAATTTCCTTTCTAGTATAGTAACCCTAGAGGAAATAAAATCCTTGTTGCCTCCTTGAAAGAGGTAGGGGACCAATTATCATTATAATATTCAAATCCTTAGGAAATTGTCAAGAATATAAAAATATAATATATTATTTATGTTAGTGGTTTCATATTCTTCTTGTATTGTTCGTAAACATATATATTACTAAATCCTCAAAAGTGGCTTTGATTTTAGATACTGATAAAGATAAAACAAGTATTAGTTTAAGTCCTAAGATTATTGGGGTATTGCTATGGATATATGTAGATGGTAATTTATTATTATATAACACATTCTTATTGTACACTTGGAAAACTTAGACCTTCGTTGTTCTTATCAGTTATTCACCTTTCTTACTTTTGAAAGTCTCACATCTACTCTATCTTTGTGCCCCTTAGCCTATATCTCTTAGTTGACCAATATTATGTTGATGACATATATATTTTATCTTGATTAGAATGTTAAAAATGTACCTATCTTCAATCTCTACAAGTTTATAACCTATACCTACTTTCTTAATCCCTAGACACTAATGTTTAGGATAAACAATATCATCACCATCATTATCTTATCTCAATGCAAATGTCTATTGCCCTAAAGTCATCCAATTTGTAAATGCAATGTATCCTAATGGTTGGCCTAAGTGATTTAATGTGAGTTTTTACTCCAAATGGATTTATATAAATATAAGATCAACCCTCATTCATTCCTCACCTAAAAATACCTAAAAAAAGACTAAAGAGCATTAAATTTATCAAAAAATTCCCTATTTATTCCTATTTTAATACCAGTCATAGGGATTACATATCTATATGTAAAGTACTAAAGGAACAATACAAGTACCTAATTTACCAAGTTACAAGCTAGTTCACCATCGTAGTTGATTTGCACATATTGTATGATTCACACATAAGCCAACACATAGGGGAGAACTACATGCATATGAGGCCCTCTTCAGAGTATAGGATATGTAGGCAACACCCATTGATAAAAGGGTCTTTGGGGTAGCTCAACATCATGTGAAAATTAACCCATTTCCCTCAAGGTCACTATGAAGATGGAAAATTAGGGTTTTACCATTTGATAAGGAGTGACTATCCAAGACCTAGATTTTAATGAACCAGAGTGAAGGAAAAACAAAACCTAGAAGAATCCAAGTGGTCACATCCTATTTTAATAGATATTCCATATAGGACATTAGCGTCAAACCTAGACATTGGTGTTGATGTAACTATCTTAGGCTGACATTACTATCTAGAGAACTAGAATCTGATGATTGTTCTAGAATCTCCTTCTCACCTAATTTTTGCTTGTTCTAGATTCAAAAATACATTAGCATCAAAACAAGATAAATAAATCACATCTTTGTCATTTATATATATAGCATAATTTTACTTTCCATATTTAGACTATCTCATCATAATAAATTTAGTGTATGTATATATATGAATTCAATATCTAATTAGCCTACTATAGATCTAATTATCATCCTCATGCCATTTAATTTCTATATACCCATTTAATATTATAGATAATCCCAATCTAGATCATTTTAGGGTTAAAAATTTGGTGAACCCAATCTTTGAACATCAAACACTAGGTCAAATTAGGGTTTTTTATTTTTTCTATTACTGATCCCTAAATTACTATAAATTTTTCAATAAAGTTTTCCATGGATAATTCTATTAATTATTCATGGTCTAATACCTTATATAGGCTCTTAATTGTTATATCTTATTCCTATTTAACTCATTCTGATATATAAGGGATTCAAAACATGTTAGAGATTTATGTGTTCACATTATTAATAGTTGTTTATTAAATGTGTATATTGTTAGCTTAACAATATATTATGTATATAGTTGGGAGGTTGTGTAGGTGAGAGTTTATAGGGATCTCAAGATCCCCATATATAATTTATGCACTTTATATATAAGTGCTATGTAATGTCTTATATGAATTAATTGAAGAGTGTTATTATTATTATTATTATTATTCTTTCTTATTTGCATATTTAGATTCATTATTTCTATGTTTAATTTATGTAGATCTAAACTAGACTTATTATCTAGTATTAGAGTAGTCATTTTTTAGATCAACTATGGGTCTATAAAATAATGTGAGGGGTATTTTCTTGGTGATTTGTCCCTAGTGATGAGAGAAATCATTTTTATAAATACTTATGTAAAATTTTAATATAGTTATAACATAGATTAAGTTAATTTATGTATTTATTATTTAGTGCCAAAAAACTTTCTACTAATTTCCACCATCATGATACAACAATTTATATTTGTAAGAAAATATTATTCAAGTATTATCTTCCATGCTTGTGTGCATAATCATCACATCTATGTGTATATTTGGTCTAAACCATCTTCATGGTATAACCTTCATTGTGCTTATCATTATTTGTACACTTCAACATTAGTATGATCTTAGACTCCATGTAATTTTGATAGATCTAAATATAATTGTGCATCACCTTCATCAAATATCTAATTATTATTATTTTTCCTCAACACCTTCGTACTGGTGAATTATAGTGCAATAAGAGAAAATATCAAGGTTATAAAATGACTTAATGCCTATAACTATCAGATTTATAGTAGGACACAAGTATGCTATACCAATAATATCCATAGTAAAATAATTGTAAGATGAAATAGGGATTCTATTCCATTTAGTGATTAGATTCTAGCAGTAGACTTGGTCTACTGATCATAACTAGCAAGATCAAAACTACCATTGCCTATAAGGTTGTTTAAATCACTCAAATGGTAGAGTGATGGTATTAGACAGATCTTATATCAATTATATTCTACCTTTATCTTACCAAATAACTCAAATATGATTTTAAGTTGGAGGTCAGAGGCAACAAAGGAAGGAGATTTTAGAACCTCTCATTAGTCACTAGTGATAGAGCCACTTCTGCTTTAGAGGTGCATTTTATTTTAGTTATGTGTTGTGTGTGTCAATAAGAATAGATGATGTATACCTATTCACATTTGTAATAAGTGAGCTAAAATTTACTTTGTATCTTCTTTGAATGTGTGATAGTGAGGAGAGCTAATAACTATAGTACACATTGTGATGTGGTTATTGGTAAGCCACTTAAAAACCATATTTTTGTGGTTGTTGGTACACCACTTAACAACCATCCCATTTTAGTTGTTGGTAATCCATATGAAAAACCATCAGTAAGGTTTGTGATTGTCTTAAGAATATCACCAAATCATGAGTATAGGTGAATATATGAGATTGATGTTTTCCCCATGTTCACATTAAGGGGGTGTATACTTGGGATTAATAATGTTCATAAGGGGGTGTATACTAGGGATTAATAATATTCATAAGGGGGTGAATGCTAGATATTTATGTGTTCACATTGTTAATAGTTGTTTGTTAAACTATATATTGTTAGCTTAATATTAGTGTAGGTTTTTATTTTTCCCTATTATCTAATTAGGGAAATTATTTTTTGTGCATACATGGAGTTTTCCTACATTTGTGGGATAGGCTAGCTTATGTGGAGATGTGTGTCATAGATGTGTCATAGGTGTCATAAGAATGTCATAAGTAACTCCCTTGATGGGAGTTACTTCTCTATTCTTAGCACCTTGTCACCACATTTCATGGAGGAGTTACAATCTATTCTTGGGGTGCCTTGACCACCTTTTGTGGAGGAGTTACTTACGTGCTCTCCTATTTATATTCTTCACTTTGGCCATCTCATGTTAATTAGATATTGAGTTTTCTCCTATTTTGTCTTGTGCAATTTATATTCTTGTATAATTTCAAATTGCTTTAGCATCTATGTGATGTGCACTAGCTTCATCTCGTGTGATCACATCTCCATTGCATTCAGATTATCCAAATTCTGGCAACAACTCTGATATAGTATCAGAGCCACCCCAATAATCGTGTATCTGGTTATGCCAGTAGTTTATTCTAAAATTCTTACTTTGATTTCTTAGTAGTTTTTTAAATCAATTGTATTTGAGAGTTTTGGTGGAGTTTCTTGAAAACTCATGCAAATCCATATAGAAATCTGTTAAAAAAAATTACTTCTATTGAGTTTCATTCAGATCTTCCTTTAGATATCTAAGTTAAAATTTGCCGAGACATCTTGTATAGATCTGTTGTGGCTTTAGCAACGCAATGGAATTTCTCTTTTTTTGGTCATTCTGCAGGAAAAAAAATATCTGCAAATCTAGTTCTGTTCTTGGACTCCACTTTCAGCTTGGGGCAGCTCTCTAGGAAGTGCATCTGCATGTAGAGGTCGATGTGGGGCATCAATTAAGGTGAGATATACGTGGAATAGGACTCCAACAAGGAAAAATGTAGTTGTACGATGTCCAACACGTAGGTGCGTAGTGAGGTAGTGATTAACACTACCTGCTGTGTGTTGAAGTTAAAACATGGTCTCTTCCTTGCTGTGCATTGAAATTTCAACTTGTCTCTTCTCTTCTCTACTGCTGTGCATTAAGAGGTCTGCAAATTCATTTTCTTTTTTCTGCCCAACAAAATTAGAACTATTTTTTTTAAAATGGTGCCCCTTCCTTGCTTGGCATCCCATGTGGGCCCTTAGACACTTGGCATCTATCAAATTATCTTTTGCTTTATTTTTTTAGTTAAAATTGACTTGTAAAAAAAAATTAGTCAATTTGATTGAATATTAAGTTTTTAGATAATTTGATAATTTGGGGGTTTATATTTAAACTTGTATCTTCGCCTGTTGAAGACAAAGGGTGAGGCCTGAATTGGTAGGAGGCCAATTCCCCCTCACAAAGACCTCCTTTGGATTCCTCACTCTGTGCTGAATCCAACAAGTGGTTGGAAGGCCACTTTATCTCTCCAAATAGGCATTTTTTAATGTTTTAGTGCTTTTTTTGCAAAAACACTAGTTTATGGGAAAATTGAATCTTTAATATCTTGCAAACGGTAGCTCAAATTTGGGTGCCATTTTTTTCAAAAGTGTTTGTATTTCAATTATCCATAGTGCAGGATTTTTATTTATTAAAAATGCACTAGTTTATAAAGTGCCTAAAATTTGGGTCTCTCGGGACGCATTTTCGACTGAGTCCGATGTCCTATTTGCTTAAAGTATTGCATTGATTGCTCTAAGATGCATTCTTGACTGAGCCTGATGTCTTTTGAGTGTGCACTTGAATATTTGGGGGGGGGCTCAACATTTTGGGGGGGTGTGTTTGCTTTTCACAACTTGCAAATCTTTGATTTCATTCTCCTTTCTGCATAAATTCACAACTTGCAATCAACACAACTTCACCTAAATTCAGCTTAAAATAGATTCTTTGCAACTTAAACCCCTAAAACCCTTCAAATATCATGAATGGAAGGTTAAAATGTCAATCATTCTTATAATCAAAGGGTTGTATAGGATCACCATGGGTACTGAAGTAGAACCTAACACTGATGCTGAAAAGGTCAAGTGGTACAACTGTAGTGATGAAGCCTATGGATTACTGAGATTGTCCATGTCTCCAAAACTTTTCTTCCATTTAGAAATTGCCAAGACTCCCAAAGACATATGGGACACCTTAGAACTCTTATTTGGGAAGCTTGATGAGATGAGATGTCATGAGCTCAAAAATGAACTCATAAGTCTAAGTCCTACCAAATTTGACACCCTACAGGACTTCTTCACTAAGTTTAAGGCCCTTAGATTGCAATTGAAAGAATGTGGGATAGAGAAGAAAGATGATCAACTCATCCTTTCTATTTTCACAAAGTTAGGTCCAAGCTATTTAGTCTTTGTCTCCACTTTTCATGCCACAAAAAGTGCCCTTGGCACTACATGGAAAATGCCTTCTTTGGATTCATTCATTGCCGACTTGACTAGGGAGCAAGATAAGATAATTCAAATGGGCACAATGAAGTCTACTCAACCCCAATATTTGATAGCTAGATATGGTAAGGATAAGACTTCAACAAAGGAGAAGAAGAAAAAGAACAAGGACCAAGAGAAGAAGAAAGAAAACAACAATCCTGCCAAAAACAACACTGAGTCTTCCTCTTCCAATGCTAAAACTAAGAAGGAGAAGGTTAAGTGTGCCTATTGTAAAAATATAGGGCATGATGAACACAAATGCATGAAAAAATAAATAGATCACCTAACTCATCTTCTAGAGAAGCACAACATAGGTGTTCCTGAGTCCATCAAGCAGAATTCATCTACCCAAGATTCTACCAAGGCAAAAGGCAAGGGTAAGGAGAAAGAAAAGGGAAAGGTAGCAACTGTAGCTTCTACAACATCATGGGTCATTGATTCAGGTGCTTCTCACCACATGGGCTCTTCACTAGTTGTGTTTTCATCTTTAGAGCCTTGTAACATGACTTCAATTAGTTTGGGTGATGACACATTAGTTTCTGTTGTAGGGAGAGGGTCAGTTGAAATGGAAGGAGGAACATTCAATAATGTTCTAAGTGTTCCTTCTCTTTCAACCAATCTCCTATCAGTGTACCAAATCACTCACATTGGTCGGTGCATGAGAGTTGAGTTTTCACCAAATTTAGTGGCTATCAGGGAGTTGCATAGTGATACTATAGTGGCAGTGCGTAGGGAAGATCACCAAGCAAAGTTATACAACTTCTCACATTTTGCACTTGATTCTTCTCCAACAACATTGCTAACTCATTCAAATGGAGTTAGGAAACTATGGCATGAGCAGTTTGGCCACCTTAACTACTGCTACCTTAAACAACTTTGCAAAAATGACATGGTCATTGGCTTGCCTCGTGTCCAATTCTCAAAAGGACTTTGCAAGGGGTGCTCCCTTGGGAAGCATCCCGAAGCAAAATTTGACAAAGGCATAGCTTGGAGGGATTCACAACCTTTGGAGTTAGTCCACAGTGATGTATCAGGACCCTTTCCCAAACCATCTTTCATAAGGGCCAAGTACATCCTCACTTTCATTGATGATTTCTCTAGGTACACTTGGATATATTTTCTCAAACGAAAGTCTGAAGTGTTTGAAAATTTTCTAGACTTCAAGGCTCTTGTTGAGAAATAAAGTGAGAAATCCATCAAGGTTCTTCAAATTGATAATGGAGGGGAGTATGTCAATAACAAGTTTGAGCAATTTTGCACCACAGAGGGGATTGATTTGTAGCACATAGTCACTTACAATCCTTCATAGAATGGGGTTGTAGAACACAAAAATAGGTTCTTAAAAGATATGGGTATCTGTATGATTCACTCCAAATCCTTAGCACCACAGTATTGGGCTGAAGCCATCAATTGTGCTTGCTACATTCAAAACAGGGTTCCTCACAAAACTTTGAAAGGGATAACACCCTTTAAAGCTTGGCATAAAAGGAAACCTGATGTTGAGCACCTTAGGGTTTTTGGATCCCTAGCCATGGCCCACATTCCAAAGAAGAAATGCAAAGCTATGGAACATTAGTCCAAGCCTTGCATATTTGTAGGATATCTGGATGGTATTAAGGGGTATCACCTTCTAGATCCAATCACTCATGTGTTGTTCATCAAGAGAAGTTTCCATTTTTAGGAGAGTCCTAGAGACTTAACACTTGACACTTCTTCTCCCTCATCAGATCTACTTCTTCATGATGATTCCTCATCAGATTCAGATCAACCATAGTAGGTTCTAGAGCCAGAGACATCTTTTTCTTCTTCTTCTTCTTTGAGTTTAGACAGCAAGGATAGTGATGTAGAGTCATCCACCTCTAGTTAGTCAGAGGATGAGGAGTTAGCACCTAACTAGCCCACTTCTGGGCCACTTTGGGCCAGATAGACACTTGAGAGTGCTAGCACTTGGGCAGGAGATCCTACAAATGATAAATGTACTAGGGGGACTTTTAGAGAGATCCACATGCCTTCTTTGCTTTAGTTTTGGATCCACACACTTTTCAAGAGGCATCAGGGGTACTTGAGTGGGATAATGCTATGGAGGAATAATATTCTTCCTTAATCAAAAATCACACTTGGGACTTGACTTCACTTCCTAAGGGAAGAAAGATGGTTCGATGTAGGTGGATATATCAGACCAAGTTTGTAGTAGATGGGTCGGTTGATAAGTACAAGGTGCGATTGGTCGCCAAGGGTTTCTCACAGGTGGTAGGCATTGACTACTCAGAGATCTTTGCACCCATTGCAAAGATGAATTCTATTTGACTCACCTTGGCTATTACCACAACACATGGTTGGGATGTGTACCAGATGGATGTGAAGAGTGCCTTTCTTCACAGAGACCTAGAGGAGGAGATCTACATGGAGCAGTTGCCAGGATTTTTTTAGGATTCTTCCTTAGTATGCAGACTTAGGAAATCTATCTATGGCCTCAAATAGGCTGTAGACACTGAAATCGTGTTTATCCCTTGGTCATCCTCCCCCTTGGTCTCCTTGATCCACCTCCTAAACATTTATAACTCACACACTTATTAATTTAAAATAATAACTTATTTTGAATTAATAACCCCCTTGACACCTCACCCATGCCACCTCACCCCTCCTTGGATACCTCCCCTTGGATGCCTCCCATCACCCTATGACCAATTTATGACCTATTTCAACCCTCTCACACTCATTGAATCCATCTTTGACTATTTTCCCATGACTAATTGACCCAGGCAGTTGGAAGAACGGGCAAAAGGTTAATTTTAGCCCTTTTTCTATTATTTTATTTGCCAACGTCGATTACAGTCGACTGACACCGGTGGGATCACCGATGTCAGTCACTTAAAACCAACTTGCAGGCCGAATCAATGGATCTCTCTTCCCTTGAATGCAAAAATCCTCTTGAACCTAGACTTCAACCTCTCTCTCTCTCTCTCTCTCTCTCTCCGAGATGCACACTAAGCATCACAGGCTACAGGGACTCTACATCAGTCACTCTACCTCTTTGCAGGGAGTCTTCTACATCAGCAACAAGCATTCACTCCTCTGGTTCTTTAGCAAACAAGAGCTAAGTATTCTCCTTTTATGTCATTTCAGTAGCTTAGGATGTATTTGAAATTAGTTTCTTCTTACTACTTCTAAGCAATATTATCAACCAAACAAACCCTGACTTTCAACTATACCAGACCTGACTAAACTTCTTCCCAGAGAGGCTGAGAGGCCTTTCTCCTACCCTTTACCCCTTTTTCTAACAACATATCCCCTGCTTTAGTCCCTCCTAAAGACTCTATCTACTGTCTTACCACCCTACACAAACTATCAGACTACCACAGACCATTCCATCGACCAAAGACTCATCCAAAACTCATCCAAGGCCATTGCCTTGATCGATGCCGACCTACAGGCCCATTACCCCTACCGATGTCAGCATACATAACTAATGCCGGTGACCTTTACCAACTGACGTTGGTAGAAAAATTGGCATCAGCGACTGTGGCAGACCAACAACAGACAATAGGTACCCATTATTTGTATTTCTCTAGCTTAGTCTGTCATTATTATCTTTATCCGACATTATTTTTTTATCAACAAGTGGACTGACATCCCTTAAGGAAGTCTTTGCACTTTTAGGATCAAGCATATCGCTTGGCAGTCCACCTTACATCCATCTAACAATCTCTTTGTTTAAGTCTTTTTCTTTGCAGGTGTCATCCTCCACAACCAAAGAGGAGTCCCTACAACATTTGGATAATGGTGCATAGACCTCATCTGGGTATCATCTAACCCTAGACTATTATCTTAGTTTCTTTCATCTTTTAAATGTGGAAAAGTGAAAACTTGTTAGAAACATTCTGGCATGCCTGGTGGGACACTAGGAATTCTCCTTGGGTTCATACTTTTTCTTCTAAAAACAAACTTTTCATATAGGTGCATTAGGTCTCTTCTTACATCCTTTTCCTCTATCTCTTCCAAAAGACACCATTAGCAAAGTTAAAAATAATCCTTCTTTTTCTTTCTTTTCTACATCTTAGAGTAGTAAAGTCATACTCTTCAACCTTTTCTTCACTTGTCTGCATACGAACACACATTTCAATTTGGGCTTAAAATCTATTGCATCTCATTTCTGATTGAATGCATATTTAGTCCACACATCTAGTAACTTAAAACCACATCATGAATTAATCGTAACACACTTATGTTACACGACCAGACCACTTGCACAAAATTAAACATCTAAAATACCTAAGACAAAGCCTGACTAGGATTTCATCACCTAGCGGATACCTTACCCGTCCCGGAAATCCCATTTGGACTTCACTACCAAGGGGAAAGCCCACTCTATTCTCTGGCATAGGATAAAATCTAGGGGAATTATATACTGGCTAAGTGAGACCAGCTTATCACTGGGCTCGTGAAGTGAGGGGAGCTTGCTCCTTAGCACCAGGCCACGTACAGAACCTAACACAGATCTTGAGCACCGAAACTAACCCAAAACCAACCTTAGACTACTTCTTCTAGGACCCATTCTACAAGCCAACTTCCCACACACACTCTAAGGCATAAGCCAACATGATTCCAAAAGTTTATTCTTAGGATTTAACGTTTAGGGTCTATTTGTCTTCATCTTCTTTTCTGTTCCTATCTAGTTCTTTGAGCTAGTGAGGACGTTTTCTTCTTTCTTCCAAAAACTCTCAAATTTTTTGAGTTTCTAGAAAACACAGTAACCAACATTAGTTTTACCACCGACGTTGACAACCTTTCTTCACTGGCTTCAGTTATCTGACCGACATCGGCAACCTGTTTCACTTGCATCAGTTTTTCTATCGACGTCGGTCACTGTCCAAATTTTTCTTCTCAAAATAGCAAGCTTAAAACCTAGCTTTCTTGCTGTCCAACACCCATTCTAGTTTTTTGAGACTGAAAAACACAGTTTCTAAAACTTGAATCTTTTTCCTTGAATGGTTTTGACATGCAGTCAAACCAAGAATTTTTTTTGACCACGTGAGGCAACAATCGCCTCTGCCTTTGCCTTCCATAACTAGTCCTCTAATGGAGTATCATTCGGAGACTGAACATACTCCTGCCCAACCAACCCCGACACGACCATCTATTGTTCCTGAAGGGGATCAAGACTTTGAAAGGTTCCTTGACCTCAATGTCAAGGCCCTTCAACATTATCTTGCGAGAAGCCAAATGTGAGACTCTTCAAGCAACCCAGTCTATGGGATGCCAACCTCCTTAACTAAAGCATCAACGATATCGACAGCGTCTGCTACCCAACCCATGACGACTCTAGACTTTGCTTCGACCATCAACCCGACCATGACTAATCTTCAAAGTGTGGATTCTCCTTCTATCTCTGGGCCCACTTCCATTGGGGTTTCGGCCCCCCATCAACCACAGACTATTCAACAAAATTCTACCCCTTTTCAAAATCTAGTTGTCTCCATCCCGCCTACTCTTGCCCCTATCAACACAAGAGTAACTACCCACCCTTCAACTAGTGCTACCACCCCTCAACCACCTTTGGTGGCCCCTATTCAATTTGTGCCCTCTAACTCCATGGCACAACCACCCCTGGCTTCCACATCTATCCCAATGACTAGTTATCAATATGTTGCGCCTATACAAGCGCAATTGACTACGTCATATGCCTCTTCTAGCACCTTCCAAGCACCTTAAAACCTAGGGGGCACCCCATCTACCAATCCATCAGTCGATCTCATCAAGATGCTGATGGACAAAATGTCTAATCTTGAGGCTTCCATTTCTGGTTCAAGCAATATCCTTTCATATGACCAAATTTGTAATGAACCCATCCATCCCTCCGTCCCAATCTGACCGTATCCCAGTCAGTGGGAACTTCCTAAATTTACTCGCTTCTAAAGTAAGGAGGACCCACAACAACATCTACAAGCATTCATACATGCTTGTTATCTCATAACACATGATGATGCATTGTTACTACGCACATTTCCCATGTCACTTTCTAGTGCTGCCCTTGATTGGTACATCTCTCTCACCAGACACTCTCTTTTCACATTCACCCACCTGGCCCAACTCTTCCTTGACCACTTCTTGATCATTATCACCAAAAAGGTCTCCATCACAGATCTGTACTCTATCAAACAGATTGATGATGAATCCATAACCAATTTTGTCACCTGTTAGAGAGGCTTAATTAACCAACTCTCCTTCTCCTTACTTCAAACTGAGCTCATTGAGCTCTTTTCTAGAGCATGTGCCAAGCACATGTCATCTACCTTGCAGGTTCAAACATTCCACACTTTTGACGAAGCTTTCACCATGGTCTGAAAGCCTGAACTCCATGCTATTGAAGAAAATAGGGTCAAATTGCGTAATACCAATGCAAAAACTGATGACCCTTTTTCTTCCAGACCTTCTTCTTCCCACTCCAAGTCCAAAAGAGTGGAAAACACTGTGGTCGTTAGATCACCATCCTTGACAATGACCGACCAACCTCAACCTTCAACATCACAAAGCATCACAAAACAATTCCAACAATGGTACATACAACGTAAACACACTCCGCTAGGAGAATCATACGCTTCCGTGTTGGAAAAACTCGTCAAGCAGGGGGTCCTCAATCTCCCTCCAATTCAACCACTTCAATTTGACCCCTCAAAAACTATCCCTACATGGTACAGGGAAAATGAATTTTGTCATTATCACCGTGTCTAGGGCCATGACATAAACAACTGCAAGACCTTCAAAAACATTGTCCAAGACATGATAGATAAAGGTGATCTAGTCTTGGATAACTCGAACGCACCACCCAACAAAAACATCAATATCTTCAAACAACCTTTTCCTAACCATCCTCCTAGCCAAAACAATGTCTAGACTATGGCTGATGACTCCCAAGAGCGTAATATACACACAGTCAACACGGTCTCACCTCTTATGCCTAACCAACCTCTCTCACAGTCTGAAGAGGTTAGCCCACCCATTAGTCCTTCATAGGTAGAAGAATATTCTTCTCCCATTCATCTTCCACAGGTGGAAAAATCACCTTCTCCTATTAGTTCTCCATCAACCTCTCTTATATTGGAGGACGCCTTGACCATACCAGCACTGGTAGCCTCGCCTTCATCCTTCCTATCATCAATGGAGGACCATACCCTTCCTACTCCTCAACCACAAGTAGAAGGCACCATCATCCCTGCCCTCTATCCTCTTGAGGAGTCACATTCTCCAATTTATTCTCCACCAAGAGAAGACCCTGTCTCTTCACCCACTTTGACCTAGGAATACCTAGTGATGGTTTTCTCTTGCCTTTTGCCTAAGATCGCTACATCTCACTCACCTCCATCCACATCTGAACCCAAACCCATGCAGGCATCCACCATGCCAAAAGAGATTAAATCTCTTGGTGTTTGCTCCATATCTAATCTTGCCTCACATAATAGTGGCCCTCAAACCAAACCAAAGAAGGCCACTAAACCACACCGGAGAATTCCTCCCCCACCTTCATCATTACCCTCTATTTTAGGCCCACATCCATCCACCTTAATAGGAGTGCTTCCTACTCCAACACCTCATAGAGGCAAATCACCTCCATTATCCCCTTTACCCATTAAACATATATTTCCTCCAAAATGACTAATGCCTCCTACGCCTCCAAAACAAAAGTCATCAACCCCTACTGCAACAAAACATGCAGACCCATTAGCAGGTTCTTATGCCTTGCTGTTACGACAATTATTGCAATCTTCTCGCATCAGTCTTCCACCTCTTAAACCATACCAATCTCTCAGACCAAAACCACCCTGGTTTGATGACACTAAAGTTTGTGCATATCATCGCATGCTGAGACATGACACTGAGCATTGTTGTGCCCTCAAGGTTGTCATTCGCCAATGTTTGGAGAAAGACACCCTTCTTCTTGACCATATTATCAACAAACCTTCAACATTGTCCCATGCTTCCCATACCTCCTCACCTTCACACTCATAAACTCTTGGATCAAGACCATCTTGGTTTGACAACACTAAATTTTGTCACTATCATCGCACACTGGGACATGACACTGAGCGTTGTTGTGCTCTTAAAGCTATCATTCATCAACACTAGAAAAAGGATACCCTTCTCATCAATGATCCTCTTGACTACCCCTTTGCCAAATATTTGACACCATCACATGCCTCACAAACATCATCACCTAAATCGGGATCTCAACACCAGACTATGGTCCCTCCACCACCTTTAACCCCATTATTCGAAATTAACATAGTCAACTTGACCACCAGCCCACCAACCCAAAAGGATAAAGGGAAAAGACATGTTTCTATCCCTTGGACATCCCCATCTACCAAGCCTTCACCACAACCAAAACCCAAGATTACTATCTTGGGCACATCTCGACCAGCATCCTTAAAGACAATCCCTGACTCCGTGGTGAAACATCCTCACCACACGACCCCTATGAAGATGTCTTTGTATGATCTCATACAAAAATCTCCACAGCATAATCAAACTTTGATCCAAGCCTTACAATTGATGGAGGTCTAGCCTGATGACCCCTAACCATTAGCCACTTTAATCAAATCATTACCAACCATTTCCTCTGTTACCATCCATGATTTTGAGATTCCTACCTCCAACCTGGCAGATCAGGATCTCACCCTCTCAAACTAAATTTGTCAAACATTCTCCCTAGCAACTGGGGGAATTTGACCTTACCCTAACTATTGTAACCTCGACCAAACATGCCAACAACATATCAACCAAATATCAACCAAGCATCGAACAAGCCTCGACCAAGCTTCGACCAAACAACCATCCAAACATTGACCAAGCAATCGACCAGACATTAACCAACTACATGCCAACAACATATTAACCAAATATCAACCAAGCAATCGACCAGACATCAACCAACTACATGCCAACAATATATCAACCAAATATCAACCAAGCATCGACCAAGCCTCGACCAAGATTCGACCAAACAACCAACCAAACATTGACCAAGCAATCGACCAGACATCAACCAACTACATGCCAACAACATATCAACCAAATATCAACCAAGTAATTGACTAGACATCAACCAACTACATGCCAACAATATATCAACCAAGCATCGACCAAGCCTCGACCAAGCTTTGACTAAACATCAACCAAGCCTCGACCAAGCCTCGACCAAGCATCATCCAAGCCTCGACCAAGCCTCGACCAAACATCAACCTCAACCAAGCCTCGACCAAACATTAACCAAATTCTTACTCATCTCCAACATATGACCAATTTGGAATGAAGCAAATGGGACAAGTTTGCTCCTAATTGATTCGGACCTGACATCATAATACAAGCATAGGTTAGGGACTTATCAGAACCTAAGCCCCTTTATGCCTTGCATCTTTGACCAGTCTACTATTAGTCAAGTAACTATTCACTTGACATTTAACTTGAGCTTGCTCCCTTGAGCAATCCCCGTCATCATCATTCCTATCTTCCTCAACCCTCAACCCTGCAAACATCAGCTAACCCTTTTGTCAAGCATGAATGCTTTGTCCTAATAAAGGGAAACCCTCTAAACCTCTATAGTTAAGTCCATGACCAAAAGTCCAGTCAAAAATAAAATAATATATATATATATATATATATATATATATATAAAATTGGGATGCCTATTCAAAGGTCATAAAACTATAAATGCAGACTGTTCCCTCGAAGGACAGTTGTATCATCATTGTTGTAGCTAATAGAATGCTCCCTTGAAGGATAGCTATTCAAAGCCCTCAAAAACATATAAAGCAAAATATAGACCACTCCCTCGAAGGATGGCTATGCCTAACTCTTACTACATACACAACACTATCTCAGAATCTTCTTGCATTGATCAGCTTCACAACATGACCACAAAACAAAACAACATCCCCTCACAGACTTCCGACATCGATCAGTCTGTAAAAAAAAAAAAACTGACTGACAAACTATAAAGTCATGGACTTGTCTATAGTCGTTCTCAGGGTCACCTATAAAAGGGGAAAAGTTGTTCCTGCCAAAAAGGGGATCCCCCATCCATCACATATCACATATCACACCTATCACCCCAACATATTCAAGGGATTTTGAGCTCACTTAACGTCAAGTGATCCGGGTACTTCTCTAACACAATCACTGGTCAACGACGTAATGCATGAACAGAGATTTTGTTTGCAAAACCCTTATTTATGCTATTATTATGGTCCTTGTCAATGAAAGAGCAACATGCCTTTCACTTCCTCCTTACCTTTGGTCACATTTAACCAAATCATTTGCCATCCAACTCAACCCAACCAAAACATTTTCAGACCTGTCACATGACATAGTCCATTTCACATAGTTTCTATGGAAACTAATACATAAGGAAACTATCAACCACACAATCTATGTTAAGCATAAACCATTACTTTCTGAAGCATAAACATACTCAATTCATTTTTAGCATACATCCATCACTAATATGGAAAATTGCTAGGGATGAAAGACCTCATAGCCAATGTTACAGAATACACCATCACACAATATGGAAAAGGCTGTAACATCATCTTACCCTCATCATTTATAATCATGACCAAAACCAATCATCAACCATTTAGACTCTTTATTCTAAACTACATTGGCCTGAGGCCCCTCATCACAAGGGCTATGTAGGAAGCACTCAGATGACACACCAGTCTTCTGGGGTTAGCTCGGCCATATCCATTTGTTCATCTACCTGATGGACAAACCATCTTACCCTCATCATTTATGACCTAGACCAAACCAATCATCAATCATTTTGCCTCTCAGCTTGAACTACATTGGTCTGAGGCCCTAACGACTAGGGGCTATGTAGGCAGCACTCAAATGACATGACGTCTTTTGGGGTTAGCTCGGCCACATCCATTTGTTCATCTATCTGATGGAAAAACCATTTCGACCTTTAACCATGACCCAAACCAATCATCAACCACCTTTAACTCCTCGTCTGAACTACATTGGTCTGAGGCCCTTCCAACAGGGGCTATGTAGGCAACACTCAGCTGACATGACGTCTTCTAGGGTTAGCTTGGCCACATCCATTTGTTCATCTATCTGATGGACAAACCATTTTGACCCTTTAACCATGACTTAACCTAGTCAAGACCCAATCCATAACCAACCCTCTTCCTCCCTTTTTGGGAGAAATAAATTGGCTTGAGGCCCTTCAAATAGGGGCTATGTAGGCAACACTCAGTTGACACGGGGTCTTCTGAGGTTAGCTCGGCCATTCCTTCATCCGTCCATCTAATGGACCATCTATCTCAACCCACCTTGACCAATGACCTTAGAGATCACGACTATCTCCTCAGACCATGACCACTTTCGAGACAACTCTGCCTTGGTTGTTTTGATTGCCCTTGCTACCTCACACCTAGTTAGCAAATTGTCCATGACCCCCACAAGTATTAGATCATGCTCCAGTTGATCCCCACTACTTGTGGCCTTTTTCATGTTTTCCAAGAGTACTTCCTAAGCCTGAGATACTTGGACCATGATGACCATTGGAGCTACAACTTGGATCGAATAACCCAATCAGCTACGACTAAATGTTGGGG
This sequence comes from Torreya grandis, assembly GCA_037957365.1. NCBI lineage: Eukaryota > Viridiplantae > Streptophyta > Pinopsida > Cupressales > Taxaceae > Torreya > Torreya grandis. Next base: position 547,399 of record JARHVA010002685.1, read on the forward strand.
CCTAGTTATTTTGATTTTGGCACTCCTTGACCCTTGACCTATGACAATTTGACCTGAACATCTCGTGAAGTGGTATGCGTGTAATCTCAAATTTTGCAGCATTCACCTCAACCTTCACCATCTCCATCCACTCTCTATCAAATTGACACCCGATCTCAGGTTCCCTTCCCTCGACTCCTGCTTTGAGGGGGGAACACCTCATCTCATACCTGGGGCAACCAACTCCTATTTTTGTCTTGCAGTCCATCAAGAACAACCAACAAGACAAAAAGAGGAAAATGTAGACACCAAAATCATGTCTATCCCTTGGTCATCCTCCCCCTTAGTCTCCTTGATCCACCTCCTAAACATTTCTAACTCACACACTTATTAATTTAAAATAATAACTTATTTTGAATTAATAACCCCCCTTGACACCTCACCCATGCCACCTCACCCCTCCTTGGAATACTCCCCTTGGATGCCTCCCATCACCCTATGACCAATTTATGACCTATTTCAACCCTCTCACACTCATTTAATCCACCTTCGATCATTTTCCCATGACCAATTGACCCAGGCAGTTGGAAGAATGGACAAAAGGCTAATTTCAGCCCTTTTTCTGTTATTCTATCTGTCGACATCGGTTATAGTCGGCCAACACCGATAGGATCACTAACATTGGTCACTTAAAACCAACTTGTAGGCCAAATCAATGGATCTCTCTTCCCCTAAATGCAAAAATCCTCTTGCACCTGGACTTCGACCTCTCTCTCTCTCTCTCTCTCCCAGATGCACACTAAGCATCACAGGCTACAGGGACTCTACATCAGTCACTCTACCTCTTTGTAGGGAGTCTTATACATCAACAAAAAGCATTCACTCCTCTGGTTCTTCAACAAACAAGAGCTAAGTATTCTCCTTTTATGTCATTTCCATAGCTTAGGATGTATTTGTAATTAGTTTCTTCTTACTACTTCCAAACAATATTATCAACCAGATAAACCCTGACTTTCAACTAGACCAGACCTGACTAAACTTCTTCCTGGAGAGGCTGAGAGGCATTTCTCCTACCCTTTACCTCTTTTTCTGACAACATATCACCTGCCTTAGTCCCTCCTAAAGACTCTATCTACTATCTTACCACCCTACACAGACTCTCAGACTACCATAGACCATTCCATTGACCAAAGACTCATCCAAAACTCATCCAAAGCCATTGCCCTGACCGACGCCGGCCTACAGGCCCATTTCCCCTACCGACGTTGGCATACATAACTGACACTGATGACCTTTACCAACTAACGTTGGTAGAAAAATTGGCATCAACGATTGTGGCAGACCGACAACAGACATCAGGTATGCATTGTTTGTATTTCTCTAGCTTAGTCTATCATTATTATCTTTATTCGACATTATTTTTTATCAACAAGTGGACTGACATCCCTTAAGGAAGTCTTTTCACTTCTAGGATCAAGCATATCACTTGGCAGTCCACCTTACATCCATCTAACAATCTCTTTGTTTAAGTCTTTTTCTCTGCAGGTGTCATCCTCCACAGCCAAAGAGGAGTCCCTACAACATCTAGATAATGGTGCGCAGACCTCATCTGGGTATCATCTAACCCTAGACCATTATCTTAGTTTCTTTCATCTTTTGAATGTGGAAAAGTAAAAACTTGTTAGAAACACAGGCCCTTCGGGCTTGGTATGCCAATATGGTTTCCTTCCTTCTCACAGTGGATTTCACTAGGTGCCATTCTGACCCCAATGTCTACTTATTACGGCATGATGATTCACTCCTAATTTTGGTTCTATATGTTGATGACCTTTTGATCACCAGGAGTTCTTCATTAGCTATTATAGTGGTGAAGGCATCTCTCTAGGATAGATTTGACATGACAGACTTGGGTTTATTGCACTACTTCTTTGGTATCAAGATCTCATAGTCAGATTCAGGGATTTATCTTACACAACTTAAGTATGCTCTTGATTTATTGGATCAATTTCACATGGTTGATTACAAGCCATCTCTGACTCCCTTTCTATCAGGAGTCAAGCTTGAGGCTGACTATTCTTCACCATTGGTTGATGCCACTCAGTATCGACAACTTGTTGGTAATCTCATCTACTTGACTCACACTAGGCCTGACATATCATATACAGTGGGACTTGTCTCCATATTTATGTAGGAACCTCATGAGCTACATTGGAAAATAGCTAAGAGGATCTTGCATTACATACAGGGTTCACATAGATACAAGATTCATTATAGATTTGGCATAGAGGTTGACTTGGTTGGTTATAAAGATTCAGACTGGGCTAGTGATTCACAGACTTGCAAGTCCACTTCTAGTTACAATTTCTCTCTAGGTTTTGGTCCTATCAATTGGTCTAGCAAGAACCAGAATGATATTGCTATATCATCCATAGAGGTAGAGTACAGGGGAGCTATTAATACAACTACTAAGGCTATTTGGCTTTAGGGGATACTTTTTGAGTTTGGCATTCTTATTAGGCAGCCCACCATCATTTATTATGACAACCAGAGTACCATTTAGATTTTCAGGAATCCAGTTCAGCACCAACAGACCAAGCACATAGAGATTCACATGCATTTCATTTGGGAGCTTATTCATAGTCAAGTCATTGACTTGATATTTTGCCAGTCCTTAGAGTAGGTTATAGACATATTCACCAAACCTTTTACTGAGAGCAAGTTCATTCATCTATGAGCTCTTCTTGGGGTGTGGTCAACATCTGTAATAACATCATCTTTGGGGGGGCCCACTAGCCTCTTCCTTTCTTTTATGTCTCTCTTTTGGGGGGAGTTTTTTCCTATGAGTTTTCTCCTTTTCTCTATCTTATGGGAGATTGTATTTGTACATGGGTACCTCATCAGACCTAGTTATCGAGACCCATTTTATATTTCCACACTGCCCACCTAAGTTGTGCTTATGGGGGGGTATTAGTGTAGGTTTTTATTTTCCCCTATTATCTAATTAGGGAAATTATTTTTTGTGCATACATGGAGTTTTCTTACATTTGTGGGATAGGCTAGCTTATGTGGAGATGTGTGTCATAGTTGTCATAAGAATGTCATAAGTAACTCCCTTGATGGGAGTTACTTCTCTATTCTTAGCACCTTGTCACCACCTTTCATGGAGGAGTTACAGTCTATTCTTGGGGTGCCTTGACCACCTTTTGTGGAGGAGTTACTTACGTGCTCTCTTATTTGTATTCTTCACTTTGGCCATCTCATGTTAATAGATATTGAGTTTTCTCCTATTTTGTCTTGTGTAATTTATCTTCTTGTATAATTTCAAATTGCTTTAGCATCTATGTGATGTGCACTAGCTTCATCTCATGTGATCACATCTCCATTGCATTCGCACTATCCGGATTTTGGCAACAACTCTGATACTTAACAATATATTACATATATAGTTGGGAGGAGTTTAGATGAGAATTTATAGGGATTTTGGGATCCCCATATATATATTATGCACTTCATATATAAATGATATGTAATGTCTCATATTAATTAATTGTAAAAGAGTGTTATTATTATTCTTATTTATTATCTACATATTCAACTTCATTATTTTTCTATTCAATTTATGTAGATCTAAACCAAACTTATTAAAACATGCATTCTTGCAAGCCCCTCCCTATTCTAATGTTTATAATAAGAGGCTTTTAAATAACAAAAAACACTTGATATATCTTCAAAATTCATTTTTTAATGCCAACAAACCAAATTCTAAGGGAAATGACATTACTGACCAATTAATCAATATGCATGCAAAAATTTTAATCCTAGAGCTCTTAAAGCAATCTAATGTCTATAAGGATATCCTATACAAGGCATTGTGTGGGACATAGGTTCCAATTAATATTGATCCTACTTATTTTTTAGACATTGGGAAATATCTAAATAATTATAACAAGATCATCACCTTTGATCCAACATATTTGCAATCCAAATATATTATTGACCAAAATTGCATTTATTCATAGAAGTAACAATACAAAGTGAATGTATCAAAATAATGATCATTGATAATGGATCAAACCTAAACATTTTTAGCATAAAATTCCTAGACACCATAGGTGTTAAGCCAAATTTTATTAAAAAAATAGTTATGTAAATAAATAGGTTTGATAATTCATAAAACCCTTTGGTTGGTCAAATTACATTGAATATTACCATGGGTCCCCTTAGAATGCCCACTTTATGCCAAATGATTCAAACTATAACATTCTATTGGGATGGTATTGGATACATAAAATGCATGTGGTTCCCTCTACATTATACCCATGCTTAAAATTTTATCATCAAATAATCCTTTACACAAGTCTAATAGATCATAATCCTTTCAAATACTATGCAATGGTCCAACAAATAGACAATCATAAACCATAATACTCTGAATATGAATCTTGAATTGACACACTAGAATAAGAACCTAGTTAGACTATGCTAGCTAAGGTAATAAAAATATAATTTACATGTTTACCCAAGTCACTGACTTCATTACTCCTATGGTTAATAGAGTGTGAGTTTATATCTCTCCCTCATACTATTGAGGTTGATATGAGTCAACCTCTATCCAAAGGATATAATAAAAATGTTTATTTTCACTATCATCAGGGACCCAGACATTCTACAAACCATTGCTTTACCTTATAGCATAAGATCCAAGATCTTATCAATGACCAAAAACTTACATTTGAGGATCCTTCAAAGGAATTAGGTTCAAAACAACTCAAAAATCATTTATGCCAATAATATATTATAATTACATTATACATGGGTGATGCTTATTTTTATCATAACAATATTGATCCTACACAAAAAAACCACTTGAAATATAAATCAATTTCAAAAACTTGGTTTTAGAGTACAAGAATTGAAAAAGGTCACTTGGAAAGACTCCTTGGGCAACATAACATTACCAAATATTTGTGGTCCTAAAGTAATTCAAACATGGGTTTGGGTTATTCCTACCCCATCTCCATATATAATTACATTAGGAACTCTTTGGATATACTAAATGGAAGCAAAAATTGATCCAAATCAATAAGGTATTTCCTTTTCTCATGAAGGTAAATTAGTGCATATTTTAAATGATAACATTACTTCTAATACACATGAAAAACATGAGGAGGAACATGTTATGTACCTTTTAAACCTATCCAATCATGATTAAAACAATGTAGAAGATCCAAATTAAGGTTGTACAGTTCAAAATAGGAGAGATATCTATGACCATCCATCATATTCAATCATAGGACTATCTTTCCTCTTCAAAAATTCCAAAAATACCAAAAAATCAAAACATCCAAAAATCCAAAAACACTTTCAGCACCTACATGTTCTATAATCTCCTTGGCATCCATGTGTTAGTTTCATGTTGATGGACAACATACCCAATTAATCCTACATTCACATATGTGTCACACTTTCACTTGAGTACAATACAAGTATATACAAACACATGATACATTTATATTTTGGATGTTGGGCATTCCTTATAATCATGTCATATGGATATTAGGGGCATACACTTATTTAATCTTGATACACACAGATTATATGATTTGATAATCACTCTAAATTATAATGTTTGAGTGTACATATGTATTTGAACATACCTATTATCAATTATTACATATTACATAAGGTTCTTGATATGTTATACACTTGACATTTCCTAACACATTGGATCCATGAGCTATTATGACATGTTTATGTTGGTTTTTTATACTTTATTTTAAGCACTTCCTTGAGTGTCTTATCTTGATATTGTATTCTTTGTTTTAGAATTTGAATATGTTCTTTTAATTGAAATTCCCATGCCTAGGTATGATTTCATTGACATTTTCTTATGTCATTATTTGCTGTATGGACATTTGAATATGTCATTATTGATTTTATGGACATTTAACTAAGTCATGTCCCTTTGAGTGTGAAAAATTTGAGCATGCCCCTTATTTGTGGTCTATTTAGACTATTGAATTTTGACTTTATTTTGATTTCTCTTATATGTGTTCTTATTTTCTTGTTGATCTTATACGATTACTATCTAGACTGTGTCATGATCTTTGTCATGCATATTAGGCCTACATGTGATCACATTGGTTATATGTTACATGGTTACATTTAAAGATTATATATATGTATTATCCTTTTGAGGTGAGGTAACTAATAGTTTTTATATTTTTCTCACCTCAAGGGGGGACATATTAATGGGGGCATGTCATCAAGACATGTTCTCCAAATTCGGCATAGTTTCTAGATTCAATGGGGGCATGATTTGGAAGCATGTTATCCATACTCATTTAGTACATGGTACTTATATCAATTTTTAGATTAAATGGGGGCATGTCATATGGGCATGGATTCCACACATTTATAGTTATTATATTTAGTGGGGGCATGCTTTAAAAGCATGTTCTTCACACTCATTCAATACATGGTACTTATATCATGTTTTAGATTCAATGGGGGCATGTCATATGGACATGGATTACACACATTCATAGTCTTAGATATAGTGGGTGAGTGCTTTGGAAATATTTTATCCATACTCATTCAGTATATGGTACTTACATCAGTTCCCAAATTTAATGGGGGTATGCTTTGAAAGCACATTCTCCACATCTATTTAGTATTCAACATCTCTAGATTATAGTAGTGGTATGTTTTGGAAAAATGTAATCCAAATTTATACTTATATCTATTTTTATATTTCTCTATATATAATGGGGGAATGCTTTGGAAGCATGTTCTCCACACTTAAACAATTATTCAAATTGGCCAAAACACATAACTATATGATTTAGATTCATAGCTGTTGCATAATTTTATACATTGATACTATTTTTATACATAGTTTCAACATGAGACATATCTAAGGTGCATATGATATACAACATGTGCTTGATATTTCAAAATAAAAATTAGTTTTAGATTCCAAAATTCTGTTATAGATTGTTACCATATCATATACTTTTTCTTACTAATACATCACAAAATTTTATGGACTTTTATTGAGCCAATCTACTGTAGTAGTTGGTTAATTTTTGGTATGGTTGAGGTGATCAAATCACTCAATATTTTTAGGTTTTCAGGTTGGACTTGATCATCAAGCCTCACTAGGTTATAAGTTTCATTGGGTTGTATAATTGAGTTAATCTTAACTACTAGGTAGCAACTCACTTTTGTTCCAAAGTTATGGCCATGTGCCTTCCAATATATCTCTCTCTCCTCTCCTTGGATATATTCACTTTAAATATTTATCTATATTTGTCCTAATCTCATTTACAAAGCCTTATAATGATACTTCTTTTTCAAAATAACTTGCTAATAAGCAAAATGATTACATCGACATACATGTGTACTCCTAAACCTTGTTCTTTCAATTTCAATCAATTTTAAGTACTTTAAACCCAAATTATACGTGTTCATTTTATACTATAACATTCTCTTGGTTGTAGGTTAGTCACCAACAAAGAACTCAAGTTGGGCATACATAAAGACAAGATGTGTATACACACCCATGTGCGTATTCCTTTACTTGAAACTAAGAATTTAATTACTAGATTAAAGGGGGGAAATGTAGAGGATATTTTATGATTATATAACACCTTAGTATTATACACTTGACAAACTTAGACCTTGGCTATTCCTCTCAGTAATTCACCTTTCTTACTTCTACAAGTCTTGCATCTACTCTATATTTATGCCCCTTGGCCTATATCTCTTAGTCTAAATAGTAATATGTTGATGAACCAAGTATTTTATCTTACCCATAATGATTAAAATGTACTTATCTTATATATATATATATATAAGTTCATAACCTATACTTACTTTCCTACTCTATAAACACTAACATATAGGATAGATAGTAACATCAATATTACTGTCTTATCTTGATGCAAGAGTCCAATACCCTAAAGTCATCCAATTTGCAAATGAAACATATCCTAATGGTCAACCTAAGTTATTTTAATGTGAGTTATTAATTTAAATGGATTGATATAAATACAAGATCAACCCTCATTCATTACTCACCTATAAATACCTAAAAAAGGACTAAAGAAAATTAAAAGAGTATTCAATTTATCAAAAGCTTCTCTATTTATTCCTATTTACATATTATTCATAGGGAATGCACATCTATAGGTATTAATTACTAAAGGATAATCCCAAGATCTTGATTTTCCAAGTAGGTCACTATTATACTTGCTTTCCACATATTGTATGATTCACACACAATTCAACATGTAGGGGAGAATTACATGTGTCTAAGGTCCTCTTCAGAATATTGGCTATGTAGGCTATACCCATTGATAGAGGGGTGTTTGGGGAAGCTCAAAATCATGTTCACACTAATACATTTACCCCAAGGTCACTATGAAGATGGAAAATGTTGGGATTAGTTTTCACATTATGTGAATTTAGGTATTTACTAAAAGGTAAATTGTAAGTTTTAGTATTTACTATGGTTGATTTATCGAGAGGTAAATATTAGTTATAAGGTTGTTAGTAATTGTATGGTTAATATGGTAAGATTGTATTACTTAAAATATTATATTGTTGTGATATATTTTTAATAGGTTATAACAATATATTGTAATAGGTTTGCATAATTTTAGGGTGAGAGAAATCAATGAAGAGAATATAAGAATATGATTCCTATAAATATGTAACCTCATGAATGCTTTATCATTCAGAATAATCAGAATAGATAGAAAAATATTTATGCGTTGAATAATTTATGTATGTGAACATATCCATTATTTATTGCATGAGTTGATTCGTTACATAATCTACCCTAACTGTCAATAGTGGTATTAGAGCGGGTATGACGTTTTGAGTGTTAATTTAGGGTAGTTGTATTATGCTTTGTCCCTAGATGAGAGATTCTTTTTTGAGAATGAGTTTGTAGTTTTCCTTAGGAATAAATAAGTATTATTTCATTCATATCTTCTCTATTGGCATACTCAAAAATGCTTGTGAGACTTTACCTTCGATGAACCATCATTCTAAGGAAATATTGATATTAGTTCGTAATCTATTAGCACTCAACATTTAATTTGTAAGCAAGTGCCATCCTATAATTAGAGTATAGTCCAAGGTGTAAGGAAGATATTATTTTCATGAGTCTTCATTGTATTTCAAATGCAAAACTATTTATAAAATGATGCAAATATTTTAGATTAAAGTATTGGTCAAGAGAGCTCTCACATCAATAATGCCCAAGGATTCTGCACTTCCCTATGCCCAAACATGTTTTTTTCCTTCTGTATAAACCTGTGTGTATCTTTTTATATTTGAAAAAAACCTTTGGTAGATCCATTTGGATCTTTTACTCAGCGTGTTCCTTACCATGTTGGAATGGTTCACTCCATATTGTATTCTCAGTCTTCTATCTAGATACATTGAGGATTTTATTCACTTGATAATTGCATCCATTCTGTGATCATCTTCATTTTGATTTATGTCATTAATGCATTTTAATAGATTAGTTTTTTATGCTTCCACTACATCTACACTTGGATTTCTTATCAAGAAAGCTGTCACATCCGTATATATTTAGGTATTTTTTAAATCTCTTATGTTATTTAGTGTTTCAATTTAAATGTGAGTCAATCTTAGTTAAAGCTATTTTAAAAGTTATGTCATTTATTTTATGTCAAACTCAAAGTATTAATAATCAAAATCAAAATAAATGACTCGATATTCTACAAGTCAAATATTAGAAATTAGAGTCATTTTTTAATGTGTCAGTGTAAAATTTAAACATATGGTTTTAATAACTTTTAGTTTATTGTAAAGTTTTTTGACATTGAGTTTATTTTGAATCAATTTATTATTAAACTCAATATTGGATTTTTTAATTAAATTATTTAAAAAATATTTGGTACATGTCAATAGTGTATGTCTGTAAATTATCAAAAGTCCATGTCTAGGTATTATTGGCCTTTCTTATGTAAAAAAATGTCAAAAATTTTCAAAGTGTCAAAAGTTGTAATAGTTATTATTTATCATCATATGGTTAAAAATGGTCATGTTTGTGTCAAGTGTGTTTAAGTCATCAAAATTAATAGTCATGTATGTCATTTGATCATTAGAGCTAAATCATTTAATGTAATGGATGCATTTTCACTTGTATGCAATGTCCTATGTAAACATATTATTTCACATTATAGGGGGATTTACCTTGGAAAATTCATGTACCTAAGCTACTTCAACACTTTTGCTAAGTGAGTAGTGACATACTAAAGGTTTGAGGATACATAAAAGATGGAGGTCTTTCAACGACCTCTCGTCAGTCACCAATGATGGGGCTGCACCAATTCTTTCGTGACTTTTGTTTTAGTTGTATAAAATGTGTTTACTTTATTATTTTTCATGGTAATTACATTTATTTTTTAGCATATGTGAAAAATAAGAAAAACTATACCTGTTCACTTGTGAATGATATTCCCATGTAACCCTTTTGTATATTTACACTAGAGAATATTGATCTAAAAAGCATTATAGAAATCATGATGAAAGGATAGTGGTGAACCTGAGAAAACCATTTTGTAAGGTTATTGGTGAACTTGTGAAAATCATTTTGTAAGGTTAGTGGTGAACCTGTGAAAATGATTTTGGAGGGTTAGTGGTAAACATGTGAAAACCATTTTGGAAGGTTATTGGTGAACTTGGAAAACCAATTGTAAATGAGTGTGAAGGAAGAGATGTGTGATGGCATATGTATGTAGATAAGATCATGATCACATGGAGGTGGTATGATATAATAAAAAAATGAGATATATTCTACCATGTAAAAACTATGGGGTAGACTGTTGGGATTATTTTTCACATTGTGTGAATTTAGGTATTTAAAAAAATCTAGATAGTAAGTTTTAGTATTTACTATGGTTGATTTACCAAGAGGTAAATATTAGTTACAAGGTTTCTAGTAACTATATGGTTAATACGATAAGATTATATTCCTTATAATATTTTATTATTGTGATATATTGTTAATAGGTTATAAAAATATATTGTAATAGGTTTACATAATTCTAGGGTGAGATAAATCAATATATAAAATATAGGAATATGATTCCTATAAATATGTAACCTCACAAATTATTTATTATTCAAAATAATCAAAATAAATAGTAGAATATTTGTGTGTTGAATATTTTCTCTGTGTGTATGTCTCCATTATTTATTGCATGAGTTGATTCATTACATAATCTACCCCAATTGTCAACTAGGGTTTTTCCATTTCACAAAGAGTGACTATTTGATGACCCATATCTAAATGTAACAGAGTGAAGGTGAAGGAATCAAGAGAAGAGTTAGAAAATTTTTGAAAACTAGTTTTTTCCCACCTTGTAGGGCCCTCTGATTACGATCTGAGTGCTTACAGATCCAATGGAGGCTACTACCTATGGCAGTGCCTCTGGGGACCTGAATCTGATAGAGGACGTTCCCTCTAATGGATGGAAGAAAGCGTTAATGGGGGAAAAGATGTGCTCTGCTAAAATAATGTCGAGCCTTCCTATCAAAAATGATTCCACTGAGGGTACGACCCTGACTATCCTAGATGTTCTGGTTGAGGAAATCATAGTGACCATGGACCTTGCACTAGTAGGTAAGTTTTTCTCCTTCCATCCTAATATTGAGATGGTTAGGTAATGGGTAATGTCTCGGTGGAGAATTAAAGGTAGTGTCTCAATCACTACTATGGCAAGAGGCTTATTCCTATTTATATTTATGAATAGGGAGGATATGATAGCTATTCTTGCTGGAGGACCATGGCTATATGGTCCACATTCACTTACCTTGTGCTTTTGGAAACCAGGGTTTGACCCAAACTCAGACCTCAACAAGTTTGCTCCTATTTGGGTAAGATTACTAGGATTCCCATTAGAATTCTAGGATGAAAAAATATTTATGACTATTGGCAACTCTATTGACCAATACGTCACTGTAGATCATACCACCATAACACAATCTAGATGTGTGTATGCTCAGTTGTGTGTCAATGTAGAGATTAATCAAACCCTTCCCATGCCTTTAGAGTTAAACTCTAAATATGGGATTTAGACTCAGTCGATCATAAATGAAAATGCTACCACTTTCTATCAAATATGCAGAAAAAGGGACATATAATGTCCCAATGCAAGGCGAAGCAAATGAGAAGGAAAGATGATTCCCCAGTTGAAGGTGAGGATCAGTCTCACAAATCCAAAAACTCTGGTAGTCAGGGAATGGGGGGTAATGCAAAAAATGCTAATAATACTAAAAAGGTTAGGGAAAAGGCTGGTCAGGAGGAGGTCTCTGGTAATGGGGAAAAATCTATCCTAGAGGAGAATAACAAGGTCTTGGACAGTGATAGTCAGAAGGTTATAATAGACACAAATAACTCTTTGGATCAATAGACCAATATGTCTAAGGAAGGAGAAATATATGCCTAACTGATAGATGGGGATGATGTAGAAGACACAGTATTAAGAGATGATCAGTTAGAACTACCTCTAAAAATAATAGATACTGAGGGAGAAATAGCCTTACTTTCAAACATAGATACTTCCCATGCTCTAGAAGTAGGCAACCAACTAAGCAATTATTCAGTGACAGGTGAAATATGACAAAATGGTAGTACCAATGAATAGGAAGAATGGGTTACCCCAAAGAAAAAGAACCGCAAAGGTAAAAAATTGTAGACATTGGCACCGACCCCAAACAAGGGAGACCAACCCGAAGATAAACAAGACAATGAGAGATTGCCAAGGAGATTGCCAGTGGTAAATAGAAAACACTGGAGACCCATTCCCTCAAATCCTCTAAATGAGAATTTTATCTTAGAATTTATGGGGCTTTAATAGCCCTTCCAAATAGTTTGAGGTTAAAAATTGCATTCTAGATAATAAATTAGATATTTTATTACTCCAAGAGGTCAAGATGAATGGGGAGAGTTTTAAGAAAATAGCTGACTACATATGGCCTAAGGCTATTTTTTGCATTAGTCCAGCTGAAGGGGCTTCAGGTGGGATTGTAACTATGTGAAACAATTCTAAAATTTAGGGATATCTTATTGTTTATAATAAACATTTTTTGATTTTTAACTTCTTATCCTCTTTGAACTAGTCATTGATCAATGTCTATGGCCTAAATAATAGAGCATTGAGAAAAAATTTATGGACCAATTTGAGTAGCTTCAGGAATAACACCCCACACACTAGATGGATGCTAGCTAAAGACTTTAACACTCCATTATACCCTTCTAAAAAATAGGGTGGGATTATTGATTACTCTGACAACATGTTTGACTTTGCTGAATTTATAAATGATTGGGGATTATTAGATGTTGAATTATAAAATAAAAATTTCACCTGGTCTAACAGAAGAAGAGGAGACCAAATGATCCAACTTAAGTTAGAAAAATTTCTTATTTCTAGTAACTAGAATGATTATCATAATATGCACTTGCAGGCTTTTCCTAGAACCATGTCCAATCATTGCCCTATCTTCTTCAATTGGAAAGATTAGGGACAACATGGTCCTTTCCCCTTCTATTTTGAAGCTATATGGATTAAACACAAAGAATTTAGACAATTGGTGGCCCAGTGGTGGAAAATCCCTATCCAAGGCACTCCTAGGTTTAGAGTAGTAAAAAAACTTTAGCATATCAAATAATAAGTTCATGGATGGAATAGATATAGCTTTGGTCAGGGCTTTCATCAGAAGAAAAACATAACCAAAAAACTTGAAGATATCCAGCAGTGGATTGCTCAAGGAGATGATTTTGAAGACACTTATAAAGAAGAGAATTAAATAATTTATGATTAGAAGAATCTTATGGACAAAGAAGAGCTTTTTTGGAAATAAAAACCTAGAGTTCAGTGGCTCAAAGAGGGGGACAGGAACACAACCTTCTTTCATCTCTCAACTATGAAACATAGGAAGGATAACTCCATAACGAATCTATGTTTTGATAATGGTAATATTATAACTGAAGATAATGAGATAGGGGAACAAGCCAGGATATTCTTTCAGAATTTGTTGACTGAACAAACTAATGATGATGGGAATGATGGAACTATGAATCAATTCATTGTTAAAATCCCCTGTTTGATAATTGAGGAAGACAACCTGGAGATGTTAAAGCCTATATCTAAGTAGGAAGTCTGTGTTATTTTATTCTCTATGGGTTCTTTTAAAGCCCTGGGTCCTGATGGCTTCCCTCTTGTATTCTTCTAGGAATATTGGGATATAGTGGGAATGGATCTTACTGCTACTGTCTGTGACTTCTTCAGATTAGGTAAAATTTTGAAAGAAGCTAATAATAATTTTATAGTAATTTTTCCTAAAAGGTCACAACCCACACACCTTTCAAAATTTAGACCTATTATTCTATGTAACACTATCTATAAGCTCTGTACTAAAGTGCTGGTTATGAGAATCCAACCTTTTTTAGACAAAATTATTTTCCCTACTCAAAAAGGCTTTGTCCTGGGTCAACAACTTCTTGATGCTGTGATCTCCAGTCATGAGACTATTCATTCCATGGACAAGAGAATAATCCCTAGTATGGCTCTTAAGCTAGACATTTGTAAAGCATATGATAGGGTCTCATGGACTTTCCTGTTCCAAGTCATCAAGAAATTTGGATTTAATGATAAAATGTCTCACATTGTATGGAACACTATTTCATCTACTAAATTTTTGGTTCTGGTCAATGGGGTCCCTAGAGGCTTCTTATCTTCTTCAAGAGGAATCTGCTAGGGGGACCCTCTCTCCCCTTACTTGTTCATCATAATGGCAGAGGCACTAGTGAGATACATACAAGCTAATATAGTCTCTAAACATTTAGTGGGCATCAAACCTACTTCCTCCCTTCCCCTTATGGTGGTGTGACAGTTGATACCATTATATTTCGCATCTCTTCGGTGATTGAAGCTAGGATATGGAAGAATATTTTAAATAACTATGCCATAGAGTTTGGGCAAAGCATACATCTTAAAAAAAGTAATGTGTACTTCTTTAATACTCCTAATGACCTTTGACAAAAAATCATTGACATCCTAGACTATGCTGAAGCTGTTCTACCTGCTACCTATTTGGGCCTTCCCCTCATAGTCAAAGAGGTATCTCAAAGTTTTTGGAATGGAATAATGGAAAGAACCCAGAAGAAACTTCTAGGTTGGAAAGGGAAACTTCTCAATAGTGCAGGCAAACTTCAACTTCTTCAGGCCTCTCTACAAGGGATTCATACCTACTTCCTATCTCTCTTTAAAATACTTGCGTATTTTGCTGACAAATTAGAATAGATTCAAAGAAAATTCTTATGGATGGGACTGGAAGATAAATAGAGAATGTCTTTAGTCAGTTGGGAAAAAGTGTGTCTTCCAAAATCTCATGGTGGCCTTAATATTAGATCCATCAGGAACATGAACAAAGCCCTTCTCTCTAAAATCAACTGGAATCTGATTCACAAAAATATTGATTGGGGGGAAATAATGTATGCCAAATATATGCATAGTATGGATGGTTCCAACTTTATTCAATAGGTATGGTTACCCTAGGGATCTATGATATGGAATAAAATGCTAAAAAGTAGAAGCCTTCTTAAGCAAGGAATTAGATGGAAATTGGGAAATGGCTGGCATATTAAATTCTAGAATGACATTTGGGTAAAGGATAAGGCTCTTATCACATAGAGAAACTATGGAGAAATTTCTGATATTGCTACTCAGTTCTTTGGAGAGAAAGTCAATGATTATATGGATAATAACAATGGCAGAAGGAGCTAGAAGAATCTATTGGATTGCTGTACTCATCAGCCTGGGCTCTTCCCTAGAGTTCTAGATATTTAATAGTTGATTCAGGGGATTAGAATCCCTCTCTTCCCATGAGAAGATGAATAGTACTGGTGGCTAGATAAGAGTGGATGGTGCTTTGTCAAGTCTGCTTATCATTTGCTGATTCCTAAGGCTTAGAATAAAGAGATGGAAAAAAGTTTGGAACTATAAACTTATACCAAAAATAAATACGTTTTGGTGGGCTGCTGCTCATAAATTTTTTTTAACCCAAGACAACCTTCAGAAGAGAGGGTTTACCCTGGTCAATAGATGCTATTTGTGCTATTCAAAAGAGGTAATAGTTTCTCACCTTTTCATACACTGTGATTTTGCCTAGGAAATTTGGGGCATAATCCTAAATAATTTTGGTATTGAGTGGGTCTATAACTCTGACCTTAAGGAAGTCATTATTAGCTGAAATCCTACCTTTTCTCATCCCTAACTCATGGAATTATGGAATCAAACTCTACCCTATTTGAGTTGGATTTTATGGAAAGAGCGTAACCACAAAATTTTTAGGGATACTATTAGAAATGCCTCTCAGGTGTTTCATTCTTTTGTCAAGACTCTTCTAGAAAGTGTCACCATTGCTCATATTCATACTGTGGAGAAACCCCTAACTCAAGAAGAAGAACAAATTGTGGCTAAATGGAAGGTACTAAATCATATTCCTACTTATAATAATTCCAAAATTCTACAGAGACTTAATACTATATGGAATCCCTTGAAGTCTAACTGGATGAAACTTAACTTTGATGGGGCCTCCAAGTCTGATGATAAAGCCAGTGGGGGAGGGATTATAATAAATGACAAAGGGTGGATGATTATTGTCTATGCTGGTGGAATAGGTTACCAGAGTAATAAATATGCTGAAGCAAATTTTGTCTTATGGGGGATAAAATTGGCTATATCCCTCGGTATAAGGAATTTGAGTATCTAGGGGGACTCTAAAATGGTTATCAATGTAGTTAACAAAGTATCAAATGTGGGCATTAAGTTAAAAGATATCATTAGGGATATTCAATTTCTTTTGTAGAGGCTAACTAGAGTTGATATTTCACATATTTATAGAGAGGGAAATAGTGTTGCTGACGCCTGTGCCAATCTTGACCAACAATTTTCAAATTGGTGATGTTGGCACCAAATAGATCATATCCCTTTAAATATTAGGGATCTCATCCAAAAGGAAATGATGTGTTAAGGATGAGTTGGACATATTGGAAGGATAACTCTATTAGTTAGTCCCTTTGGAGGGTGCCGACATGGATCTTAGAGTTCAGGGCCTATTGTACTCTTTTGATAATCATTTTTGATTTATTGTACCAATTTGTTAAGGCAAGTAGACTGTTTCATCATTATGGAGATCACCAAGAAATTATGTCTAAGCATGGGAGGAGTAAGTGTCATCTTTGCATGATGCTCTAAATTATGTGTTATCACATTATCATTATGCATATTTAGGAGCAAGGGCTTGAAGCTACTTCAATAACGAAGGTAAAAATTGGGAATTCTTCTGGTCTACTCTATAAATCCAAAATAGGGGGCGATAGAATTCGAACAAAACCAGTTTCTTGATGTGAGTTCAAAGACAACCTGGTGGTCTGGCACTACTATAAAGAGGGTGGGATTAGTCCCTAACTAGAGAGGCTCAATGGGTTTAATGAAAACTTGTCTGAATAATTTGCAAGGTCTTGGCTAAACCAGCGAGTCACTATTGGAGGAATTAGCTTTGAGATCTCAGAAAAGGTGATAGCTATGGCTAGAGGCATGTCTATGTAGGGAATGAAGCTATAATGGAAAACAAAAATCACAGAGCTTTCCAGATAGAAGCTATTTCTTAGAGAAGGTGAAGAACTTGCTCTTTACCAAGGAGGATTTGATCGAGCCAAATTTCCTGAGCCATGGGATGGCATGTGCTTTATCCTCATGAAGTATTTCATGCTGGAAGGACATTTCACCAAGTTCTATAATTATCATCTCCCCCTACTAAATCATTTTAGGTGTAATGCTCTCATCAACTTTTCATTTTATCTGCTCTCTTCCCTAGAACATTCTATCCTTAGGGTGAGAGCAAAATTGGCAAAAAAACCTGATATGAATCCTATCCCCCTTCATTAGGGCCTCATTTTCTATTTGTATAATTTCTGTCGTGCCCTTGAGCCATCCAAGACTATTAGAATTGATAGTGGGGAAATTTATTCTAACCCTTTTGCTGATGATGCTATCAAAGAGCCTTGTCCTTCCCCTATCTCTACTAAAACTAAAGAAGTTTCCTTTTCTACTCCTAAGGAGACTCCCTTAGACACCCCTGGCTCCTTTGTGAGTATGAAGGGCAAGAAGAGGAAGTTTTATGCTGGTGAAGAGGGAATTGGGGGGACCACTATGGGGACCCCTAGGGGTCAAGGTAGTAAATCCCATTTGTCCACTAAGGTTAGTAAGGAGGGCCTCTCCTTAGGAGTTTGATGGTTAGGGCGGATTATTGGAAAACCTACTCCCAAGACTAGGCTTATTGACTACTCTGAGAGTGCCTCAGAGGAAGCCACTTAGGATGAGGAGAACAAAGAAGTGGAATTTTAGGAAATCTATGAGGATACTGAAGGTAAGTAGGAGACAAGAGAATTTGAGGCTACTACTGAGGACATTGCTGACATTGCAAAAAATGTTGACAAAGAGGGAAAGATGTATGTGGAGGAAGCTGATGAGGAAATTGAAACTGGTGTGAAAGCTAAAATTGCTGCCCTGAAGGGTCTCATCTAGAAACTGGAGTAGAACTTTGCCACTGGGCTCCAAAATTCTATTCTCCTAAACATGTCTATGCTATAGTAGCAGTATGCAGAGAACACTGAGAAAAAGAATGACCTCATAAAATATATGTTTATGTAAGGAGAGTTATGACTGCTTTAGCTCTTATTTTTCTAGTTTCTTTGTCTCTCATTTTTTCTTTTTGTATTTTTTTAGTTTTGTTGTGTCTGTTGGTTCACTGAACGTGTCATTCTTTTTGTAAGGCATCATTTATGCTGATTGCCTTCATGGTTTCTATGCTTTTTTAAGGGTTTGGCCCCTAGTTTTTGGCCTTACATAATAAAAAATAGAGTGAAGGTGAAGAAAAACCAAAAACATCTAGGTGGTTGCATCTTGTTTCAATAGATATTTTATATAGGACACTAGCATCAAACCTAGATAGTAGTATTGACATAACCATTCTATGTTGACATTAAATCCAGAGAGCTAGAAGCACCATAGCCAAAATCTGATGATTGTTCTAAAATATCCTTCTCACCTACTTTTTCCTATTGTAGATCCAAAACTACATTAACATCATAACAATTTAAGTACATCACTTATTTGTCATTTATAAATCTAGCATAGTTTTACTTTTCATACTTAGACTATCTCAACATAGTAAATTTAGTGTATGCTTATATCTGAGTGTTACATCTAATTGGCCTGTTATAGATATGATTATCACTCTTGTACAATTTCATTTTTATATACCCATTTAACAT
Source organism: Torreya grandis (assembly GCA_037957365.1). NCBI lineage: Eukaryota > Viridiplantae > Streptophyta > Pinopsida > Cupressales > Taxaceae > Torreya > Torreya grandis. Next base: position 566,762 of record JARHVA010002685.1, read on the forward strand.
TCTATATAACCCCAATCTAGATCATTTTAGGGTTAAACAATATACTTATTATGTTGAAATAAAAGATGGAACAATAGTGGAAAATATCAAGGAAATGCATCTTATTAGTAATATTTATTAAAATATACCCATACCCCTATATTCAACATATTATGAAATTGATATTTGTTCTAGAAGAGAACCATATCCATTTCTTTTGCATTGAGTACACATTTATTCAAAATTATTAGATATTTACTCATGGAACTTATAAAAATATTTGGTCCTCTAGACCAACATGTATAATAGAGTGTGCATGTTAATAAATCAAAATTATTCCTTATGAATAATGAAATTTACATTATCATATTAGACAGGGTCAAAAACTGAGCAAAAGTGTCATAACATATATTTGTTAACATAAGATATATCATAATAGGCATAATTTATAAAATTGGATGTGTATTTACAAATATCTAAGATGTTGATCTCTATCTTAGATCGAGACAATCATATGTGTGGATATGAGTGATAGACATATAAAAAATAAGAGATTCATCTCAATATCCACATGGGTTCACTAATTTAGTCAATTTACATTATTATTAATAATAGGTAGACAAACAATGGAACATATATTTATGTCAATTATGGGGTACATATCTCACCTTTTTATAATCAATTAAAAGATTTTAATCAAATTATTAATGGGTTAATAAGATTAATTCAAATTATTAGAATATGATCAATCCTTAAACAATAAATTATATCAATATATATTAGTATAAATATTAATATCAATATTAAAATTTATTCTATGTGGATTTATTTTGTTACTACATATATACCAAATATTTTGTAAACTCATCCATTCATCATGAAATGATAAAAATCCCTTTTAACTCAATATAAGAGAAATTCCATGGTAAGGCATAAGTCATTAGTTCAAACTCAATAAAAAACTCATGTAATGATTCATACAAATTCTAGTTTTCATTTTTCATAGGATGTAGTTTAATTAAGGTTAAAAAATTTATGAAAAATAGTTAATAAATATTTGTCATTATTAGTTTTAGTTTCAACATTTCTTATTCTCATAATAGAGCACCTAATATGATGTAAATGCTATTTCTAAATTATAGATCACCTTAGTCTTGTGTACTTGGTAAATACATTTCATAGATGTACCTTCAGCTTTAAGACCTTTCTCACTGCCAAAAGGATCACATACACTATATATCTATGCCTAATTACTTATTTCTTAGTTTGAAAAATGTTATTATAATGATCTAGGCCTTCTACCTTACCCAAAATGTTGTAAACTTGATTATCTTCCACCTCTACAAGTTCTAGACCTACACCTATTTTCCTACTACTAGGATACTTTTATCCTAGTTAGATGTCTGCATTGTTGTAAGTATCTAATTCCATAAAGTCATTTAATTTGAAAATGAAATGTATTCCTATGGTCAGCCTAATGATTTAATGTAATATATTCTCCAAAGGTATTGGTATAAATACAAGATCAACCCTCATTCATTCCTCACCTAGAAAAGACCTAGAAACACCTAACAACTCACAAGGCAACTTATCAAAGGCATTTAATCAAGTACTCAAGTGAGTAAAGCTTCTCTATTTTATCATATTTCCATATTAGTCATAGGGAAAAAACATCTAAATATTTGAAGTACTAAAGGAGCATTCCATGAGCTATATTTTCCAATTTATAAGCTAAGTCACTATTGTAATTACTTATCACACATTACATTATTCACACAAAAACTAATACATAAGGGATAACTACATAAGTTTGAGGCCCTATTCAAAGTATTGGCTATGTAGGTATCATTCATTGATAAAGGGGTATTTGGGGTATATTGACACCATGTTCCCATTAACCCATTTTTCTCACAGCCACTATGAGTATGAATAACTAGGGTTTTACTATATGACAAGGAGTGATAGTCCATGACCTAGATCTGAATGTACCATAGTGAAGGAAACATAGAACCAAAAAGCATCAAGGTGGTTGCATCTTATTTCAATAGGTATTCCATCCTAAACATTTATATCTAAGTTAGACAATAGTGTCGACATAATCATCCCAAGTATATGTAAGTGTCCATGGCTATAGAGGTCAAATTTATAGAATTAGGTGACTATTATAAAATCTAGACCCAATCCCCTTTCCATGTGAAACTGATCTAGATTTGTATTAGCATTAGAATCAAATATCTTATTTTCCTTATCATTGAAATATTGAGAATATACTTTTTATCTCTAACATCTAAGCATAATAAATTAAATACATATTTTATTTGAGTTTCACAAATAATTGGCTTGCTTTAGAGATATTCTACCATCCTTGTGTCCTAGGCTATCTCTATCCCTTTAACCCTAGATTCCCCCACATCTAAATTTTAGGGTTAAACATATGATTGAGGAAAACTATAATGCTATATAGACTATTAGATATAATGCCTTTTCTCCATTTTTCAATATAGGACAATAAATCATATGATATTAGACATAATCTATTTCATTTTCATAATTTTTAGGCATTATAATTGAAATTATGATTATAAGATTATTTTCATTGTTTTTATATTAAATCTTTTATCCCAAAAGAGGTAAATAAGAAGAAGGGAACCTGACCCATTGATTGATGAATATATCAGCTATTTTGATATTAAAAATTGAGGGATATTTTGAACCTTTCAATTCTTTCAAATTATTCGAATGATTGAATATTTGGTTTATGATTGGATGTTTTGTCAAATAAATATTTATGATTTCTCTTCTTTATATAAAGAATGGAGATGGAATTTTAAAATATGGACAGATTCAATTTCCCTTTATCTTTAATTAATATATTGATTCCTAACTAGAGAATTGAATTAAAGAAAGTGACTGTTATTTTTAACTTGGGTTAAATAGTACTCCTAAAGTAATATATGAACAAGGATTGATTTTACTTACTTATTTGGATACTCTAGGTTGGGGAGTTAGTCCTAGTGGGGAAATTGTGGACACTTACCCTATTTTTTATATGGGGTACTTCACTTAATTTTTATTATAGTTTTAGGTTTTGATGGTATTTATCACACACTAATCAAACCCAAAAATTTAGAATAATCTTTTCCATTTTTTTGGTTATGTATAGAAAGATAGGAATAAAATGACCATAATTTTAGGTATTCACCAAATTTTGATAGGTGTTGGTGATTTTATATTAGTATTCAAGGCTTTGTATTTTGGTTGCATATGTGATACCTAGGCTCCTGGTGGTGGAAATATAATAAAAATATGAGCTTTATGCTTAACCTAAGTGCTATATTTGGTTATTCAATCAAGTCCTATTTTGGTGAGATGGATGGGTTTTTAGCATGGACAATATAAAATATATAATTATAGGTCATGTATGGTTATGATCCATATATGTTTTTAGTGGTATCTAGTAGATATTAATAAATTTTTTTGCATGGGCTTTTTGTGCATTTGTGTGGTTCACAGAAGCTTATTTATCATTAAGTTTTGCTGATATTTCTATCTTTGGTTTCATTTATTTTTATTTTGTTTGGTTTAAAAAATAACTTATCCTAGTGAATTATATGGGCCTACTAGTCTAGAGGCCTCTCAAGCTTAGGAATTTACTTTTATAGTTAGAGATCAACATCTTAGATCTAGTGTGGGGTCTGCCCAAGGGCCTATTGGTTTAGGTAAATATCTTATGCGTTTACCTACTAAAGAAATTATATTAAAAGGAGAAACAATGTGTTTTCAAGATCTTCATCCTACCTAGTTGGAGCCTCTAATAGGTCATAATGGTTTGGATATGAGTAAGTTGAAAAGGACATACAACACTAGCAAGAATGATGTTTAATGAAATATATTATTCATGCTCCTATAGGTTATTTAAATTATGTGGGTGGTATATCTACCAAGATTAAAATGGTGAATTATGTATCACTTCAAAGCTGGTTAGCCACATCTCATTTTGTTTTAGGATTTTTATTTTTCATAGGCCATTTGTGGCATGCAAGAAAATCTCACACAATTGCAATAAGATTAGATAAAGGAATTAATCATGATTTTAAACCTATTCTTTCCATGAATACTCTTAAACCAAAGATGAAACTAGATAAAATCTAAATCTTTCTAATTTATATTTATTTCCCATGTTGGGATGTAGGATAGTGGTATCTTTTGATATTATTTTCCAACTAAATCCTTGTTGCTCAACTATATAACATATATAGCTGAGCATTTTTTGATACTTAACTAATAAGTTTATTTTTTTAGTTAACAAAAGGACAAAGAGGGATTCAAACCCTTGATATTTTTTTAACTATACCAATTTTTGGGACTAGATCCATCAACCACTCAACCATATCTATTAGATGAAGATAACTTATCCTATTTTACCCTGACAGATAATACCTAACTATAGAGTTGTTATCATATATATTGATATCTCCTGATGGTAAAAAGAAATAAAATTATCTATTCTTTCACACATAAATCAAAATTTGAGAAGCTTAAGCTTGATTAAATTATGATCAAATATCCATAGTGCATTTAATTATAATTTGACCAAATAGGGATCTAATGGTATAGTCTATTTAATATGTTGGAAGATTTTAAGATCACAAACATGAATACTACTTTCTAATTATTTGTGTTTGCATTAACTATAATTTAATTTCTCCTAGTGACTGGTGTAGTTATCCCACTTGCCTCTCCTAATGGTTAGTCAAGTGTAAAAATGTGATATTTTCATGCATATCATTATGGATTAGATTAGAATTTTTGATATATATTCTAAATCATTTCATATATTAGATATTTTCTAGGATATTTTGAGTTAAAAATCCCCCCTCCCCTCTCTAGATGGGTATTGTAGTTTGTAATGATATTTTCCATAAATGCCAAGATAGTAAATGAAAGTAATATTGGCATGGGTTATTTTATTATTGATATGGTAAATAATCATACCATAATTCAATTAAAATATACCTACATATAAGTAAGAGGTAATATATGGGTATATATTTATATCCAAAAATGAGTCAAATGTGAGCATGGTTGAATGGTAAAATTTATCCTTGCCAAGAAGAAGAAAAGGCTTCAATTCCTACTACTTGCTCATCTAGAGGATGAAATATAAAAATGAATATTTACTTGTTTGGTTGTATCCTTTCCTAATTTATCAAACCATTCTCAATAGAATGAGTCATCCTTTTTGGATATTGTGTCTTTTTGGAGAAGGGATATGAACCTATGGCTTCAAGTTTATGAGAATTGAGAGCTACCAAACTTATTTACTCTACACTATCCCTTAATTTTAACTTTATTATAATACCCAAAAGGAATTATATTGACCAACCCATTACTCATGTTATCTTCCTTCCCTATCTAGGGATGGGAGGGACTTTTATATGATCACAAAAACCATAAATAATTTTTTTCCTCTCACCAACTTGATTTTGTTACCCTGGCCAACAAACATGCATGAGACATCTCATAGATTATATATATAGACAAATCAAAGTCCCTATAGTTGGTCCTAAGTCTTCCAATCATTGAAAAACATTGATGAAGATATGTAGGTGTACTATCATGTGGTAATTATTGTAATTTTATATAAATTTCTAATTTTTCATCTAATGATGAGACTTTTTTCATCTCTTTTTTCAAAGATTGATGAAGGAGAGTATATTTCCTTTCCAATATTTATTTGTTTTTCTCTTTGAATGAGAAAATTTCTTGATATAATGATTTAGTTAGCTTATATCTAGGAATAAAAAATATAGATCAAATTTTAGAGAAGTATTACATAGATTAATAAATATTTTTATGTAAATAGTTTAGATTGATAATATAAATATCTCCTCAAATTATAAAAAATAAGAAAATTTGCCTGATGTAGAGGTTATTAATAAAGCTACACATGTGAATATATAACATATGGAAAAGTGAGATAAACTTACTAATCCTACCTACATAATGGAAATAGATACCAACTTGTCCCTCTCTCAAACTAAACTAGCCAAAGGTGTGCATTTCATGGCCCATGCAAGAGTTTAAATCAATTCCTACCAATATCTATGTCAAGAAATAAGAAACATGAATCCAATAGCCCAAAAAAGATGACCAAATAAGAACATCCACACCCAAATAGATAAATTATTCATACTAAAAGGATTATATCCATTAATAAATTGTGAAGAGTTTAACCAAAAATAATTTCTAGACCATCCCATTAAATAAGTGGAAGACTTATTAAATTTCACTACATTCCCTTGCCATAAGGTCATATAATTATAATTCTAATATAAAATAGTCATCTAATGGTATTCAAAATCTAGAAAACTTCCAAATAAAAAACATCCTAGCCCAAAATATCACAAGTATCATCACACCTTAGATCATCGTAAGGAAAACTATAACCAAAATAATCTTCAATAAATTGTCTAAGATTGATTATTGTGCTCAGAAATGTAGAAAAATTATTATTAAAGCCCTTCCATCCCATTCTAAATAATCTATCAAATCCAAAATTTATATTTTGGTTCTTGAAGCAGAAAATTTTGGTAATTTTTTGAATATCTTCTTTTAAAAGAGTTCTTGCTTGTTTTGTGAATGTCCTAGTAGAATGTATAATTTATCCAAACTGGGTTTTTTTTTTAAAAAAAAAAATATTCATGCAACTTAAGGTTACATTTTTTTACCTGTATGATTTATAATACATCTAGATATTTATTTATTCTAGTACAAATCATAGCTATTTATTTTTCCACTATCAAAGGATCTAATTAAGATTGTTTGACCAACTCATGTAATCATTAACCACTTTCCAATTGATATTGAGTAGCTTTATCAATATCAAAAGTGAATTTCACAAAGGCTTCTAACTTTGCAGGTTGAGCTAGCTCTAATTTTAATTTTCCATCTACTTATTTCATATATTTAATCTAAGTCATGAATCATACTCTAGATACATAAATACTTACATTAATGACAAGTTGAACTCTTGCATTGAATAGATTGGCTCACAAGAAAATTTGTCCTTGAGTAATCAAATTTATGTTAGTGGGAATATATGATGATATATTTATAGCTTGAGTCTCAATTATAGGTAATGTAGTCAAACCCCCCCATCTAACTAATAATTTAATTTAGTTTCTCTTTCCAATATATGAGAATATAAATTAAAAACATCTCCTAAATAAGATCCCAACCAGTGGTCTTCTTAATAGAAGAGAATTCTGTCAATAAACTTGTGATTTTTTAGAGAGATCATCATAAATTATTGATGTATGTTGTTCTTTATACATGAAATATTCAGCCAAATTTGCTCCTATATAAGGAGCAAGATATTGTAATGTAGTGAGATAATCCATAGTTTCTAATACCATAATGGTATACTCCATTACACCACATTATTGAAAAGTGTTAACTACCTGAGTTATGGAAGAGGATTTTTGACTAATTAAAACATAAAAACATATTACATTCTAATATTTTTGATTGATAATCATATATGTAGCTATTACCATTTTACGAGTCTATCTATCCCCAATAATTAATTCTTATTAACCATGTTCTATAGGAATCATATAATCAATATCAATAAGACTTGTTTAAAGTGGTTCATATACATAATGTCTTCAACTAATAAAAATATCAAGAAATTAAATCAATATAAATTCAAAATCTAGAATTTTACCATTCCCATCAATAGGCTAGGCTAGAGTATTTACAACATGACCCAAATAAGCATCACTTACTAGTATCTAAGCAATTTTTCATGTTGCTATCATTAAGCTTCCCTCTTGGATCATCAAGCCATAACCCATTAATACAAATCCAACATTATTTGATTCTAGATTTAGGGCAATTCCTATTATACCATCTACAAATTATACAAATTCCCTACCCATTACTTTATCAAGACCATGAATATGAACAATTCCATATCCTAGAAACTTTGACCTCATTATTATATTGTTCAGTTTATTATGTATCATACTACTAATTTTTTTAGGTCAAATAGTTATCATTAACACTAGTAATTATCTTTTGAAAAATAAAAATAAAATATTATAAACTAATCAATTATATTTTTCATGGCTATAAATAGTCTGATATTATGATTGATTGTACATAAATGTAACTTGCTATTCAAATGGATATTCAAAGTTCTTCAAGCTCTTTGTACAAAAAAATGTTGTCAAACTTGTTCAATTGCTCTTTGTTATTCAAAGTGAATAGTCTCATTAATGAAATTATCTAATTGTTCTAAATTATTAGAAACATCATTGATGAGATCTTATTTTTATTTTTCTATTTGAGAGTATACATTTACCTAAATTTCATACACTCCCATTTATACTTCTTATAAGTGAGCCTAAGATTGCTCAATCTAATAAAAAAAATCCTTTAAAAGTTCTTCAAAATTCATAATAGTACTCAATATTTTATGTTTATGGTTATCTAGTAGATTACTTAATAGAATTAGTTTATATATTCATTAAAATTATGAATAGATAATCTCTTCCCAATCTGAACATGAACCCTTTGATTCATTTGGATCTCTTGCTTGGATGTTTTGGGATAACCCCATTTTTTTACACCAATCTTGCCCTTTCTATTCATAATATGGAAGAATAAGATAAATCTATCAAAGACTGAAATATCTAGAGGGATACTCTGGAAAAAGGGATTTTTGATTATCAACAAAGTTGTTCTTTTTCTTTTTCTTTATTTATCCTTTTTTTCTTTTCATTTATGTTTTCTCTTTACATTTTCTTGAATAAAATTTCTTCTATATACGTCATCAATTCTACATTAAAACCAAAAGAATTAGAGGGGAGATTATGACTATATTTTAGTAGATAGATCAAATTGATTCCATTGATATGAATGTTATATATCAGATCAATCTCCAACTATGCCTTTGAGACCATCTCATATTAGCACAATGGTGGAAAGAGTACATAGTTGTGCTTGGACTTAAAGCAATTTAGATGTAACCATTGTAAATATTTTATCTTATTGGTTAATAGAATAATTTATTTTCTAGTCTATTATGAAATATGATAGTTATTCCATATCTATTATTTACCATTTAGAAATAATTCATTGAGATCATGCATTTTTCTATCTACAAAGTGAAGCTAGTTAGACCAAAGTATATTATTTAATACATAAAACTCGCATAGACTCTATTTATGAAATAGATTAATACACCAAGCAACACATTAAGATTTATTATATTTGTTTCTAAAATATGGTTATCTAACTTGAAATCCTTTGGGGAGGGAAAATAAACTATGAAAATGAAATAATCAGTTACATTTTTCATATGCTCTCCCCTCATAGATAAGGATATTGAAATTTTACAAAGTTTTTTCTCTAACTTGACTCTATTATTATAGTTCTAGATAAGGATATTTTAAGTACTTAGTAGTCCCAGGTCCCATATAACTGTAAATAAGGATATAAATGTAATTAGAAAATAAAATAATGTTGCTCATTATATCTAATCTTTTAAGTGTTATGAATCTTTATAATTGAAACAAGAGAAGTATGAGTTTATTTATTTGGAATTGCCCCTTCTCTATCAATTAAAATATGTAATTATTAGAGGAGGGTACTTAGAATCAAAAAAGATATAGATTTTTGTTTTTGAGATCAAACAAATGGATTAGAAAATAAAAGATTTAGGGATACAACTAATCCATAAATAGTTAAATCTTATTTAAAATCTAAACTTAATGTATACACCCAAATTTGGTCAAGTAAACATAAGTATTATGTATTTTATTACTTTTATATTTAGAAGTTCCTCATGTTAAATAAATACCCCATTGACATGTGTTGTTTTAGTCCTATATATTTTCCATCACTCTTTCACACTAATTTCACTATATTTACTAAATTTTTAGTCTTATATGTTATTCCTTATCTCAGTCATAGGGGTCCTTGGTCTTTTTTATCTTTAATTCCAATGCCTTATTATTTCTATACAAGATTATGATATTTGGACAATAACACTCTACTATGTTGTCTAAAAATATTGGTATTATCCAACACATGTTGTAGGACTCTTTTTTAATACACGTTTCTTTTTGTTTCTTTTTATGACCATTTTACCCTTCATTTAATTAGTTGGCATGTCAATGGGATTTTATAATTCAAATCTAGGAGTCTTATATTTAAATGGTCACCTATGGAATTTTACATCTAGTACTTATAAATTTGGCACTATATTAATAAATAAAAATCATATTACATCAAGCTCAACACCTACATTTATCTTAAGTTCATAAACATCACATCTAGATTATGTCAGAGTGGGCCACAATCGAGGATCTATTTGGATATGATTGAATGAATGAAGCCAAAAATGTATGGAGTAATGAAATCCAAAGAACAACTAAAATGGAATAAGCTTGTATTCACAACCAAAAAATTGTATTAGCATCATTAGCCAAAAAGTATATAGGAATGTATATTATATAGTGATGAATTAGGTCACCCAAAAAAAGTAATTAAATAAATTAACAATTAGAAAATGACTTAAATTAAATTTACCTTAATAACCTATTATTAACATAAACAAGCTAACTAGACCATGTAGTTAAAACCACATAGTGGGAAAAAGCCTACACTAACAGCCCCCTTAATCATAACTTAGGTAGGTAGAAGAATTGGGTCCTAACACAAAGGCCTAATGAGATAATCAAGTACATAGAGATGATCCCTCAAAAGAGGAAGAAGTCAAATCTACTTGAACTCCAATAAGAGCCTAAAAATAAAGATATTTTCTCTTAGTGAAATGTTTGGTGAATATATCAATAATTTACTCCATTGTCTAGATGTACTGAAGATCAATGATTTGATTATGGATGAGCTCCAAAATGAAATGCATATGAATATTGATATGTTTGGTCTATTGATGGAAGACCAGATCCCTATATATCTATATTGTTCTTTAGTTATCATAGAAGATGACTATTGGTCATCAAAATTGGATGCCAAACTCAGTGAGAATCCTTTATATCCAAATAACCTCAATAGAAACATTAATATATCATTTGTATTATACCTTAGTAGAAGATAAAGAAATAACATTTTGATTATTGTTTGAATAAATAATTAGACATAAATTAAGGGAGAAACTATATCCTAAACTATACTTATGATTCTAAATATCTCTAGCCCAATCTAAATATATGTAACTGATCAAGTTGATGTTGATACCTGCTCCATAGTGAATCTCAAAACTATGAGTACCCTAAATGTAGTGGATAATCCACTTAGATAATTTATAGTATAATTCAAGTGGTTATTGAATAAATATAGAGACCATACCCATTACATATTAAATATCATGTCTAGTGTGCAAAAGGTAAATGAGACTATCAATAAGTTGTTGATACAAGGTAGCATGAACCAAAGGAGATGGAAAATCAGCCTCAAGCTTCACACCAAATAGAAAAGGAGTCAGGTTTGGCTTATAGTTAGCATTATATTTATCCATGTTAAACTTTACAATAAAATCAATAACATACTTAGATTGTGCAATAGTGATTCTAGAGTAAGACTAATAAATTTTGATTCCAAGGAAGTAATGTGATAAGCTGAAGTCAGTCATTAAGAACCTATCAAACAAAGAAATTTTCACTACTATGATGGTGGATGAATAACTCCTTGTAATTAATAGGTCATCCATGCAAAGAGCTTAAATCAATAGTGAATCATCCTAACATAAGATGTAGATATTTAGATCATAATGGCATCTAGTGAACCCAAGGGAAAGAAGAAAGGAGTCCATCTTGGCATATCAAGATCAAGGAGCTTGTTTGAGTCCATAGATAGATTTTTGAATTTTTCAAACTAAGGAGGAATATTCCATAAATCCTTATGGTTGATCCATGTATATTTCTTCTTTGATTTCACCATGAAGAAAGACACTCTTCACATCCATCTAATGAATATCCTAATGATTTGTTGTAATAATGGTGAGAGTGAGTCAAATTGAGTTCATTTTGGAAATTGGGACAAACATCTCAGTATAGTCAATGCCATGCACCTAAGAAAAAACCTTTACTATTAAATGTGATTTAAACTTGTCTATGAACCCATCTACTATAAATTTTATTTAGCAGATCCACCTACATTAAACAAGTTTTCTTCCCTCAGGAAGAGGGACTAAATACCAATTGATGTTCTTCAACAAGGAACATACTCCTCTTCCATAGTAGTATCCCACTCAAGAGTTCCTGATGCCTCACTAAATTATTTTGGATCATAATTATATGTAATTAAATCATGTAGGGCATTCTAAAATTATGAACATGTTCACCTATTATCTTATGGATCTCCAACCCATTGGCTAACGCTTTATAGTGTTTATCTAACCCAAAGATGAGATGCCAGAGAGTTAGAAGGATGTTCCTCATCATCTAAAGATATTTTGGGATAAGGAGGAGGTGAGTCCTCATCACTACTCTCATCATAAAAAATATAATAAAAATCTATATCACTAGGAATCTATTCAGGTGGAATTGAATCATCAAAACTGACATCAAATCCTAGTACATCTAAGGAAGAAGGAGGAGTGTCATGTGTGGAGTTTTGAGGGCCCTCTTTAAAGTGAACAATCCTCTTAATGAAAAACCCATGAGTGTTGGGATGGAGAAGCTTATATCCCTTAAAACCCTTAGGATATCCAATAAAGATACAAAGTTAACTCTGAGGTTATATTGCCTTATTTTTTAATTCAAAATACAAGCCATAACAAGAGATACAAACTCTTAGATGTGCTTCACTATGGGTTTTTAATCAATCTAAGATTAAAAAAGAGTGAATCCATTAAATTCTTTATGAGGGACTTAGTTCTGGATATAATAAGCATAATTGATGGATTTATCCAAATAGTGAAGTTCAAGAGACTTGGAGTGTAGCATACATTTGGCCATTTCCTTCAATGACCTTTTCTTGCACTTTAAAACACCATTTTTATGAGGACTATATGGAATTGTACATTGTAGTTTATTCCCCTCTGAAGTGTAGAATTATTCAAAATGATTACTAACATACTCACCTCCATTGTTAGTACATAAAATCTTGATGGATTTACCTAAATATTTTTATATAAGTGCCTTCAAGTCCTAAAAATGATCAAATACCTCAGATTTATACTTAAGAAAATACACCCAAGTATACATCAAAAAGTCACTGGTAAAATTAAGCATGTATTTAGTCCTATTTAATGGAGTTGGAAATGGTACAATAATGTCACTGTGAAGTATCTCCAATATATGTGTATCTCTCCATGATTTTACTTTGTCATAATTATCCTTAGGATGCTTACCAACTATGCAACCTTGGAAAATTCCATAAAAAAAATGAACATGTGGCAACCTTGAAACCATCTCATGATGACAGAGTTTCTCCAAGTAGTGATAGTTGAGATGGTTGAATTACACATGCCATAATTTATTTACCCTATATGAAGGAGTGAGTAGTGTATAAGGTTGATCAAAAGCAAAATGTGAGAAAGTATACAATCGTGACTGGTGATATACTTTCCCAAATACACAATGGAGTTACTATCTACTTCCCTAATAACCAATGAATTAGGTGTGAACTCAACTCTCTTACTTGAATTGATGTGAGTGATCTAATAAACATATAAGAAATTATTGTATAGTGAGGGATCACATAAAACATCTTAAAATATCCATTATTCAATTTAATGTATTCTCAGACTAAATTCTATAGAAGTATCATCACCCAACAAGATGAAAGGCATAAATTAAGGCTCCAAAGACAAGAACAGTTCTGTGATGAATCAATGTAGTGTGATGCACTAGAATTAATTACCCATATAGAAGGTTAGGATACAATTGTAACAAGTGTTTTGCCTTTATATTTTCTCTTTTTATTGTATTTATCCTTATATAAGACTATTATGTTGATGAACTCTAATTAGAAGAATCAGGGACATTGATATTGTGCTTCTTGAACATCTGTATCAGTTGGTCAATCTTCTTATTCATGCATTTGGATTAATCATGCCCAAATTTATTGTAGTAGGCACATGTGTGTCACTCTTTATTAGATTTACCATATGAAGAGGAGGATTCTTTTGATGCTTTACACCTATCATCATATTTTTGACCCTTTCTTTGTTCTAGGTCCTTATTGTTTTCTTTCTTTTCTTTATTTCCAGAAGTTTTTTGATTGTCATGACTCACAATTAAGGCATGTGATTTAGATGAATTTAGTGTACCTATTTGAATAAGTTTATATTTCTCTTGAGTCAAATAAACAACAAAGTCATCCAAGGATGACATAGTCCATGTAGCTCCAAGGGCACACTTGGTGGCATGGAAGATAGAAATGAAGACAAAATAGTTAGATCCTAATTTGGAAAGGATGGAAAAAATTAATTGATCATCATTATAATCAATGATGCATAGTTTTAACTATAATATAAATGATTTAAACTTTGAGAATAAGTCTTATATAGTATCAAAATCATCTGGGCTCAAACTGATGAACTCATTATCCAACTCATGACCCTTCATTATGACCTGCTTCCTAAAGAGTTTTTCTAATGTGGTCTAGACTTCATTAAAAATAGCTATAGATTCAATATGAAAGAGTAGGTTGGGAGACATAGACATACATAGTACACCATAGGCTTCATCACTTTTATTAAAACCACTTCACCTTCTCTGCATCAAGTTTCAATTTTTCTATAACTATCATGATTCAGCGTAAGCCTTTGCTCCTCAAGAGGATCTGAATTTTGAATTTTCACTCGTGATAGTTGAATCGTGTAAGAAGTAGAATTTGACTATGATCCATAGTGTAGAAAGGAAGTATGTGATGAACTACATGTGATTGAAATAATTTGTTGTACAACCCCATAAATTTGTATAGATTTAATTTTACAAGGCATGAGAATATCAACAATGCTTAGAGATTGAAAAAAATTATAGTTTAAAAATAAATGGTGCCTAAAAATAAGCTATCAAATGAAAGTTATGGAAGTTTGAATGTTTCTTGCTCATAAAAAATAATGATCTCCACTTTGTAAAAAATTGGGTGTGCCAAAGTTTGGCCAAATTTTGTGAGAAAAAGTTAATCCCCCTAGGTTGGTTATTACCAAGGGCTTAAATTCTTATGTGACCAGGGGCTAAGTGATAGGATGAGGTCAAATGATAAAAACCACCAAAATTGCTTGTGAGGGTTGGGAACTCCATTGAGATTAAAAAAATACTCAAATCTATAGATTTTGTGTGACTTCAAAAACCAATAAAGACCCACTTGGTTTATTGATAAACCTAGAAAAACCTAGAAATAATTTTTCCTCAAAGTCACTAGAAGTACAAATTTTTGTATAATTCAAAAAATGACCTTGAAACCCTCTAAAATAGTCAAAAAATGACTATCATGAAACTATGTCATATTTATAACCATTCCTAGGGTTTTTACACCATCCAACTTTAATGACAGTCTATTTTTCACTTTTAGACTCTATATGTGTAGGTTTGCATAAAGTTTTTAGAAATCCCACCAAACTTTATATAACTAAGATCAATAAAAAATACTGAACAAGATAAAATGCTAGATCTCATAATAAAGGTTATGGCATTAAGCTACCAAATTTTTTTTGGTACCATGTTGGAGTGGGCCAAAATCAAGGATTTATCTAGATAGGATCAAATTCACAAAATTGAACCTGTATAGAGTAGTGAAATATGAAAAACAACTCAAATGGAAGAAAATTATCTTCATAATAAAAAATTTGTATTATCATCATTAGATAAAAATTACATAGGAAGTTACATTATATAGTGAGGAATTAGGTCACCTAAAAAAGGTATTTAACTCAACTCATAATTAGAAAATGACTTAAAGTACATTTCCCCTAATGACCTATTATTAGACTAAGCAAGTTAATTAGACCGTGTAGGTAAAACCACATAATGGGAAAAATATTATACTAATAGATTGCATGCTTGGACCAAGAAGAGGGCCTATACAAAGAACATTTAGATTTACACCACATATGATCTAGTCACACACACACATTAGAAAGGTAACTACATTGAATTGAGGTATCTATTTTGGGGTTATGTAGGTAGCACTTAGTTTGGGGTTCTGAGGCCAACTCAACCATTCCCACTTGATATGTACCTAAGGATATGATATATTATTGCATATGTGTTGATAGAGATACTGACATGTGATGAACAACCCCATTAGTTAATAATATAGGTTCAATATATTAAGATACTTGAGTAACTTGGGGAATTAGTACATTGGGTAATGGTCAACCTACATTAGGATTAAGATGTTACCCATCCTTTATTAGTTAATTAGAGGCATACATAAAGGAAAAAAATATAATTTTAAATCAATAAATCAATCAAGTGTTGAGTCTTCTATTCAGTAGAAGGATATTAGAGGTTATCCCCTTGAAGTGGCAATGTGGAGTTATTCGTTCCTAAAGGAGTATTGTATGGTATTTCCCTACTTTAAGGGTATTATTCTATTTCTACATATATTGAATATTTGGGTATCTTGGTTGACAAATATATATTTTGTCATGTTGATCTACATTATGTTACATATATTTTAAATTATTATAAGTGTGGATCTTAATAAGTGGTATCAGAGCACTAATTTGGTTAAATATTATGGGTGAAACCCTAATTTTGGAGAATCATTTATATTGTGCAATCTATTAAAAAAATTTCTATAATTTTTTTCTATTGTTGAAGAATATTTCAAAGATGTCACAGTAAAAAAATTGAGGTTTTATGATAATTTTTGAGGAGTTATTAATATTTTAGGGTTTGTAATATATTCACCATATCTATCACAATTTCAAGAATTTTTTAGTGAATGTTTTACTGATTGGTATCAACATACAAGATATATATATATATATATATATATTTTGAAGTTTTTGGACAATTTTTACATAGTTACTATGATTTTATGATTTTTCATAGATTCACTCTACAAGCTGAATTTTTTAGTTTTTTTTCACAAAAAATTCATTGAAGTTGCAATATCATACATGAAAGATACAATAATTTTTTTGGATTGTTTGGATTAGTTTCACATGAGTTATTGAAATTTTAGAGTTTTTTATTAATCTTAATTTTTTTATGGATCATGAAGTTATAAGTATTTTTAGGGGAGGATGATATTGATGCTAGAGAATGGTGGCTCATTTTTAAGAAGTATAATATTCAAACAATTTGGTGGCAAAGACATTTCTCAAATATTTTAATGGTCCTGCAACACTTTGGTGGGATGAGTTGGGAGGAAAATGATGGAAGTTTTCATGGGAAGAAATGGAACAAGTTTTCCTAAATCAATGATACAAAGAATCTCAAGATGATGAAAATGAAGAAGACAATTTTGATGATAACAAAGAAGGGAATGCAGATGAAAAAGTAGTATAAGAAAATAATTACAACAAGGAAAATTATTTGGGTGATGAAAAAGATTAAGAAATAGAGCATATTATTGATACTGAGGAGGCTACAAATGGTGTGAAAGGATAGGTAGAGGATTTCAAAGAGGAAGAAGGATTAGATGATAAGGGTTTGAATAGTTTGGCTCCAAATAAATTAGAGACATTTTTGAGTTCTATGGATGTATTTAAAAGAAGAAGGTCATTGTGTTCATAAACCCTATAAATAAGTATAACTTCATCAACATGGATATGGCTCAATATATACATATTTAAGTAAATAATATCAATAAGGCTTAACTACATGGTCAAAATATTTAGGTTTTTAAAGATTTGAAGCTCACTATGAACAAACATATTTTGCATTCAGATTTTTATGCTTTGGATATGAATGGTGTGGATATGGTTCTTAGATATCCATGGTTAGGGACTTTAGGAATAATCAATATTAATGTTTAGAATAATTTCATGAAGTTTTGGTATAGGAAAAAGAATGTCACTTTACATGATATCATAGTTGAAAAGGCACAAAGAATAATCAAAGTAGAGGATGATGATGATGATATTGAAGCAGGTGAAGAAGAGCATGAGGGATATTCACATGAAGACATAGATGAAAAAAATAATACAAGCATGGAAGAACACTTCATCTACTCAAGAGACAAGGGAACCACCGAATGAAAGGGAGAAAGAGGTAAAATAAATTGTTGATAAGGTAAAAGTATCAATTTTTTTTGAAGTATATCAAAACCCACATCATCATGAGAGGAACCAATTGTTGAGTCATGTTAGGGAGTGTCATAGTAATAATCACTTTGGCTATACAATAAATTATAGTACAAATTATGATGGCTACATATGGAATCAATGGAGTAATCACTATGGATATTCATGGAAGTAAAATAATAAATAATATGGTTAGGTATGGAATCATAGTATGTAATGGCATATAGAACATTGAATCAATAGGGAAATAACTATGACTATGCATGGAAGAATAACTGCTATGGTCATACATGTAATGAGAGTAACACAATGGAATATGGTACATAGAATCAAAAGAAGAATAATTATGCATGGATACTAAGGTGGTAAAATTATGATTATGAATGGAATAAAAATAGAAAAATTAATTTGAAAACAAGGTTCGAGAGATATCACATATGAAGATCACATAGGGGTGGTTGGATGATCGAGCTTAGAGACAATGTGCAATGATTTAAAACACACCCATTATTTAGTTTCTTCTTATGTTTCGGGGATAAAATATGTCAAGGAGGGAAGAAATGCTATATACCTAGAGATATGATATTTAAATTTATATGGGTTGATAAATATGTTGACATGTGGCACACATCCCCCTTAGTTATATGGGTCCAATATATTAGGATACATGAGTAAATTGTGGAATTAGTACATTAAGTAATGGTTGGCCTACATTGGGATTAGGATGTTACCCATACTTTGTTAGTTAATTAGAGGTATATATAAAAGATATGAATATAATTTTAAAGCAAACATTTAATTAATGAGTCTTCTATTTGGTAAAATTATATTGGAGTTTGTCCCATCAAAGTGGCATTGTGGAGTTATTCTTTCTTAAAGGATTATTACATGGTGTTTTTATACCTTAAGGGTATTATTAAATTTCTAAATATATTGAATATTTGGGTGCCTTGACCCACCAATATATATTGTGTTGTGTTGATCTACACTAAATTATTCATGTTTCTAATTATTATAATTGCTGATCATAATAAGTGGTATCAGAGCACCAATTTGGGCAAATATTGTGGATGAAATGCTAATTTTGGAGAATCACTTATATTTTGAAATCTATTGTGAAATTTTATACATTTTTAAATTTTTGTGTTGAATAATATTTCAAAGAAGTCATAGTAAAAAATCAAAATTTTATGATTAGTTTTGAGGGAGTTATTTATATTTTAGTGTTTGTAATAAGTTAATCATATCTACCAAAAATTTAAATTTTTTTAGTGAATGTTTTAATGATTGAGTATGAATATACAAGAAATATACGATCAAAATTTTGGACTTTTTGGACAAGTTTTGTGGTAATTATTGTGATTTTATGATTTTTCATAGATTCACTCTACAAGCCAAAATTTTTAAAATTTTTTCACAAAATTTATACTGAAGTTGAAATATCATGCATGGAAGTTACTATATATTTTTTGGATTGTTTAGATTAGTTTTACATGGTTTATTAAAATTTAAGAGTTTATTCATTAACCTTAGTTTTTTTTGTGGATCATGAAGTTATATTTTTTTTAGGGGATGATGATATTGATGTTAGATAATGGTGGATCCTTTTTAAGAAGTATAATGTTAAAATAATTTGGTGGCAAAGACATTTCTCAAATTTTATTTATGATCCTAAAACACTTTGATGGGATGAGTTGGGATAAAATGATGAAAGTTTTATGGGAGGAAATGGAACATGTTTTCCTAGATCAATGGGACAAAGAAGCTCAAGATGATGAAAATAAAGAAGAGGACAATGATGAAGATAATGAAGAAGAGAATTAAAATGAAAAAATAATGGAAAAAAATAATGACAATGAGGAAAAGTATTTGGGTGATGAAAAAGAAGAATAAATAGAGCATATTACTAATGATGAGGCTACAAATAGTGCAAAAGGAGAGATATAGAATTTAAAAGAGGAAGAAGGATTGGATGATAAGTGTTTGAATAGTTTGGCTCAAAATAAATTAGAGTCAACTTTTTAGTTTCATGGATGAATTCAAAAGAAGAAGGTCATTGTGCCATAAACTCTAACAATAAGTATAGATTCATCAACATGGATGTGGGTCAACATCTACATGTTCAAGAAAATAATATCAAAGAGGCTTAAATATATGGTCAAAATATTCAAGTTTTTTAAGATTTTAAGCTCACTATGGACAAATATGTTTTGAATTCATATTTTTATGCTTTGGATATGAATGGTGTGGATATGCTTCTTGGATATCCATGGTTAGAGACTTTAAAAAAAATCAATATTAATGTTCAAAAGAAGTTCATGAAGTTTTGGTATAGGAAAAAGAAGGTCATTTTAAATGATATAATAGTTGGACAATCATAAATAATAATGAAGGTAGATCATGAGGATGAGATTGAATTAGGTGAATAAGAGTATGAGGAAGATTTAGATGAATACATAGATGCAAAAATAATACAAGTAAATAAGAACACTTATCTACTCAAGAGACAAGGGAATCACCAAATGGAATGGTGGAAGAGGTAAAAAAAAGGTTGATAAGGTCAAAATATCAAGAAAAGTTGAGGTATATTGACACCCACATCATCATGAAATGCAAAAATCATGGAGTCATTTTAGGGAGTATCCTAGAAACAATTACTTTGGCTATACAAAAAATAAAAGAACCAATCACAATGGCTACACAAGGAATCGGTGGATCAATCATTATGGATATGTATGGAAGGAAAGGAATAAATACTATGGTCATTTATGAAATCAGAGTAGCACAGTGGCATATGGAACATGGAATCAGTGGGGAAATCACTATGACTATGTATGGAAGAATAACTACTATGGTCATGCATGGAATTAGAGTAGCGCAATAGAATATGTTACATGGAATTAAAGGAGGAATAATTATGAATAGAAAAAAAGGTGGTAAAATATGATTATGAATGGAACTATAGTATAAAAATGAAATTTAAAAACAAGGTTAGAGAGCTATGACCTACCAAGATCACATAGGGGTGGTTGGATGATTGACCTTGGAGACAAGTGTGTAATGATTTGAATCACACTCATTATTTAATTTATTATTTTGTTTTGAGGATGAAAAATGTCAAGGAAGAAAGGAATGTTATGTACCTAAGGATATGATATATTAATGTATATAGGTTGATGGAGATGTTGACATGTGGCACACATCCCCCTTAGTTAGTTATATGGATCTAGTCTATTAGGATATATTAGTAGCTTGTGTAATTAGTATATTAGGTAATGATTAGATTATATTGGGATTAAGAGTTACCCATCATTTATTATTTAATTATAAGTCTATATAAAAGAGATAAATATCATTGTAAATCAATTAATCTAGTAAGTGTTTGTTAGTGTAGGATTTTTCCCACTATGTGGTTTTATCTACATGGTCTAATTAGATTGCTTAGGTTAATAATAAGCCATTAGGATAAATGTATTTTAATTTATTTTATAGTTTTGATTTTATTTAATTACATTTTTGGGTGACCTAATTTTTCACTATATAATATCCCTTCCTTGTACTTTTTGGCTAATATTCATTAATGAAATTTTTTTGGTGAAGACAAACTTCTTCATCTTATGAGTTATTCTTCAGATTTCACTACTTCATAGAGATTTATCCAACCTCATTAATTAAACCCTATCCAATATATCTTTGATTATGGCCCACTTAGACATGGTATTATATCTACACTATTAGATGAATCCATCAATTTTATTGTGAGATCTTGCATTCTTGCTAGTTCAAGATTTTCATTGATTTTGGTTTTCTAGGGTTTGGTGGGGTTTCTTATAAATCCATGAAAATATGAATACCTAGATTATATAAGGAAAAATTTAATAGCACCATCATATTTATAAGGTGGAAAAACCCTATGTATGATTGTAAACATGACCTATTTTTGTGACAATTCTTTTTGGCCATTTTTGGAGAGTTTTAAGGTTATTTTTTTATTATATAAAATCCATAATTTTTGGTGACTTTGAAGAAAGAATATTTATATTTTTTATGGGTTTGTCATGAAACCAAGTGGTTATCTTTCAAATTTTGGAGAATTTTCTCAAAATATACATTTTTGGAGTTTTTCCAATTTGGTGGGATTTTGACTCCTCACAAGAATTTTTGATAGTTACCAGACTTTTATCAATGGAAAAAAATCCTCATTAGAAATTTAAACCTATCTATAAATTAAAGTGGTTGCATGTAAAATCATCATATTTCAACCCTTATAAAATCACATGTTGAGTTTTGAACCTTGAAAAATCACCTACCAAGTTTTGAGCCTTATGAAAGCACCTATCAGGTTTCGACCCTTATAAAAGCACTTATTAGGTTTTGAACCCTACATAAACACCTATCAGGTTATAACACCTAATAAAAAACCTATTGTATTTTAACACCTATTAGAAAACTTGTCAGGTTCTGACACCTACCTAGGCACACTACAACTTTTGACTCCTACTTGTGCATGCTCCAAACTCTATGACCTACTCAGGCACCCTCTAGATTTTGTCACTTGGAAAAATACATTATGGGTTTTTCCAACCCTATTCGCATTCATAATGAAGTCATAGAGACTATAAAATTTAAGATAGTTAAGATTGACACTATTTATGTCAAAATTGAGGTATTTTTTGGATGATGTCACTCACCCATCAATCACATCAATTAAAGTTAGAGAGGGGGGAACAGTCAAAATAAGTCTTAGCCCCTGGTCACTTCCATCTCAAAATTGATTTAATTTTTCTCCAAAATGGCATAAGTTTTTGTGTGGGAAGTTTATTCCAAAAATGTTTCAACAAATTTTCATACCTAAAAATTTTCAAAATTTTAAAAGTGGAGATTGACCTTGCCATCTAGAACTTCAAACACATATAAATTTCAGCCTACTACTCCTTTTGAGGTGCCATTTTTTTAAAAGTGTGATTTTTTTAAGCTTTAAAAATTAATAATATTTTCTTGCCTTGTAAATTTTAACCTATATAGATTCAGAGGGTTGCATATTCATAGTATTTTAGTACATATAGTTCAACACATACTTCCTTTATACATGATGGATTTGAGTTATATTTTGATTATTACACCATTCAACTATCACGAGTGGAAAGTAAAAGTGAAAATACTCTTAAAGAGAAAAGACTTACACAAATCATGATGGGTACAAAAAATATTCAACACCTGAGGTAGAGAAGGTGAAGTGGTACAATAAAAGTGATGAAGCATATGGTCTTCTATGCCTATCTATGTCTCCCAACTTATTATTTATTATAGAATATGATATTACTCCTAATGAAGTTTGGACCATATTATAAAAAATATTTGGGAAGTAGGACATAATGAGAGGTCATGAGTTGGAGAATGAGCTCATTATTTTGAGCTTAGGTGATTTTGACATGGTATAAGACTTCTTCACAAAATTAAAATCACTCAGGTTATAGTTAAAACTATGTGCCATTGACAAAAATTATGACCAATTAATTCTTTCCATCCTTTTTAAGTTGGGATCTAACTATTTTATCTTCATTTCTACCTTCCATGCCACCAAGCATGCCATTAGAGCTATATGGACAATGTCATCCTTGTATGACTCTAATGCTGAGTTGACTCAGGAGCAAGACAAGATCATTCAAATGGGTACACTAAAGTCATATAAAATTCATGCCTTAATTATGATTCATGGCAAATAGAAGGTTTCTGATAGCAAGGAGAAGAAAAAAAACAAGAAGGACCTAAAGTAAACAAAGGTTCAACAATATAATGTTAATTACAAATCATCAAAAGAGTCTTCCTATTCAAAGGGGAAACCCAAGAAATAATGACTCACATGTGGCTATTATAATAAATCCAAGCATGAAAAATCTAAATACCTGAAGAAGCAGATTGGCCAATTAAAAAAATGCTCGAGAAACACAACATTAGTATCCACAAGTCTTACAATAAGATTTAATTATCATAGGAGTATTCTAAGGCCAAAGATAGCAAGAAGGAAAAATATAAGGGAAAAATAATTGTTGAAGTTGCATCCTACCCTTACATATGGGTTATTTTTTCTAGTGCATTGCACCATATGGTTTCATCACATGACATTGTTATACTTAGATCCTTGTTCTATGCCTTCCATCTTGTTGGGTAATGATACTTATGTAGAATTTAGTGGGAGTGGATATGTTGAAGTTAATTATGGGGACATTTCATGATTTTCTCTATGTTACCTCTTTATCCACCAATATACTATCTATTTGTCAGATCAGTCACATTGGTTTGGGTAAGATGGCTGAGTCCACACTTAATTCCATGGTTATTAGGGAAGAAGATAGTGACTATATTTTTGCATTTGGGTAAGTGAATCACCAGTAATGGTTGCATAATTTATAATATTTTTCTCTTGATCAACCCTCTACTAAACTTCTCACTCATTTAGATGGGGTGAGTAAATTATGGCATGAATGATTTAGCCATATCAACTATTTCTACCTAGAGCAACTCAGTCACCAAGAGATGGTTTTAGGGTTTTCACAAGTCAAAATTTATGAGGAGTTTTATAAGGTTGCATACTTGGTAAAAATATTGAGAAGTATGATAAGGGAAAATAATGGAGATCTGAATAGATATCAGAGACAATCCATAGTGACATTATTGGTCTATTTACAAAACCTTCATTCAATAGGAAAAATTACATGTTTACTCTCATTGATGACTTTTAGAGGCATACTTGGGCATATTTTATTAGGTATAAATCAAATGTATTTGATCTATGAATTTTTTAAATAAAAAATTAGGGGTGTTTGGGTGTTTTGAGTAATGAGGAATATTGAGAGATGAACATATATTGGAGATTGTCCACAATGACACTATTGGTCCATTTAAAAAACATTAATTCAATTTGATAAATTACATGATTAATTTCATCAATGAATTTTCAAATCAATTTTAGAAAAATATTTAGGTAAGGCCATCAAGATTTTTCAGAATGATAATGGTGGTGGCTATGTCAGTAACT
Organism: Torreya grandis; assembly: GCA_037957365.1. Classification (NCBI taxonomy): domain Eukaryota; kingdom Viridiplantae; phylum Streptophyta; class Pinopsida; order Cupressales; family Taxaceae; genus Torreya; species Torreya grandis. The sequence goes on from JARHVA010002685.1 coordinate 592,018, forward strand.
GTTGATAAATTTTACCACCATTGGTCAAGGTTGCTTATGTGTAGGTTTCCATAAAGACTCAAGTTATGGAGCAAAGATTAATTAAACTATAAAAAAAATGATAAAAAAATAATAAATCCAAAATCATGCTTAGTAAAATTCTATAGGTCCAAATTTTGGCACAAGTTTCTTCTATTTCTCTAACTAGCTAGTAAGGGAAATTTTCAAATGCTCAATTCATGAAAGAGAAGAAAATTTGGTTAAAATCGTATTAGGGGAGGATATGTGCCCATATTAAATAAATATTTAATTCATTGGTTTTATGTTAATGGGATTAAATTTATGAATACGTTAAGAAGGAAAGGTGCTCTATAACCCTCCTAAAACCCCATTAACTCGATTTTAGGAGTTATGATTGCATTTTTGAGTTATTTATTAAAAATTAAAAGTTGTGTGAAATATTATGGGGAATAAATAACCTTAATATACATTCCTAAATCAAAATTTCAATGAAAATAATAGATAAAGGTAAAGGTACAGGTTACAGGGTTTCAAGCATGCGAGAGAGACAATCATAAAAGACATTTTTGAGATGTTTAAGTGATTGTTTGAGCATATACACTGGTTTTAATAATTAGAGGTGATATTAAAATTTATAATTAAAAAATACTTAGGTATTTATAACTCATAAAACTAAAATAAATTCCAAAACTCAGACCTATAGGCAGTCAAAAATAAAACTGTGAAAACTATGAAACACTAAAAAGTGCATATTTTGAGTTTTATTTAGTGAAATATATTGAAATTTATATGGAGGTATTTTTTTATATAATTTAATGTTTAAAATTTGTTTCATTTCCTTAATTTACTTGAGTATAGATCAAATTGAATAACATAAGTCTGCACCATGAAAGAAGTCAATATTTTAAACTAATTTGCTCATAAATGGAGTTAGAAATGAGTGTTTCAGATCTTCCAAAAGGAAAAAAATGTTTTTATAGGATGTATAATTATTTTAAATATATTAATACATTATAATAAAATTAAAACTAATGTAAAATAGGTTCATATAAAATAAAAATATCTCCAGGTTACATTGCGGGTAATAAGCAGGCATTTTTTGTGAATTTTTATTTGAGAATTTGGTGAAGAGTTTTCAAGATTTTAAATTTTTTAAAAGTATAAAATATTTATACCTATATAATGAAAATAATATGAGTTTATAGTGAGGAATTTAACTCATTTTAGACCCCAAAATCCAACTCAGGGTTTCTTTAGGCCTAGAGAGCACAAGTCATCTTTGAAAGTTGTATGCAGAGTTTGGAGCTAAAAATTTATTTGAAGGTATGTTAATTTTTTTTAATCACATTAAAATACTATTTTTAATCGTTATATATTAAAATAATTCAAATTCATCAAGTTTTAGGTTCTCATGGTGCATTCAACAAGCTTATCCAATCACAGATGATGAATATATCCAAGAAGGACCAATATGGAGAGACGTAATTGTCCATCATCAAATGAAATTTAAGAAAGGATATTTCATGAATAGGAATAAAAATTAAACGTATAATCTCTATAATTAAACACATTAGAGGAATAAGATAATCAAAATCTCAATCAATGCAATACAACCCTCAACAACCTTACCTAGTCAAACACATGTTCTCTTAGCTATTTGGAGATAAAGAAAAGGTTACGTGTTTCTTAAAAATGGATCTAAGGTTGGAATAAGAGTTAAATAACATAAAAATTAAATATATATCCTACTATGTTCCCATTATATCTAATTTTATAAAAATTCAAGTCAAATAAAGAACAACCTTTAATCAACCCTAGAAAGTTGGAGATTCAACATGTAAGAATGGAAAAATTAAGATGAAGACTTGATCAAGTCAATAAACCTTATTTTAAAGGAGGATACTCCAAAAAAAAAAATGTAATCGCTCCTACTATTCCACCTTGGATTTTTTTTGGGAAGTTAATAATAAGAAACATACATACAAGATACAAGTAAGATAGCTAAAGTCAAACTACAAGATGAAAGTAAGATAACTAATGTAACTTAATAGATAAATTAAGAGTATCAAGGACATTGAATAATATATTCAAAAGGATTTAAGTGAAAATCAAAAGGAGTTAACTAAATATGATCAATATCTCTTCAATATTGAAGACCATCAAACCATGTATATAACCTTTGAATTTTCCAAAACATTAAAACAAACTTCTCTCTCTCTCTCTCTTAATCCCAAGAAATTTTACAAGAAAGAAGGTTAAACTCAATATGTAATACGTAAGAGTTAGGAAATTCAATTGATTTGAAGTAGGAGTGAAGATAAGTTAGCGTGATGACTCATCCCTATTTTGGGGTTATTTCTCTAGTCTCTATTGATTCTTTTTTATACATGCATGTTCTTTTTTTAGATATGATGATCAGATTATGATTTTTTATATATAAAAAATCTACCAAAATTTTTACTACATCACATTTGAAACAATAAGAAACTAAATTTTCCTCTATTTTTAGGCTTTTCATGAAGTGTGTGTCTCATGTTCATTGATGTAACTTAGTAAATGATTGTTTTACCTATGTTTATGTATGAATTTTTCACTTTTATGTAGAAAATGAAAAATATTTTAGGTCATATCAAGTGTCTAAGTTTGATTTCTACCTAATCTAGAAGTGAACACAACCAATGTTCATTCCTTCCAAGCTACTTTGAGTGTTTGTCAAGACCTCTGTATGAAATACTAATGTAAGAGCCATTATATAAAGATGAAGTGAATGTGTGAAAGTTATTTATATTTAAAATTATGTCAATTATAGGCATAATTAACTTTGATATTGGTGTATCACCTCAAATTTTTAGTTTTCATATCTAATTTCAGCTTATGTATTGCTCATTTTACCATTTTCTTAGTCAATAAATCACCAAATTAAAGAGTTTAGAGAGAATTAGGTGAGTGTACCAAAGGGAACCATCCCTTAATCTAGATATTATCTCTAATATAAGGCCACTCACAATTTTTAGAGTTTATATTGTGTCAACATGAGTGAGAAAAAGCACACATTGTTGCAAAGGTGCACTTCTAAGTGATAACAATAACCTTTTTGAGTAATTATATATATCATAAGATATTTAACTATAATATAAAATTAAATATAGTAGTCAATAAAATGGTTTTTTAGAGCACAAGAAAAGGTCCTTTAAGTAAATATCTAGTTGTATGCTATACTCCAAGTCTCTTGCACCTTAGTATTGGGTCGAGGCCTTCAATTATGATTTAACAAAGTTACTCATAAATAATTTAAATAATTCACTCCTTTTTAAGTTTAAAGTATTCAAAAACCCACAATGAATAAATTTTTAGTGTTTATATCTCTTATAATGGCTCACATTCTCAATAAGAAACATAAGGCAATAGAACCTCAGAGTTATCTTCACATCTTCATTGGATATCTTGAGGGTGTTAAGGGATACAAGATTATACACACCAACACTTATGAGTTTTTTAATGAGAGGATATTTTTATTTCAATAGGGTCCTTTGTATTTCACACTTATAAATCTTCCCTCTTCCTTAGATTCACTGGGATTTGATGACAATTATAATGATTTAGATCCATCTAAGTAGCTTCTTGATGATCTAGATTCTTATTTTAATTATAATGATGAGAGTAGTGATGAGGATTATACTCCTTATATCATAATATATTTAGAAGATGAGGAATATCCTCCTAAATCTCTAAGCATTTGTCCTCTTTGGGATACATAGACACTACAAAGTGTTAGCCAATGGGTTAGATATCCATCAAACACTAGGTGAATCCATTTACAGTTCTAGAATGCCCTACATGATTTCATTACATATTATTAAAATTTGAAGTCATTTATTGAGGCATTAGTCCCTCTTAAGTGGGATAAAATTATGGAAGAGGAATATGGTTCCTTGATTAGGAACAACACTTGGGATTTCATCCCTCTTTCTAGGGGAAGAAAACTTGTTTGATGCAAGTGGATCTACCAAACACAATTTATAGAAAATGGGTCCATAGAAAATTTAAAAGTATGTTTGGTATCAAAGGAGTTTACTGAGGTACTTGGCATTGATTATATTGATACATTCACCCCAGTTTCCAAAATAAACTCAATCTAAATCAATCTAACCATTGCCATAACACATTGCTAGGATGCTCATCAAATAGATGTGAAGAGTGTTTTTATTCACAATGACCTCAAGAAGAAATATACATGGAGAAAAAAAAGGATTTTTGGAAGATTCCTCCTTACTTTTTAAACTTCAAAAATATATTGATGGCCTCAAACAAGCTCCTTCAAGCTTGGTATGCTAAGATGGAATCCTTTCTTATTTTAGTTGGGTTCACCTGATGCCATTATGATCTGAATGCATATATTTTATGGTAGGATGATTCATTGTTTATTTTGGTTATATATGTGGATGACCTATTTATCACATGGATTTATTAATCCACCATTAAAATAGTGAAAATTGCTTTGTCTGATTGCTTCTCAATGATTGACTTGGGCTTGTTGCACTACTTCCTTGAGATTGAAATTTCTCAATCTGACTCTCACTATTGTATAATAAAAGTATGCTCTTAATTTTACTGCATAATTTAATATGTCTAAGTGTAAGCCAAATTTGTCTCCTTTTCTATCTTTTATGAATATTGATGTTAATTGTCCATCTCCTTTAGTTGATGCTAATATATGCACCCAAAATTTACATGGTGTGATACTTATGATACAAATCTAGTGATGATGTAATGACCACTTATTTCATGCTACATAGGGATATATATAGATATATTAATTCCATATACTTCCCTATTTATATTTTAATCCATTTTGGTCTCCTTGATTCTAACTTTCATAGTGGTTTTCACTTTATTTCAAAAACTAACCATAGGTGATAGAACTGCCACCCCAGGTAATGAAATTGCCCTTTTGTGTTAAGCAACCACCCCTTATTTTACATAACCTTCATGGTGGTTGTGTAACTTAGGAGGTGGAAAAAATGATGTGGTTTTGATTTAAAAAAGTGATGTCCTTAAAATGTTTAGTGTTAGTTTTACCACCTTAAGCAATGGTTTTGAAACTGCCCCTACATAAAGTGGTGGTTTTGTCATAGTTGAAACACCTTCTAAAATTAGCTCCTATAACTCCAATTTTCATACATTTTGCATAACTAACATCATTTTTATTATTTTATCACCTTTTGATCACCTCCAATTAGGCCCAAATCACTTCTATTTTTAGTCCCTTTCAATTACTCTCAAATTAAACTCACCATCACACTTAATTGAACTCCTCCATGTAAGCTCCCATATTTTCCTAAGAAGGAGAATTTTGGATTGATTTTAGATATATAAATTTACATTAGATGTTTCTATTGAGAAACATTTATAGCCAAAAAATTTCTATGGTTACTAGGAGATTCAGGTTCTATTATTTTTGAGTCAACTACATAGTTGTAAGTAAAGAAGTGCTCTTGGTGAAAGCAACTTAGATATTATGAAACCAAGACATTAGCCAACCTAAGTTTAGTTTCTCTATATTTATGGATTGTGTCTTTAATTTTTCTCATATTTTCCTAAATTTTGTGTATCCTCTAGCTAAAGAGTTTATAAAATTTATATACAAGCACATGGATCTAGCAGACTAAAGATTCTTCTATCAACACACCACATACACTTGAGCTGATTTATATAAAAATCAAGATGGAGATTTATTGATTTATCATATTTATTTTCTTTATTAGATTATATTTAGTGTAGATTGTTGTTGTGTTAGATTAGTTTTCCATGTTCAGAGAAGGAAGAAAATTTGATAGTGAATGAGATCTATTCCTTTTCATTTTTATTTGTTACAAAAATATAGCTAGTTTTGATTTATCCTTGCATCTCAGTAGATTATTTTCCTTCCCAAATTTTACTAAATTTTATCAATAATATTTAAAAATATCCTATCAAGTCTTTATATTATTTAAATCTAGGACAAATTTTCTCTTTCAAGATCTAAAAGAGTCTCTTGCACTCAAAACAATCACCTAGTCAAACATAGAAACATAAATAATTGTAGTTGCATTAAAAATGGTAATATATTGATGTTATTATTTTTTTTGAAGGGTTAAAAACACTATAATTTTACTCTTTCAAAATATAAAAAACAAAACTTGCATCTCTTTTTTCATCTTAATAAATCATTAAAAAGAAAAGGGTTTTACTTGTAGTAAATTAGAAAGGTTGAAAAACTAATTTAGTTTGTTTGCAAAAAATAAAATCCATAAAAAGAATTTAATTGTTGATGTCTTAAATAATATTCTATTCTAGCAATATTTACATGCATAAATTCAATATATACATTTATTTCATTTCATACAAAACAAATAAAACAGACAAAAACATCTAATCTACTTTGCACAAAAGTAGAGCTAAGAAAAATAAACATCTTGAATAATAGCATAAGTTCCTTATCTCTCTATTTGAAAATATTAAAAACATTTAAAAAGGATAAAAAAGAGTTTTGATTTCATTTACTTTCAATTTTTCTATTCTTTTATTTTCAGCACTTCATTTTTAGCAAACAAGTATTTACTTTTACAAAACTAAGAAAAGTATAAAAATAGTGTCAAAAGCCTTGTTAAAACTTGAAATCCATATCAAAAGTCTTGCCAATCAGTACAAGAAACCACATCCCACATAAGCCTTATCCATCTACAAAAGTACCATACATCAAGCCTTGCTTCAACATTCCATAAAGCACAAACTACAAGCCATTGTTTGAACAAGCTCATATGCTTTTCCTTTCCTTTCACCTAGTCTTATTTGGATGACCCTCACTGAGACACTAGGTATTAATCAACACAATATATTACATAGAGTTAGAGCACTTGGTCCCATAATCATCACATAATCTAACATTATCATTGAGTTGAGATGTGAGGTCTTTCAATCTACTCCCATTCCCCACCTTATCATAGATTATTTAATCACACTAGAAGAATAAGAACATATCCCTAATCCACTTATCAGTATCCTCCATCAAAAAAAGAGATGTCAACACAATGTTATCCAATCCTAGTCTCTTACCCACACCTCCTTTTTATCTTTGGGTCTAGTCTTATCTTATATCATTCACACTCAGTGCATGACATTGACTGGGTAGAGTCAACCTAATAGATTGTGTTTTTTTTCATGATTCATCTAACTTGATATTCCTCCTTTCCTTAAACCTAATACTAACCAAGAACTTTGACTTCTTATAATATTAGATATTGAAGGACCTTAGATATCTATTTATACATAGATAGATACTCTTAACATGCATCAAGATGCTAATGAGGTTTTTTGGTTCCATCATGAGAACTCATTACTGCCACTTTTCCCAAATCCCATTCCACTAAAAAATCAACCAAAACCTTAGCCCATACATTACGTCGATTTCCTTATCCATATCTTAGGGAGTTAAGTACATAGTTTAGTGTGTGTTAATTTATGTGCATATAATTTGGTGAACATATCCTGAAGGACTTCATTCTTTATGTACCCCTTTATTCCTCTTATACTTTCCTTTCTCTATCTTCCCCCCTTCCATTTATTCTACTGGTATCCATATACCCCAATATAATGTTTGGACATGATATTGGTAGATCTCTTTGCCTAGAGGGATATAAGAGAAGCCATATTAGCTTTAGTGAACCTTCATTTATGAGATAGAACAATCTAAAATTTGACACTAATGTAGAATACCAATCTTACAATTAATCCCTTCCCAATACTAAAACAAGGAGTAGGGTTGGTATTCAAGACATATGTGATGAATTCAAAACCACAAGTAACAACCATGACTCCAACACCACAAACCTCAAAGATAGAGGCACATTCAATCCATGTATGAGTATTAAGACATACATTAGATTTCAAAGACCAAAAATGAAAAACATCATTAAATATGATCACTACCTAGAAAGGATTCATCACTTAAAAGATGAGGCTAACCAAATGCAAGCTGCTAGACACCTCCACAAAAAGAGTCAAAATACTTCCAAACCATCATCATCAACCACATGCACTACTCTAGGGGGATTTGAACCAACTCCTTCAGGCCACCCCATCTCATGAGTCTACCCATCCTACTGAGAAGACCCATTTGACTGACACTAACATCAGTCCTAACCAACTCATTAATACCCTAGTAGGTCATATCCATGACTTAGAGAATAATTAACAAGCTATAGGTCAAGGGAAAGGCCCAAGTCCCCCCACACAAAATCATCCCTCCTATTATCTCATATAAACAACAACTCACCTAATATCAAAACAAAAATCTTACATGTTCCCACCACTACAGGAGGACATACCAACATAAAACCATGTATCTCACCCCTAGGAGATATCCTTACTCATAGGATCCCCAACCTTAATACCTCTAAAACCTATTTATAATATCAAACACATATTAAAAATCTAGTAGGGTAATATACAAATATTCCCTACCATTACAAAACTACACATCAACCAATAACCCACTGTTCTCCATGCCTCTAATTCAGGTACCTCCTATATACAATGCCTCCCCATAGGCGGGCTATGCCCCACCTTATATGGTATCAAGTTACACAAAAAATACACATACCCCACCAAAAAAAATCAAATTTACTCATACATATAACAACCTCCCTTATTACTTCCACATGTATTTAAAGTCCACCCATATGGACAACTACTCTCTAGTCTAATATACTTCGCCAATTAGGGTTCCTCTTTTAAATCTAATAATTATCAAAACTACACCTATAAAACTCAAAATTTCAACCCTAGTCCCATTTTAACCACAAAAAACTTTATCAACATATGGAACTATGACAAATCTCTCAAAGAGCTTATAAATACCAATATACGAGGGGTTCATCTCTCATGCCACCTGTTGACCAAATTTGACCCTATAGGTCAAATTGGGACCCATACAAGTAAAAAATTGATTTTTATGTGTTTTAGGGGTCTAATATATATTTATTAAGGTGTATTATAGGTCATTTAATGTTATATTATCCTTGGTCATTAGTCATTTTAGTTCTTATATCATTTTGAGTCATTTTAGGGTCAAAATAGGGCAGTAAATGAGTTATAAAGCCTCTTAGGGAAGTGTGAAGGTGTAATAAGGGTTATTTCATGTGACATGTGTCCTATTATGATTTAATAAACTATTCATAACTAAAAGTGATAGGTTCTTCAGAAGAAAGAGTAGTTTTCTTGGGAAAAGAGAAGAGTTTGGCACTTGTATGACCTATGGGGAAAGGTGAAATGTGGGAAAAGGTCATGGAATTAATATTAATATCAATCAAATTATATAAGTGATTTAAATAATTTTTAATTTATAAAAAATTCCCAAAACCATTCTAATCCTTTCTTGTCCTTTTAGACATGTAGACGTGATCAATAGGTTCATACTTGGTACAATCACTAGAAGAGGTTCCAAGTATAACACATTTGGGAGGTGGTATTAAACTCATAGAGATTAATTTAAAATATATATATATATATATATATATATATATATATATATATATATATATATATGTATATATATATATATATATAATATTTGTTAACCATGCTTTATGAATCATCTTTTAAAAGTTGACTATGTTTTTTTGCTTGCTAATCTGTGCATCCTATAGGGTTTTCTCCATTTTGGATAGGTCCATACAAACCAATTGGTGAGGTTGGATATAAAGGATGTTGTATAAATTATAAAAATATATAGATTATTTGTTTCATGTTTCATGGTGTTTTCATGGGCAAGTTTTCTCATGATGCAAGAAGGTGTCACCATTGTGAAGCTTCAATCAAGTTCTTCCTTGATTCAGAATGATGGTCTTCTATAGAGGTCTCATATGAATGGAATATGGTGTCCCAAAAGTATCAAGTAAATATGATCATATATTTTCATGTTTGGTTACAGAATTAATTGTTTTGATCAAACATTCATCCCATGGTCATACTTAGTCACCTTTTTACTCAGTTTCACTTGTAGCCATGTTGAATCACGTGTGTGGAACCTATTTGGTATCTTCATAGAGGTGTATTGAAGGTATCAAGTAATTTAAAATGTCTTTAAAATTAGGAAAAAACAAGTTGGAATATCAGAATAATTTATAAATAGACTATGATAGTCAATGCAATATGCATGTATACGTAGCTCATTGAATATACAAGTATCTCAAATGATGTCATGATGGAATGGGAGTTTTGATAGGTATTTCTAATATTTTAGAGTGGAAATAATGTATTTTTTTTAACTTGGTGAAGGTATAGAGTGAATCCCAAGAATATGATTCTTTTTCACTACCTATATCATTATCCACTACCTAAATTCACAGTCTCCTACCATGAAAATGCACCTACAGGTGCCTCCATGGAAACCAAATATGTTGAAATGAGTATTTTAAGCTGAGAGAGGTTTATGAAAATGATATAAGTATATTTTAAACTATTATAAAAGATAAAAACACCATTTAAACTCACAAGATCATGCTTACTGATTGAAGGTGCCTCATTGCCTATATATTAGGATACCCACCTATAGGTGGTATTACATAACTTTGAGGGTTCTTGTTTGGAGAATTTGAAACATGGTAAGGTTTAATTTCAAGTCATAACATGTGATAAAATAAATTTATACATGTTTGAATCATAAAATGGGTAGGAGGAGATGTAAACCATCTTTAGGCACAATATGACCAAGTTTAGGGAGATTTTCCCAAAAAGTACAAAATACAGAACTTGGTAGTTTTGTGGAAGGTTTATAGCAGGGTTGTGATGGGATTTTAGACATATTGATGACTAAATCTGATATTAATATCATATTACAATAAATTTTCAAGAGATAGATTCAAGAGAGAGTAGGGAATATTTTTTTTTAGAGGCTCAAATTTGCCAATTTATGCACTAAACCTAGGCAATGATCGCTTACAGGTCTGAACCCAAAAGAAACCTTTTCACCCAAGTTGGTAGTATTGGGCCATGTATTGACATTTGGATGGTCCTAGATGGTTAAAAATATCATTCATGGCATAAATATCATCAAAGGATGAGGATATACTATATTTTTCTTCCCATGTACACCTACAGGCTTCTCTTGCCTAAAAAAGGCCACTTACAACCAACCTAAGTGTAGGTTTGAGAAGGTGTTCTTTCTTGTAGACCTAACGAATACCAACCTAGAGTATAATGTGAATTTTTTTGATCATAAAGACTAAAACTAGAGGTTATTATATAGATTTTTGATTATACAAACACCTACAGGTGTCCCCTCAAGTGAAAATATGCACTTATAACCACTGCAGTTGACTGTGACATAGGTAGTGAGCATAAAGGATTAGTGCCTAAGCATTGTAAGTGTATATGGATGAGTAAAATGAATTAAAATAGGCAAAAAATGACTCAAAGTGACTTAAAGGGGTTGTAAACATTGACTTTGTGGCTAAGTTATTTAGGGTAACCTTTAGGTGCATCACCCAAAAATGAAACAAAGTCAAACGCCTTGACCAATCAAAAAAAGGCATGACTTGAAGAGTTTATCAAGGGGAAAAATAATTATAATAAATTATATATGGATAATGGATACTAAATGATACATCAATAACATATAAATAGGGAATATAAAGCTCTAATCAATAACACACAGTCCATAAAGGTGAAACCTTGCACAATGTCTATTTTGGTTTTTTAGGAGTTGAAAGGATAAAAGGAATGATCAAAAGTTTAAATTTTATGTATAAGGTATATAAAACTAGGAGAGACACATAAAATATTGGTTTTCATAAAAAAATAGGGGGAATGCCATCTATTTTGTCTCAAACAGAGGGCACTCCCTTTATGAACAAAATCTACAACCTTGAAGAATGATAGAAAAAGATGGACCAGAAGTTGGTTGAAACTTGAGGAGAGATGTAGAAAGTTTAATGACACCTAGGAAAAACATTAAAACCAAGCACATAAAGGTGAAATTCAATAGGGTGATTTATACTCTCAAGGTTACAGTCAGGAATATGAGGTAGGGTTTTTTCCTAGAATCCAAAGAGGAGGTCATTCACACTTCTAACCTTAGATATGCATTTAAAAATATTTGAGAATGTTTTTGGGGTCAATATAGAGGTGATAAAGTTTTTTGGAGGGAGATAAGTTGCAAATGAAAGCCGCTTTTGGCTCAAGATAACCTTAGACCTGTGTAAATGGAAGAAACAAGCTCGAATAAGCACTTTGAGTGCTCATATCTCTCTCGATTATTTTCATGGGGAATTAAGAATATTTAATAATTTGATAGGGGTAATATTAAATAACATTGTGTATTTTTTTAAAATTAAATGTGAAACCTTTATGAACAAAGCTTAAGAGGGTAAACAGGTATAAACCCTTACAAAACCTTTGCCAATGACCCGATTGGAGAAATGATGTTGGAGGGATATTTAAATGAGATATTTTGACCATGAAAGTTATTGAAAATTATAGAGGACTATTTCAGGATCCTTTCCATCCTTTTTATTTGTACATAACTATAGGGATGGAGAACAAAACCTGGTTTTATTTATTATTTTATGCATTATGTAAGTTATAAGAGGTTTTAAGAGATGCCAATCACATGGGATGGAAGATTAGGAATTAAGATAACTCAAAATGTCAATTATTCCTTGGAAAAAATCCTAAGTTCCTCAAATAACTACTTCATCTTAGCCAATCAAAGCTGGCATAGTGACCAAGCTAGTGAAAAGGGTGGAAAACTTCAAGTGAGCTGATTTTAAGGTGTGTCTAATGCCTCTAAGGCCATGGAGGGTATTTAAAAGTTTCATCCAATCACTCCCGTGGATTTTCATGGAAAATTTATGCCTTTTTAGAATCCAAGTGTGCATGCTATGTGAAAGAGTAGTTTTTTAGAGTGCAAGCAGTGATATCTCATTTCTAAATGATTCTAGATGACAAAGAATACAACCAATGTATGGAAATTCATGTCTAAAATCTTTCCATCTAGTTCCAATCATCATACCTATCCCTATTCAGTTTTGGGATGTTCAAATAGGTGTTGAAGATGAAGTTAGTTTTCTAAGCTAATACAAAGAGTTTTATGCCACTTTTCATGAGTTTCATGCCTTGTATGGACACTTGTACTCCCTGACCTTGCATGTTATACTTAAAACCCTATTATCATGCATAATTAATTCATTATATCAGTGTGACAAATTTCCTTGTGACCTTTGGGATTATCTCTTCTCCCCCCCCCCTCTCTCTCTCTCTCTCTCTCTCTCTCTCAAGTTCTATAAAGAACTATCCATTTTGGCCTTTGTAACTATGCTCCACCTAATTATGGAAAAGACCTACTCATTTACATACCATTTGATCAATAAGACTATTAATTATTACCTCTTCCATGATTGTTCATATTTTTTTTTACTTGGATGATTGATTTTGCTTAGTGATGACTTGTTTCCTTAACATTATTGTTTCATTATCTCAACTATCTGTAGTTGGAAAGTTCTTCTTGTAGGGCATGTGAAGTTTTTTATGATGTTTCAAGGTTGAATAAGTTATTATATTCAAATAGTTCCATTATATTCCTCTAATCTATCCCTCCTAGCCTAAACATTCATACATAACCTCATAATGTAACATTTATGTGAGAAGATGTAGATTAAAGAAGTGTATGTTTAGTTAGTCCTTTGTTCTCATATGTAACTTGTAGCTAGTTGGAAGTCATCAAATTATTTGGTGTATCACCTCTCTTAGGATAGTTTGCTTTCAGGTTTCTCTCCCCCTTTTCCCTCACAAAGTTTAGGTGTAGTAGTGATCTAAAGTGGTACATCAAGGGAGATATCCCTATCTAGAGATTTAACTCATTCTTAGAACCACCCATAGTCTATAGATGTTTCAATTGTGCCACTTGGATAAAGAGAGATGAGACATATCCTCAATGGGTGAAAACCCATGTGATAATAGTTTTTGGCATGTCTAGTGGGATTCTTAGTCCAAGAGGTTAAAAATATTTATCCAAGCATCAATGGCAACTTCAAAGATACATCAGCTGGTTAAACAACCCATGTTTCCTTTTTAAGATTGTTAGTAATATATTTATTTGTGTTATTTCTTTTAATGAGGTTCCATGACTAATTTTTATGTTGAGTACTATATTACATAAGTTGGTGAGGTATATCAAGCTTATGACATTCCCCATCAGCCTTTGTATGATCCTTACCAGATCAAATAATCTTCTTACTAGCTCTAATATGAACCATATCAAACATGAGTTTTATTATTCCTATAACTAGCCTTCTTAATGTCTTGCTCCTCCTAGTCAACCTAGTCACTTCTCTAATCAGTCCATTTCCACTTTCAAGAAAACTCTTTTGGGCTATGAGAAGTACATGATAGATCTTGATAAAATAAGGAGAAATGGTCAATATATTCCTAGTAATATAATTCATAAGGTGATATATGCATTATATATGTTTAAAAGAGAGTGGGCACCTATTGAGAGAGCCAATTGGCAAAGGCTTGACAGTGAGATGCTAGATTGAGTGGCCTAGTTTCATCCTTGGAGGCTAGGATAAAAATTCATGAGAAGCAATCTCACCAAACCTATAAAAATTCATATCAACTTCCCCAAGATTGATATCAGTCCTAAATGATTCCCACTCATGAACCTAATTAAGCTTATCAAAGCCATCCTTTTTCCAATCTGTTAGAAGAGAGAGTTGAAAGGAGAAACCTTATTTTTGAAAAAAATATTGATAGGTAGTTTGAGTTAGCTAATATTAATATGTAATAGTCCATGTAATTATAAAAATAAGTGGAATATAATCCCTCATTTCCCTCTCTAATTACATTTACACCTCAAGAAGTGACCTCTAGATATGAGATTCCAAGTTGGAGACAAAGTGGAGAATCCAAGCCTAAGGAGATCCCAAGTTTCTTGAACACTTTGTCCACTCATAAAAGTGAATTAATAACTCAATAAGAGACTAATAATCCTAAAATCCTAAGATATAATAATATATTGGAGTCATGAGGAAAGAAAGAGGATAGAATACTTGATAAGGAGTGTGAAGTTGAGAAAGAACTTGATCCTATGCAAGCCCTTCCCACCCTTCCTCAAGAGACCTCTTATCTTCCATGTCAAACCTATTGTATTAATAATCCTCATGAATATTTCTATGGAATTCAATAAATAATTTTCTAAGAGAACCTATCCAAGAAAATTTAAGAGTTAGAGTCAAGGATGGAATTGTTAAGTCAAGGTGTGATGGAAGGTTTAGACCCAAAAGAAGATCTTATGCATAAACACACCCCATATACCCTTCATTAAGAGAGTACTTAAGATAAATAAGATGTAAATGAAGTCATTATAAAATGGAAGGAAGAAAACTAAGCTAGTTTATCCCAAGGCCTACCTCTCCTTCCTCAAGAACACCCAAAAGAATCTCTTCCTTTTCATTCTCAGCCTAATTTTGAGTCTTATGTTCTACCTCAAACAAATAATTTATCTTGTCCTAACCCTATCAAAATTTTACCTAATGTACCTATGGTATGGGAACCTAAAGAGGATAATTTGGTTGAGGAAAATATATAACCCTTTTTTGAAGAAAGTACAACTCCTTGGTAGCCTCATTGGGCTAAGTCACATGATTACAAGATGCCTAGTCTTGGCATCACTAAGAAGGAGAAGGAGATTAAATATATTATATCACTTGAGAAGCAAGATCAGATTATGATAGATAAGATATAATTTGTGAACCCTCAATAGGTCATAAGTGTTGAAGAAAAGGTGAGTCCTTATGTTGAGTCTTCTTGTTTGGTTGATAATGAAGAATGCCTTCCTTATGGCAAAAAAGAAATCTTGAATGAATTCCTTTAGGATTATAAAGAAGAGGATGAAGGAGATTCTCTTGTTGTTACACTTCATGATTCTGATCAAAGATAAGATGAGGAATTATAACAGTAGTTTGAAAACATTTGCAATGACTTTGAGTCTCTCAAGGGGTCTATAACTTCCTTAGAGCTGATTACAAGTGATGGTAAGCAAGATGACATTTAAAAAAATGTCATACATGAGAAATAAAAAAATTCACCTTAGCATTTATAGGTCACGACAAGATCCTATTGGCCTCAATCTTCTAAGGAACAAGAAATCAATCCTCTTGAACCATGCCTATCAATAAGATACTAGTTGATCATGATATGAAGAGTGGGAAGTAGTATGAGGTATGTGTACAACTTTAAGAGTAATATTTTTATATTGGAGACCTATTTGATGATGATATACTTGAGAGAAGATCAAGTGAAGTATCAAGAAATAGGTCTAACCTACAAAGCATCTAATAAAAGGAGAAACATGCTTGGTACTATGATTCAACTAATGAAGAAGGAGATGAAAGAAACTTTCCTTTTGATCCTAGAAAGGAGGTATGCTTAATTTCTAGTTGTGCATAATATTTTATTTTATGATTTCCCTAAGTGCCTTGAGCACCTATGTATGTGTCTTATTAGTTTATTTACTTTGTTTTGTGTGTCCTTTACTTTGTGTGGTTGAGGTAGTCAATTGGTCTTGTATTGATCAAATTAAATGGTTAAAGTACTATTATTGTTGCTCAAACTTAAGATAACTCCCTAATCCCAATGGAATAACAAGGCTACTAGTCTAGTTAGTATAACAGACATACTACCCCTATGAGTCACCAATTTATTGATCAAATTTGACCTTGCAGGTCAAATTAGGACCCTTATAGGTAAAAAATTGATTTCTAGGTGTTTTATGGGTCTAATATATATGTATTAAGGTGTATTATAGGTCATTTAGTGTGATTTAATGTTATATTATCCTTGTTCATTAGTCATTTTAGTCCTTATATCATTTTGAGTCATTTTGGGGTCAAAATAGGGCATTAAATGAGTTATACAACCTATAAAGGAAGTGTGAAGGTGTAATAAGTGTGATTTAATGTGACATGTGTCCTATTATGCTTTAATAAACTATTAATAATTGAAATTGATAGGTTATTTAGAAGAAAGAGTAATTTTCTTGGGAAAAGAGAAGAGTTTGGCACTTGTACGACCTATAGGGAAAGGTGACACATGGAAGAAGGTCATGTAATGAATATTAATATTTATAACACTCATATAAATTATTTAAATACTTTTTAAGTGATAAAAATGTCCCAAAACCATTCTCTTCCTTTCTTTCCCTTTTAGACATGTAGAAGTGATCAATAGGTTCATGTTTGGTAGGGTCAGTAGAAGAGGTTCCAAGTAAAATGAATTTTTTAGGTGGTATTAAAATTAGAGAGATTAATTTAAATAATAATATGTCTAATATTGGTTAACCATGCTTTATGAATCATACTTTACAAGTTGACTATGTTTTTCTATTTGCCAATCTATGCATCTTATAGGTTTTTCTCCATTTTGTACAGGTCCGTACAAACTAGTTGGTGAGGTTGGATCTAGAGGATGTTTTATACCTTATAAAATGATATTTATTCTTTGTTTTATGTTTCATGGTATTTTCATGGTCAATTTATCTCATGCTGTAGAAAGGTGTCATCATTATAAAGCTTCAGTCAAGTTCTTCTTTGTTTCAGAATGATGGTCTTCTATAGAAGTATAATATGAATGGAATAAGGTGTCCCAAAAGTTTAAAGGACATATGATCACTATTAGACAAATTTGTTACCATTTTTTTGAAATTTAATTTGGCTCAATTTAGCATCTTTTTTCTATTTTCAATTCAATTGTGAAGGACTCATGAAAGAAACCAGTTGTTTTGTATTCTTTGGAAGCTTTATTTCAACCTTGTTCAAGTGTTTTTCACCCCTTTTGCCTAAGTGTTATCTATTTTGGAAAGGATAATTTGTTTCAAGTTTTTTATCTAGCCCTATTAATTCTTTAGACTTTTTGTCTCAGACAAAAAGTATGAAAGGATTCTCTCTTTGCCTTTTCTCGAAGGAATCCTTTGTTTTAGGTTTTCTGTCTCAGACTATTTATCTCAGAAAAAAAGTTTGAAAGAATTCAAACTATCTTTTCCAAAAATATTTCCCTTTGGAAATTTTTTGAAGGGTTTTATCTCTCTCTAAAGTGCCCTTCAGAACTTTTCCAAAGGGTGACTTTCCTCCAAAGTTCCCTTTGGAACTTTTTTGAAGGGACACTTTCCCTTCTAAGTGCCCTTCAAAAAGTTATGAAGGGTCTTTCTCCCTTTAAAGTGCCCTTTTAAACTTTTTTGAAGGGTCACTTTCCTTCTAAATTTCCCTTTAGAAAGTTCTTAAGGGTGACTTTCCCTCTAAAGTGCCCTTTAAAAAGTTCTAAAGGGTCACTTTCCCTCCGAAGTGCCCTTCAAAAAGTTCTAAAGGGTCACTTTCCCTCCGAAGTGCCCTTAAAAAGGTTTTTAAGGGTCACTTTCCAAGCCCAAAGGGATCATTCCAAAAGGAAGTGACCTTTGCAATAAGTCTAAAGAAATTATTGTGGAATTTTTATCTACAACAATCCTTTTAACAAGCCATAAATAAAAATCCTAAACATGATGCTTGAATGAAATGCTCAAGTGAAATGATGGTCGAATAAACATCAACTTGGAGACAATGAACTAACCACTAGTGTTCACTACAAGAGGATTCAATTAGATCAAATGGCCCACATCCTCATCTATTGAGCCAAGGAGATCCCATATCATCACTGATTGATTATGATCTAAGTCATTCCTTGAGGACCAATCAAAGAAGAAGGACAAAGCCAAACAAAATGGAAGAGACAAATCTATAATAGGTGGATTCCATTGTAATAACCATTTTGATGCCATGACTTAGCCAATAATATCCTTATTTAATTGATGCAAACATTGAAAAAGCATCTTTGAGAGAGCAGGACCAAATGTGTAATAACTTGTGATGACATAGATCAACCAAATGGCTTGAGTAAAGCATCCTTTGTAAAGATAGTTACATCTAAAGATGGTGACTTCAAACAAATTTATTCCTCTCATTGGAACTAAAGGTTTTCCTCTCTCTCTTCCTTCTTGCTATATATACAACCCCTTTGCTAGTAAAAAATCATCCACATAAAGTATGATGAAGCCTTATTGGAATGATATCTTGCCTTTTAGCATTAGTACAATCCTTTTCCATTTCAAGTTCTAAACATTTTCTGAGTTTGCAAGTGACATATATTGACAACAAGTGATGGTTTCATGATTCTTTCCTTTTTCCTTCATGTTTGAGAAAAGTTATTGATCTAACAGGTCATCTAGAGTGTGTTTAAGTGTATGGAACCACTATAAGGATTTTAACTATTATTTAATGTGCAATTTGCCTTTCAATCCATTCTCCTTTTTTTTTTCATGCATCTCACCTCTTTACTAAAATATTCATGTTAGAATCTCTAGAATTTGGAAAAATGTCTTTACATTTTACTATATTGTGCACTAAGATATGACATTCATGTGGAATAAAAACCTTGGTACATCACCATTCTTAATATAGGTTTCCTTCATGCAAATTCTAACCCTTTTATTTTCAATCAAGCTAGTGTAGATAGAGATTGTTTTGTAGAGACAAATTTAGGGAGCTAGTCCCTTTAAATCTATAGGTTCATTTCCCCTATAGGCATACCCACATGCCTATAAATTTCCCAACATTTACCAAATATATAAGAAACCTAAACATCCTCTTCTAGGGTGAAATATTTGGAGACAATAGTTCTAACATGCCCAGTGGGACCCCGGTTCCTTGTTATTTACATGTCAAGGTGAATGTTGGTCTTGACAAACCTGAGTTTGTACTCTTAATATAACATTTGACAACTCTAAAAGGTTATAATATCTAGTTGTATATCAAGTTATCCACATTATACTTCATGGTATTCACTAGGTCACCTAGGACTTTCGATCAAGCCCCTATAGCTAAATCTCTTCTTGAAGAACAATGCCCTGAACCATTACCTACACTTAAAGATCCTTGGTAAGGAGGTTTTGTAGAAGAAGAAGAAGTTGAGGAGGTTGGAGAAATAGGAAATGAAGAGGAAATAAGAAAAATGGATAGAAAACAACCTTTCCTAGCCTTTAACACACAAAATCCAATTGACCTTCTTGCATATGGCTCTATTCCTCCCAATGCTACCAAGAGTCTCCCTAGTTTCAATGGAGAGGGTCCTATTACCCCATCTGAGCATATTAGAGAAATTTAAAAATTTTGTAACTTTCATAATGTCACATGAGCCAACATAGCCATTAGATTGCTTGTTATGTCTCTAAAAGGCAAAGCACTTGATTGGTATAGGAATTTGGAAGGTGATTACATTACAAGTTAGGATGGCTTTAGGGAATTTATAGTGACTATATTTGAGAATAAGAGTGACCACACTTCACTAATCCATTAGCTAAATGTGATAAAGAGAGGTCCTAATGAATCTATGGGGGATTTCAATGAAATATTTCAAAATACATGGCATAGGTTTCCACCTATCATGAGACCTCCTCCAAGGTTTGTGTTCCCTACCTATCTCAAAGGTATTGGTACTAATGTAGAAATGATGTTATAATCTATGGGAGGATTCACTTTGCTTGATGAATATGAAAAATATATTTAAGCTAAAAATAGATTGATACAAGATTGAAGACTCTCTCCAAGAGTTTCCATGCCATTTCTATCTCATGGTTTAGTTGAAGCTCTAAGCATAGCTCAAATTCCTAATGTCAATGTCAAGACAAGAGCCTTCCCCAAGAAAGTGGATAGTGCTATGGACAAAGATGAATAAATCTGATCATTATGAGCTCAGATCAAGCAAGCTTAGTTCTAAACAAGTGCTCCACCTAACCATCAATATATCCTCAACAAGGATATAGAGCTCCACCCAAATACAACTAACAAGGAAGAGAATAGGGTCAAAAAGGTTTCAATAGGTAGCCTAATGCCTATAATCCTAATCCCACTCCTTTCACAAAGGTTGTTGTTCTAATACATGATAGTTTGGTCCAAGGAGAGAATCATTTAGACCAATGGGGAAAACCTAAAGGTTAATTTGTTCATGATGGTGGAGAAGACAACCAATATTTGGTGGCATAAGAAGAAGCTACTCCTTATGTAACTTCAGAAGAAACAAACCTTATGCAAAGGGATAACCGTGGAGAAGGCAACATCCAAAGTGTAGGCATGATGAACTTCTAAGAAAGAGATGATTATGTGTTAAATCAAAGCATTCCAATTATAACCAACATAAGAGACAAGAAGAGAGTGTTTTGAGAAGATCAAGGAGTGCATGTAACTCTAAGTTATGTCTCTCCAAGGCCACAAAGTGTGAATCCTAATGCTATACCTACTGCAAGTCATGCTCGTCAGCAAAATCAAAATCCAAGTAAGATTGTCAAACTTACAACACAACAGGTTTAGAATCCTGATCTACCTTCAAGGGTCCAAGAAAAGGTGAATTATCCCTCTCTAAACATTATTGATTCTTTGAATAATGCCAAGACAAGCATATCTCTTTGGGAAGTCTTGCATATGTTTGGTCAGGAGCTGTTATAAGATAGCTTGCAAACATTCATGTAGCCCCTCAAACTTAAAAAAAAAATGGTGTATCCCTTACCAATGATCCAAGCCATGTATTATATCACTCTACCTAATTTGAAAAGCCTCCACCCTTCTATCTCACCCTCATTGTGGGAGACAAGCTGGTCCATAATTGTATTATGGATAGTGGAGCAAATACTACTATTATGCCTAAAGTGGCAGCTAATAAGTTGGGGTTAAAATATGAGCCACATAGCAAAGGCATATTTCAACTTGATGGGAATCCAACTAAGATAATGGGACTGGTCAAAGGTCTGAAGGTCTATCTACATGATTGCCCAAGTTTTTTAATTTTTCAAGATGTTGTGGTGGTAGACCTTTCAACCCATTTTGCTATCTGCTTGTCAAGGGAGTTCATGGATAAGATAAGAGGGTAATTTTATACTAATTGGTATTTTATAGATTTTAAAACAAGATATGGAACCAAGATGACTATAAGGACTCATCCCTTATCAATTTTTCATATTGAGCCATACACGAAGACAAACTCAAATCAAAATTATCTAATTAGTAAAGACTCTGAAAGTGTTATGGACGGTGAAGAATCCTCCCCCCTTGAAGGTATTTATGATCTCTTCCTTGATAAAAAAAAATGAAACACATAGACTTGATCCATATACTTTCATTGAATATATTTATTTGGGAGTTTATTATATGCATGAAAGGGATGTTCCAATCCCTTCACTCACTAATGAAGACCATGAACTTGATGCGATATGGGAAATGTTATTTGATGGATCAAGAAGTAAAGTAGGTGAAAGGGCTGGAATTATGTTAGTTTATCCATCAAAGAATCAATACTACTCCTCATACAAATTCCACTTCAACTACACTTGTAATGTGGTAGAATATGAAGGCCTAGTCCATGGTCTCCAATGGGCAAAGAAGAGGGGGATCAATAATTTAAAGGTTTATGAAGATATTGAGCTGGTCATCCACCAAGTAAAAAATTAGGTTAAAACTAATAATCCCTTACTTAAATTCTAAAATCATAGGGTATGGGACTTATTTGAAGACTTTGATGCCTTTAACATATAACCCATACCAAGGGGTTCCAATAAACATGCTGACAGATTGGCTGCTATAGGGGTACAATTTGATAAAACTACTAATATGGGACAAGAGAAAGATTAATATCATATCAAGATCATTGTGAGACCCTCTATTCTAGATAATGAAGTGTCATGGTATGTGTTTGAAACTGATGAACACATTGCACACTTCTTGCAAAAGGAGGTAGGTTTCTCCTTAAGAAACCAAAAGAGACTACATGATCAATATGAAAAAAAATCATTTAGTTGAAGACAAAGAAGATACCTAAGGGGCTGATTACCTTAGAGAGTGTTTTCAATGAGGATGATCAGAAGAAAAAATAAAGAGTGAGCATGTCAATAAAGGAAGAGAACTATGAAAGAGTCCTATTTTTCAAGGACAAACTTTTGAAAATTGGCAAGGAATGTTATCAGCCTGAGAGGCAAGATTTTACTAAATTGTGTAAATAGGTTCATGACATATTTGCTTGGGAGTATAAAGACTTGAAAGGGTTTGATCCAAGTCTATCTCATCATACCATCAAGTTAGAATCTAGAGCTAAACTAGTCAGGTAAAAGCAAAGGCCTATCAATCCCAAGATAAAAGAACTCATGAAGAAGGAACTGACCAAGATGATTTAGTCTAGGATTATTTTCCTATCAAACACTCAACTTGGGTGGAAAATCTTATGCCTGTCTAAAATGAGAATGGAGAGATTAGGCTATGTGTATTTTTGAGATCTTAATAGACTATCTCTTAAGGATCATTATCCACTACCTTCCATGGAACACATTTTGCAAGTTGTTTTAGGTTCTCAATGCTTCTCTCTTCTTGATGGTTATTTAGGTTACAACCAAATATTGGTAATGAAGAGTATCAATTCAAGATAACCTTCACTACAAAGTGGGGAACATTTACCTATAATAATATTCCTTTTGGTTTGTCCAATGCTGGATTTACTTTTCAAAGAGAAATGGACATGGATTTTAAAGTTTTGATCAATAAGTTTCTACTTGTGTACCTAGATGATGTAACTATTTTTTCAAAAGATGCTGCTGATCATATGAAATATCTACGGTAGGTGTTTTAGAAATTTAAGGAGTATGGCATATCCCTTAATCCAAAAAAATGCATCTTTTCTGTTTATGAAGGTAAACTTTTGGGGAACATTGTTTTAGAAGGAGGCTTGTCTATTGACCCTAAAATGATTGAGGCTATCCTAGGCTTGTCCTTACCTCAACACAAGAAAGGACTAAAAATATTCTTAGGGAAAATAAACTTTATCAGAAGGTTTATTCTAGACTTTGCATCTATGGTAAAGCCTATCACAACCATGCTAAAAAAGATCCAAGTTTTAACTTGGACAAAGGAGGGAAAGAACAATTTTGAGACAATCAAGAAAGAAATTGAAAAATCTCCTACTCTCTTAAACCCAAACTTTTCCAAGGATTTCATTCTTTATATATTTTCTAACCTTGATACAATCTCAGCTATGCTCATGCAAAATAATGATGAAGAGGTTGAGCAACCAATTGCATTCTTCAACCAAGGATTGGAAGATTGTGAGGTTAGATATACATTTGTTGAGAATAAAGATTTGACAGTGATAAGGGGATTGAAAAAATTTAGGCACATGGTCTCAAACAATAAGATATATGTCATGTTTTCTCATCCTAGCACCAACGCATTTCTCCTAAGCAAAGACCTCAATGAAAAAAGAGATGGTTGGATCATAAAGGTGATGGAGTATGATGTGGACATCAAGGTGAAAAACTTGGTGAGAGGACTAGGATTATGCAGGCATTTAGCTTTAGATATGTAGGAGCCAAAAGAAGAGGTCTTAATCAACCAAGTTCAACCCTAACTAGTTGATCACATTCTAGTTTAGAGCTAGATGCAAGACATCATTAATTTTATTCAAAATGGTGAGTGTCCCAATGGTTTGAGAAAGTCTTAAAGAAGATACTTTAGATTGTAGACCATTCCCTATTGCCTTGCTAATAATGTTATCTTTAGAAAGGACATAAATGGTGTGCTATTAAGATGTGTTGACAATGATCAGTTTGACATGTTGCTGGAAGGTTTTCACAATGGTACAGTTGGAGGTTATTTTTCTCCTAGAACTATAACTACAAAAATAATGAGGGTTGGTTACTATTGGCCTAGTCTTTTTAAGGACTGTTATCATTAGGCTAAGGTGTGTCCTCAATGTGCCATCTTTATAGGTAAACAAAAAATTTCATCCTTTCTATTGAATCCTATCCAAGTGGACCAACCTTTCATTCAACGGGGCCTTGATTTCATTGGTATGATCAACCCTCCATCAAGTGCTAGACACAAATGGATATTAACTACTACTGAATAATTCAAAATGTGGGTAAAATCTATTACAATGAAAGAGGAAAATGGAAATGCTATCTTGGAGTTCTATGATAGCATTATAATAAGGTTTGGAGTTCCTCACATCATCATTTTTGATAATGCACTTGCTTTCATAAGTGCCAAAGATTTTGATTAGGTAGGTAGGAATGGGGTTAATTTGAGTACCTCATCCAATTATTACCCTCAAGGTAATGGATTGGTTGAGTATACCAACAAGAACTTGATCAAGATCATCAATAGATCCTTGGAGAATAATCAAAGAGCCTATCATATCAAGTTGAAGATGGATTTATGGGTAGATAGAATTAATCCTAAGGAATCAATTGGTAACTCTCCCTTTATACTTGCTTATGAAAGAGAAGAAATTTTTTCCATATCATAAGAAATCCCTACCATATAACTTTCACAGTAGCTAGAATTACTTGAAAACACTCTAATGGAAGTCAGGTTGATAAAACAAATGTAGCTGCAAGAGTCAAGGGATGATGCACATAAGGCTATGGACCACCATCAAGTACTCATAAAGAAGTCCTTTGACAAAATAACAAGTGAAAGAGTGTTCAAAGAGGGTGACTTGGTATTGAAATGGGATGAAGATAGAGTAAAGCTAGGTAGACATATAAAGTTTGACACTTTGTGGAGTGGCCAGCATGTGCAAGAAAAGCAACTCCTTTTAGTTGTCCAAGATGAATGGAGAAGAGTTGCCTATCCCTATGAATGGGATACATTTGAAGTATTTATATTATTTTAGGAAAGCTATGTTTTATAAATACTAGTTTAGATGTGTGTTTCCTTTTGGTTTGCTATTGTGTTCCTTAATTTCTTTGTAGCATAGGTGTGTTTTCCTTCCTTTTATTTGGTGTGCATCTCTACCTTATGTGTGTGAATAAATCCAAATAGTGTGTTTTTGAGCCAAATCTTGTTCAATTCTCTTTTAAGTGCCTATATTCATGACTCCATACCTAATGGAAGGATTTAGGTGACTGGTCTTTGGCATAGCAGGCATGCCTCCCCTAAGAATCACCAAAAATGTTAGCCAAATTTGTTACCCTTGTTTTAAAATTTCCTTTGACTAAGTTTAGCATCTCTTGTCTATTTTCAATTCAATCATGAAGGACTCATGATATAAACTAGTTGTTTTATCTTCTTTGAAAGCTTTGTCTTAGCCTTGTTCAAGTGTTTTTCACCCCTTTTGCCTAAGTGTTATATCTTTTGGAAAGGTTCCTTTGTTTCAAGTTTTTTATCCAAGCCTAGGAATTCTTTCAAACTTTTTGTCTCAAATAAAAAGTTTGAAATAATTCTCTCTTTGCCTTTTCTCAAAGGAATTCTTTGTTTTGGGTTTTTTTATCTCAAACTATTTGTATCAGACAAAAAGTCTGAAATAATTCAGCCTATCTTTTCTCAAAAGATTGCCCTTCAAAAAATTTCTAAAGGGATCTTTCTCTCTCCAAAGTTCCATTCAAAACTTTTCCAAATGGCCACTTTCCTCTAAAGTGCCCTTCAAAACTTTTTCAAAGGGCCACTTTCCTCCAAAGTACCCTTCAAAACTTTTTTGAAGGGACACTTTCCCTTCTAAGTACCCTTCAAAAAGTTTTGAAGGGTATTTCTCCCTTTAAAGTGCCCTTCAAAACTTTTTTAAAGGGTCACTTTCCTTCCAAAGTGCCCTTTGAAATGTTTTGAAGGTCACTTTCCCTCCAAAGTGCCCTTTATAAAGTTTTGAAGGGTTAATTTCCCTCCAAAGTGACATTTGGAAAGTTCCAAAGGGTCACTTCCTTCCAAATTGCCCTTTTAAAAGTTTTGATGGGTCACTTTCCCTCCAAAGTGCCCTTTGGAAAGTTTCGAAGGGTCACTTCCCTCCAAAGAACCCTTAAAAAAGTTTTGAAGGGTCACTTTCTAAGCCCAAAGGGATCATTTTAAAAGGAAGTGAATTTTGAAAGAAGTTTGAAGGAATTATTGTGGACTTTTGGTCTACAACAATCCTTCTGACAAGCCATAAACAAAAATCCTAAATAAGGATGCCCAAATGAAATGCCCAAGTGAAATGATGGTTGAATAAATGTTAACTTGAAGATAGTGAGCTAACCACTCATGTTCAACACAAGAAGATTCAAGAAAATCCAAGGGCCAACGTCCTTCATCCATAGAGCCAAGGAGAGAGCCCATATCACCATTGATTGACCAAGATCTGAGTTGTTCCTTGAGGACCAATCAAAGAAGAAGGACAAAACCAAATAGAATGAAAGGGACAAATATAAAATAGGTAGATTCCCTTGTAATAACCATTTTTATGCCATGAATAAGCCAATAATATCCTTATTATGTTGATGCAAACATTATAAAAGAATCTTTGAGAGAGCAAGACCAAAAGTGTAACAACTTATGATGACATGGATCAACCAAATGGCTTGAGAAAGCATCCTTTTTAAATATGGATATAGATAAAGATGGTGACTTCAAAAAAATTGACTCATTTCTTTGGTGTAAAAGGCTCTCCTCTCTCTCTTCCTTTTTGATATATATACAACCCCTTGGCTAGTAAAAAATCATCCACACAAAGTATGGCAAAGCCCTACTAGAATGATATCCTACCTTTTAGCATTAGTATAATATTTTTCACTTTCAAGTTCTAAACATTGTCTAAGTGTGAAAGTGACATATACTGACAAAAAGTGATGGTTTCATTCTTTTATCCTTTGTCTTTCATGTCTGAGCAAAATTATTGATCTAACAGGTTGTTTAGAGTTTGTTTAAGTGCATATAACTAATGTAAGAATTTCAAATATTCTTGAATGTGTAATATGACTTTTAGTTCATTATAATTCTATTGTTTCATGTATTTCACCTCTTTACTAAAATATTCATGTTATAATCTCTAGAACTTAGAAAAGAGTCTTTACATTTTATTGTATTATGCACTTAGATATGACATTCATGTGGAAGAAAAACCTTGGTGCATCATCATTATTAAGATAGGTTCCCCTCATGAAATTTCTAACCCTTTTATTTTCAATAAAGCTGGTGTAGACATAGATTATTTTGTAGAGACAAATTTAGGGAGATATCCCCTTTAAATCTAGAGGTTCATTTCCTTTATAGGCACACCCACATGCCTAAAAATGTCCCAAAATTGACCAAATC
Organism: Torreya grandis; assembly: GCA_037957365.1. NCBI lineage: Eukaryota > Viridiplantae > Streptophyta > Pinopsida > Cupressales > Taxaceae > Torreya > Torreya grandis. The sequence goes on from JARHVA010002685.1 coordinate 620,181, forward strand.
TAGAAGAGGCTTGAACATCCTCTTCTAGGGTGAAATATTTGGAGAAAAAAATCACCCATTTTCATGTTTGGTTTCATAACTCCTTGTTTTGATCAAACATTCATCCCATGGTCATAATTAGTCATCTCTTCACTTAGTTTCACTTGCAGCCATGTTGAATGACATGTGTGGAACCTATTTGGTATCTTTATAAAGGTGTATTAAAGGTATAAAGTCATTTAAAATAAATTTTAAATTAGGAACAAAAAATTTGGAATCTCCAAAGAATTTATAAATAGACTATGATAGTCAAGCAATATGCATGTACATGCAGCTCATTGAATATACACGTATCTTAGATGATGCCATGATGGAATGGGAGTTTTGATAGGTGTTTTTAATTTTTTTTAGTGGAAATAATGTATTTTGTCACTTGGTGAAGGTCTAGAGTGAATCCCAAACATATAATTCTTGTTCACTACCTATATCATTATCCACTACCTAAATTCACAGTCTCCTACCACTAAAATGCACCTACAAGTGCCTCAATGGAAACCAAATATGTTGAAACGAGTATTTTAGGCTAAGAAAGGTTTATGAAAATGGTAAAGGTATATTTTAAACTATTGGAAAAGATATAAACACCATTTAAACTCATAATATCATGATTACTGCTTGAAGGTGCCTCATTACCTATATATTAGGATACCCACCTATAGGTCATACTACATAACTTTAAGGGTTCTTATTTGGAGAATTTAAAATATGGTAAGGTTTAATTTCATGTCTTATCATGTGAGAAACTCAATTTAGACATTTTTGAATCATCAAATGGGTAGGATGAGATGTAAATCATCTTTAGTCACAATATGACCGAGTTCAGGGAGATTTTCCCCAAAAGTGCAAAATAGAGAACCTAGTAGTTTTGTGGAAGATTTATAGCAGGGTTTAATGGAATTTTAGGTATCTTGATGACTAAATATGATATTACTATCATAGGACAAGACATATACAAGAGATGAAGTCAAGAGAGAGTATGGAAGATAGTTTTTGAGAGGCTAAAAGTTTCCAATTTATGCACTAAACCTAAGCAATGATCACTTACAGGTCTGAGCCCAAAAGAAACCTTTTCCCCCAAGTTGGTAGTATTGATCCATGTATTCACATTTGGATGGTCCTATATGGTTGAAAAGATAATTCATGGCATAAATATCATAAAAGGAGGAGGATATATTGTATTTTTCTTCCCATGTACACCTATAGGATTTTCTTGCCTAAAAAAGGCCACCTATACCCAACCTAAGGTGCAAGTTTGAGAAGGTGTTATTTCTTGTAGAACTAGAGCATACCAACATAGAGTATAATGTGAACTTTTTTGAGCATAAATATTTAAAACATAGGCTATTATATTGAGTTTTGATTATACAAACACCTACAGGTGTCCCCTCAATTGAAAACATGCACTTATAACCACTGTAGCTGACTGTGACACATGAAATGAGCATAAAGGAGTAATGCCTAAGCATTGTAAGTGTATAGGGATGTGTAAGATGAATTAAAAAAATAAAAAAAATATTAAAATGGACTTAAGGGGGTTGTAAAAATTGAATTTGAGGTTGATTTATTTAGGGTAACCTATAGGTACATCACCCAAACATGAAACACAATCAAATATCTTGACCAGTAAAAAAAAGGCAGGGAAGATAAATCTCTAATCAATAACACATAGTCCATAAAGGTGAAACCTTGCACACAGTCTATTTTTTCTAACAGTTTATTTTGGATTTTTAGGAGTTAAAAGTGTAAAAGGCATGATAAAATGTTTAAATTTTTTGTATAATGTATTTAAAAATAGGATAGATACCTAAAATGTTTGGTATGCCTAGGAAAATAGGGTGATTACCCTCTATTTTGTCTCAGACAAAAGGAACTCCTTTTATGAACAAAATTTGCAACCTTGAAGATTGAGAGAAAATGATAGACCAAAATTTGGTTGAACCTTGAGGAAAGGTGTATAAATTTTAATGGAACATAAAAAAAACATGAAAACCAAGTACATAAAGGTGAAACTCAATAGGGTGCTCTATACTCTCAATGTTGTAGTTAGGACTATGAGGTAGGGTTTTGTCCTAGAATCCAAAGAGGAGGTCATTCACACTTATAGCCTTAGATATGAATTTAAACCTATTGGATTATGTTTTTGGGGTCACTACAGAAGTTATCAATCTTTTGAAAGGTAGATATGTTATAGGAGAAAGCCAAAATTTGGCTCAAGATAACCTCAAGCTTGTGTAAATAGAAGAAACAATCTTGAATAAGCACTTTGAGAGCTCATATCTCTCTTGATGCTTTACATGGGGACCTAAAAATATTGGAGAAGTTTATAGGGTTCCTATACACTAATCTTGTGGATTTTTTTTGTAAACTCAATGTGAAACCTTTATAAACAAAGCTTAAGAGTGTAAATAGGTCTAAACTCTTGGCAAAACCTTGCTCATGCCTGCTTAGATAAATGAGGTCTGAGGGATATTAAATTTCAATAGTTTGACCATGAAATTTATTTAAAATTTTAGAGGAATATTTTAGTCTCCTTCCCATCATTTTGATTTGTATGGAACTATACAGATGGAGTATAAAACATGGTTTTCTTGACTATTTTGTGTATTATGTAGGTTACAAGAGGTTTCAAGAGATGAAAATCACATGGAAGGAAATATTAAGACTTAATATAAGTCCAAATGTTAATTTAATTCCTTTTAAAAACTCTCAAGTTCCTCAACTAACTAATTCATCTCAACTAATCAAAGTTGGCATAGTGACCAAGCTAGTGAGAAGGGTGGAAAAATTTAAGTGAGCTGATTTTAAGGTGTGCCCGATGCCTTTAAGGTCATGTAGGTTGTTTAAATGTGTCATCCACTCACTACCATGGATTTTCATGGAAAATTGATGCCTTTTTAGAATCCAAGTGTGCAGGGTGTGTGAAAGAGGAGTTTTTTAGAGTGTAGGTAGTGATATCTCATTTATAGATGATTTAAAATGAATAATAATACAAAAAATGCATGTAGAGACATGTCTAAAATCCTTTCCTATAATTATAATCATCAGACCTATCCATAGTTAGTTTTGGGATGTTCAAATGGGTGTGGATGATGAAGGTAGTTTTTTAAGCTAACACAAAGAACCTCATTCCACTTTTTATGAGTTTAATGCCTTGTATGGAAACTTATACTTCATAATATTACATGGTACATTTACACCCTCTTCTCATGCATAATTAACTCATTTTATTAGCATGACAGTGTTCTAGTGACCTTTGGGATTCTCTTTTCTCCTCTCTCAAGTTCTATATGAACTAGGCATTTTGGCATTTGTAACTATGCTCCACATGAGTATGGTGAAGCCGTACTCATTATATACCATTTGATAATTAATAATACTTATTTTTACCTCTTCCATGATTTTTCATAGTTTGGTTTACTTGGATGATTGATTTTGCTTAGAGATGACTTGTTGTTTCCTTAGCGTTATTATTTCATTATAGTTGGAAAACTTATTCTTGAAGGGAATGTGATATCTTTTATGATGTTTCAAGTTTGAGTGAGTTAGTATATTCAAAAAGTGCCATTCTAGGTCTCTTGTCTATCCCTTTTATCCTAAACATTCATCCATAACCTCATAGTGTAACATTGATGTGAGAAGATGTAGATTGGAGAAGTGTATGCTTGGTTAGTCCTTTGTTCTCATGTGTAATATGTATTTGGTTGGAATTCATAAACTTATTTGGTGTATCACTTCCCTTAGGATAGTTTTCTTTTAGTTTTCTCTCCTTTTCCCTCACAAAGTTTAGGTGTAGTAGTGATCCAAAGTGGTACATCAAGGGAGCTAATCCTATCTAGAGATTCACCTCATTCTTAGACCCACCCATATTCTAGAGGTGTTTCAATTGTGCCACTTGGATGAGGAGAGATGAGACATATCCTCAAAGGGTGAAAATATAAGTGACAACACCACCTACCTAATAATCCTAAATTTAAATGGGAAGGGGATCCAAATTCACAAATAAAATACTACACTATCTCCATCACATAAATCCTACCTTTGAATGGGGTTATAGCAAAGATATTTACAAGGATCTCAAGGGGATAACACTTGATTGGTAATATCACCTTCTTAAGGGCTCCATACATTATTTCAAATAGCTTATGGCTAAGTTTTCAAAGTCTATGACATGAACAAACTTATAAAGACTGGCATATGTGAGTTACATATCAAACAATAATATAATAAGTCAACCACCCATTTCATCATGAGATGGTGATATGTCCTATACTCATCATTTAGCACACCTAACATGGAACAATAAAATTGTGCAATATTTTACTCCATTCCCTCAATAAGGAAATAAGGAAAGATGTCTATAAGTTCCTATACAGGTCATATGAATAAGCCTTTAAGATCATACTACACATTGACTAGGCAACCATCTATAGTGGGAAGTGAACTTATGGGACCAATGGGTGCATCATCATCCCTAACCAAAACAATGGGGATTATCAAAATGCAAAATACAACAATGCAAATAATCAAAGTCCAAAAATCCTAGATTGTAATAGGAATGATACCACTAGTGACATCTCTAATCAAACAAAGAAGCAAAACCCCATAAATAATAGTCAATATCAACCTAGAAATAACACAGCAAAAATAACAACATGAGGGTCAGAAAATAAAATCCCCCCTCCTGCCATTCACATGGTTGATTTCAATCAATCAGCACCTTGTAATATGTAATACCAAAATCATAACCAAAATCAATACCGATCAAATGAAAAAACCCCTAGTTCTAAAACCAAAACTACTACCCATGTAATAACAAATATGGGTTTAGACAACAAGGACAAAACATGAGACCTAGGGACTACAACCCCAACATCTATTGCCTCTTCCATAGAGTCAGGTAATGATACTCAAAGTTGTAGAGAGTAAAAAAGTTCATATAAAGGCTCCCAAAATACCAAAGGCAAAGATTCATGGATATGTTCCTAGAAAATGCTAATGCAAATACCCAAACCACTTCAAATGGTCTTATTTCTCCCCAAAAATAGAACCTATAAATCTATCACGACATTTTACCCAACCACCAAACACACCTTACACAAAATCAATAGAAAACCTATAGGGTCATCCCATTTAACACAACCAACCTATGATGGTAGGCACTCACAATGCCAAAGTTTCCACCTTAAGGATGAAAACCCTAATGTGGTTCATCAATTAGGAGTGCAAGATAAAATTAAGATGATAGTGTTGTAGAGTTAGAAGTTGAAGATGATGTAAACACTATAACTCACACCAAAGAGTATCAACCTATATCCCTCTAACCCTCAAACATATTGGAAATAGAGACAATTCTCCTGTGGGAAATTTTGACCTAATATCTAACCCAACCAAAACCTTATCCCACATTTCATTTTTATACCTGATCAAGAACTCCCTTACTCATCAATCAACCTTTATCAATTCCATAGGACTAGGACACCTATATATAATCACTTATTCCTCTAAATCTTTTATTAACCTCATTGATCTAGATATGTTCCCACCTAGTCATGAGTCATGAGACACTAGCTACTTATTTGATCTACAGAGCCTCACACTTGAATCTAAACTATCAATGATAAGATATCTAGTCTTATTCCTCTAATTATATATCTACAACAACTATGTGAAGGTATCCATGATTGATGATAAAGAGACTATGAACATCAGCCCCTTATCTTTAAAATAGAATGCTTGGTTATGGGGAAACTAATTGTTCTACAATGTACAAGAATCTATGAGGCTATGGTAGTCTCAAAGATACTTCTATCAAGACTATTGTACTCCCTATCACATTGTGTCCTAAGATGGCACTAATAGAGTTATATCTCATTGACAAGGAAACCAATTACGACATGATCTTAAGAAGGCCATGGATACATTGAACAAAGGCTATTCATTCCACTTTGTTCTAGTAAGTCCAATTATTAAATTTGGGGAGGGTTTTTTTTTAAATGGGATCTTAAACCCTTTGATATATTAAAATCTACCATACACAAACAACCTGGGTTATACATTGATTATAACTTTCCTATCAATGGGATCATGAAGCCCCCATAATTAGCTGATGTTATTAGATCCTCAAAGCCTAAGGTGGTCATCCTAAAGAAAGGGACTGAAATACCTCAAGCCTTATTAAAAGACAAATTGGAAGAAAAGGACATAACCACAATTAAAAAGGTGTTTGACTCATATCCAGTTGCCAATGTGGTAATTTACACCATGTTTACCACCAAATTCATTAGTCTCCTAGAGAAGGACACTCCTTTGACTCTCCCATTCAATATGTGTGAATTAAGGACCTATTATTTTTATGGGCCTCAAGGTTAATAACCTAAAAAGGAGATAAATAACCTACCAAATCTTTGTATGGTGAAAGTGTCTAGGGATGAGGAAACTCCCCTACATAATAACTATCTCACTAGTCATCACTAAGGCTAGATGAGAGCCAATAATAAAAAAAACATAACCTACACTCTAATATTGTTAATTATAAATCACTTCAGAGTATGTTTTCAAACCCTACCATGATAGGATTATACCACTTCTCTAAGGTCCTTGACACACATGTGCTACTCCCTCTAGAGATGTTAGTTTCCCTCCTTCAACTTGCATCTAGTCTCATTTATTATCCCACTCTAGAACCACTGATAGTCAACCAAGTCATCTCCCCTCCCCAATTCATCCCAAAACTCAAAAATGAGGCTCATACCTATTATAAAGATATAAATCAACATTGGAACCCATGATTACCCCTATATTTCTTGAATAAAAACCTCTTTTACCCATCAAAAAGGAGGAGGACCCTAAAAGGTCACTCACCAAATTCTTACAAGATTTCCTACACATAATAATGGGAAAAACATTATTTCCCATTTCCTATCTAAAGTGTTACAAGTTACATGACAATACCCATACATATCCTCCACCAAGGCAAAATCATAACTATGTAGGCATACTCCTTATGACCAAATAGAACCTGAACTTAGTTAACATACTCCCCACCCCATAAAAGAATCCAAATAAATATTTTTTTGAATTTACATAAATACCCACCTATCTTGACCCAAATATTAGAATATAACCTCAGGTCCCTATAAGTTATCCCATTCCTTCATCCATAACATGATATTGGGTTATCCACAACCCCACAAGCCTTCCCATTTTCCCCACGTAGGGGAGGGTTCATCATCTTCCCAAGTTTTAGATATAGGAACCCAAAGAGGGATTAATTTATATCCTCAATATTCATATGGTTGAAATATCATAGAATTAAGAATTCCCACCTAATGACTGCCTTATTTTTACACACAATCAATGGGTCTTACACTATGATGGGGCTAAGTTCTACTTGGGTGTTGGGGCAGGAGTCATTTTCATTTCAATTAAAGGGTGAGTTATGCCTTTTAGGTTAAATTTAAAATTCAAATGTAAAAAAAGTGGAGATAAGTATGAGGCTCTATTGCTTGATATGCTCATTACAAAATGCTTAGGTGTCTAAAATTTGAGAATCCAAGGAGATTCATAGCTAGTTAAAAACTAGGTGTCTAAAGTATATCGGACAAAAATTGAGCACCTTTAGTTATAAAAAAATATTTTCCTCAAGGTTTATAAGGACTTATATTTAATTTCTATCAAATTAATCCCTAAAAAATTAACCAACTTGATGACTCTATGGCTACCTCATCTTCATGTTTCATCCCCCGTCTATTGATCCCAAAACCTAATTTTATAGTCTTAATCAGGGTATATCCCATCATAAGTAAGAATCCTAATGACCAATAAATCACATAAATTATAAAAGATATGGATCATGCTATCTTGGATCTAGCCATTAATGATGAGGAACTCTTAAAATTCCTATAGGCTTATAATGAGCTCCCCTCATTTCATCATAAGAGGGGCTTCTTTCTTACTTGTTATCCTAACTCAAATTTTGAAATTGAGTTTTATGAGTCCTATTTTTAGGTGGAGGATTACCTCTCCTATGATGATGAAAATCATATTTTTAACATGGCAGGTGAAAACCCTGACCTTCCTATGATTCTCAACATTTTCAAGGAGGGAAACACATCCCTCATTAAGGAAACTACTTAAATTAATATCAAAATAGAGAACCCTATAATACTCAAGTTAGGATCTTTGATATCTAAACAAGAGGTGAAAGACCACAATAAAGTCCTCATGGAAATTTCCAAAGCCTTCACTTTATCATACACTGACATGATAGGCATAAATATTGATGTAGTTATCCAAAATATAGTTATAACACCTAATGAAAAACTCATCAAACAAAAATCAGACTTGTCAAACATAAGGTCGCATTGATAGTAAAGGAAGAACTCATAAAAATTTTAAAATTAAATTTTATTAAGCTTGTTGATTACTCCAGATAGATGTCCAACATCATACCTATTCTCAGAAATAATTATAAGAGAATAATATGCATATAATTTTAAGACATTAACAAGGTATGTCCAAAGAATGATTTCCCCCTCCCATTTATTGATGTCATTATTGCCACTACCACAAGTCACGAGCTATTATCACTCATGGATGGATTTTTAGGATAAAACTAGGTTCACATCTCTGACAAATACTAAAACAATTCTTCATTAATAACACCTTAGGGAACCTTTTTCTATGTTGTAATTACTTTTGGCTTAAACAATGCATGGGAAACATAATAAATGACTCTGACCCACATCTTACATAATGTCATAAATAAAATAGCGGAGGTATACATAGATGACTTATTTTGAAAAGCAAGGTGACATGAAGACCATTTAGGAATGTTACACATCATCCTCACATGGTTGATCAAATATGGAGTCATCCTCAATCCTAAGAAATGCATGTTTGGAGTCATCAACATAAAAATCATAGGGTACATCATCTCCTAATGTGGGATTCATATCAACCCCAATAAGATATGAATAATATTAGAAATGAAACTTCCCATGGATGAATCTAGTATTAAGACATTTTTAGTAAAGTTGGGAGCTATCTTGTGATTCATCCTCGACCTTGCCTATGCCATTCATCCCATAAATAACATACTCAAAAAGATAAGATGCCTAACTTGGATAAGTGATTATCAAGAAGAATTCAAGGTAGTAAATTTTTTCTTATGTCTCCTCCTATGCTCATGGCACCTAAGATGGATAAGCCTTTAATACTTTATATAAGAGAAACTAAGGTATCCCTCATATGTGTGTTATCCCAAGAGGATGATGCTAATTAGGAATGCATGATCTAGTTTATTAGTCAAACCTTTATAAATTATGAGACATGATACACATAAGAAAAAAAGGAATGCCTAGTAATAATGTTTGCAACCAATAAATCAAGACATTATATGCTTAATCAAGAAACAAAAGTTATTATAAGATCTCAAGCCTTATGGAATTTCATAGCCTAGCCAACTCTCTCTCAGAATGCTAGGTGCTTCATTATGATCCTAAGTGAGTTCAAATTAACTTATATCAACCAAAATTTCATCAAAATATAAATCATTACTAATTGGTTGGATGATTCCCCTCAGAAATATAATGACCTCATTGATACCGATTTCTTCAATGAGTTGATATGCTATATAGAAAATCCTTCCACAAATTCCTCTCCTTAGTACACATACATAATCAATTACCTAGTAGACTAAACCTACCCCAAAGGTGTCAATTCACAATAGAGGAAACATATTCATCTTATCACATCAAAGTATACTATCTTAGACATGATCCTTATTTTAAGGCCTTTAATGGTATGTTTCTCCAGTGTGTAGACGAAGAGGAGATAGAAAAGGTCCTCTTTCATTGTCATAGTGGCATGTGCAGTGGGTAATTTAGTGGCCTTGTAACCACTTGAAAAGTCTAAAGGATGGGATAATTCTAGCCCAATTTGGACCATGATGCCATTGAATATATATGTAAATGCAAGAATTACTTGTATTTATCACATGAGATATATATTCTTACTAGGGAATTACAACCCATTATCAATCCATGGCCCTTTTTACTTGGGGTCTAGATTTAATAGATCAAATGCATTTAGATTTAATAGATTTAATGAAATCTCCCCTAAATCTTCAAATGGTCATAATTTCATCATCACAATGATCAAATATTTCACCAAATGGGTATAAATGATGCCCCTAATAACTATGATCAGATGCATCATTGAAAAATGTATACTAAACCAAATCCTTTATTTATTTGAAGTCCTAGATGTTATCATTATCAATAATGAGTCCCCTTTCAATAATTCTAAAGTTTGTGAGCTATGTGAGAAATTCAGTATATCACACCACTTAACCTCCTTATATTATCCATAGATAATGATCAAGTTGAAGTTACCAACAAAACCTTGAAGTCAATCTTGGTCAAAGCTATCAGAGACTCTAAATGGGATTGGAATCTACAAATCTAAAAATCTGGGCTTACAAAACAACTATTAAAACACCCATGGGAACAACCTCATATTAACTAGTATTCATGTTAGAGGGCATCTATGTTTAGAGGTGGAAATACCTAGCCTTCACATCTCATTTTAGGGCCTCATTGATGAATAAGAATATAGAGAGGGGTGTTTTTATGATTTGGAGCTCCTCATTAAACATAAGATCATTTTCATAAACAATCATATAGTTTATGTTGACCACATGTGTAGGTAATACAACATAATTTTTCAAGACCAACCAATCTATGTTGGAGACCTTATCCTTAGGATTGATAGCCAAATAGAAAAAAATAAAGGAGAGGGTTATAAATTTAGACCCAAATGATTGGGATCCTACTTAGTACAAACATATTTCAACAATGGAGCCTATCAATTATGCATTTTGGAGGGCAAAGAGTTTAATGAGTCTATATTCTCTTTGCACCTAAAACACTTATATATCTAGTTCTTACATATCACTTTATTCTCATTTTTATTGCATTTTCATATGTTTCCTATTTACCTACATATCAGATGTGTTGTTTCATGATTTTTTAGTTGGTTTGTTCATACAAAATAAAAAATTTCATAATGTGACATTCCATGTCACTCCATTCTTATATCAACTTATCACCCTCTACAGAGTGTTCTCAAAATCAACATGTCACATTGGTCTTTGTATTAGTTCTTAAGAATAGAGTAAACCTCTCTCCCTACATATTATTGTACAAAATTAGAAGAATGCTAACCTATAATTAGAGTCTATAAACTTGTCTATGATAAAGTCTCCCTTTTATGGTGCCTTTGGAAAAAAACATTAGCATGCCTAAAATAGAATAACTTTACTCGACCATATTAATCCTTGGTGGAAATCCCGTGATTCTTACTAGTTACATGGGACCAAGGTTTGGGGGTAAAGGCATTATAAATAGAAAAGTAGATGATTCTATGAAAATCAAATGCTTATACAAATAAAAAAGTCAAAATCACACATCTCTTACCATTTATTAACCCTCAATGTTGAGCCCTCACATATTACTATTTGAATGGGGTTGAAATTTGGGAGAGATGCACTTAATAGCCTTTGATTATGAGCCCATGTGTCTTCCTAGTTACATGACACTAGGTGTAGGGGGTCAAAAAAGAAGAAGCAAAAGTAATGTCAAATCAAAAAGAGTGTCTAAAAAGAAAGATCTTCAAAAAGAGTTATCTATATGTTTATGTTTAAATAAGGTAACTTTTTTACCATTTATCAATCATGTCAAGGTAAGTTATCTTTAGGTGAAGTTAATAAAGTTAGTATTTTATAAGTTTAGCAAGAAGTACATATTCCCCTTTGCTTATAAGGATTAGGTTGTCTTCCTTTTTCTTATAAAATTTTGATTTTTTGTTCATCTCACATTTGTCCTATTTTCCCCCTTTTCATCCCTTGATATAAAAATAAAGTCATATATTGTGTGAACAAATAAATAAGGAATCACCAGTAAGACAAATGTTAGCACATTCATAGTTACATATGTACATCTATCACATTAAATCATTTACATACATTTTGTTTCCACATATACATAAGAATTTCCCCATAACAACATGTCAAAAATAAATAAATACACATACACATTCATAATCACATATCTTGTCCTCTAAAGTGCATGAGATGAGAATCTAATAAGAAAATAAAGGATCACATCACACAATGAACAATGAGAGATACACCAAAACATCCATACATTTATATATCAATTAAAAATGTCAAGTTTATATGAAATTTTTTTATGATATAAGCACATCTATGGAGGTTCAATATGACTCAAGGCATCTCAAAAAGAGAAAAAATCTAAAATGGTATATCAAAAACATATACAACAAGTGTCAAAATATTGTCCTCCTCCTTTGAGATGGAACTGAGGTGGAAGAATGTCTAAGGCTCTAGCTCTAGTGACATCTCATGCTTGTGCCTCAATCTGATGATACATCCTTATTTGTAGGTTAATGTCTAGGAGGGTGGTCCTTACCTAAGCCTACCTCTGATGCCATTATCACTATCTTATGACTAGAGGCTCTACCACCTCTTCCTCCCACCATGGTGTCCATCAGGGACTCTACTCTCCTCACCCTAGATAATAGAGTGTTTTTCTTTATACTCTACATCATCATCATCAAGGCATGGTACACTAGGGAAAACACATTTGTGTGGTGTTCAATCCATATAGGAATCCCATAATCTACTTATAATTGGTCTCACATTTGACTAGTGCTCAACTAAAATAAATTTATTAGGGTATCCCTGATAATCCTATTCCATGCACCCATACTATCTTTAATCATAGGGTACACAAGATAAATCAGATCTAATTGACATGATAAAATTTAACACATGTAAATTTTTCTATGTAACTAGAAGAAATAAAAATATAAGCTTTAATCATGATTAAACAAAATCAAAAATTTACCTAGATCTCCCTTCTACCACTAAGGATTAGAGTCATTAACTATAACCTCCTCATCTATGTCAAGGTCCTCCTCTAACTCAACATACACTAGGGTCTCACCATCTCCATCTCCTAGCTACTATTATTATCACAATGCATATCCTTATGGTGATAGTCGGGGTAGTGGAAAAATATACTATTTCTACTCAAATCCAACCTTTCCTCTTCTTCCTTAGGCTGCTTATCGGGCTAGTCAAGTGATAAAAACCCCTCTCACAAGGGGGTGACATACCAGTCACCCTAGAATCATGGATCTCACCTCATGGCTACCCTTTTACACAACTTTAGGGATGGAGAGGTTGCCTGCATAGGGCATACTAAACTACTAAGGAGCTCAATCCATATGGTGTGCCTTGATCTATAATAACTTATTTTGAACTTGGGTGGATCCAATAACTACCACAAGATAAAATCCCTCATTATCCCATTACCTAACCATGTCTAGGTAAGGCATATCAATCAAGTCTAGTATCATCAGACCCCACAGTCTAGGAAAAATCATAAAAGGGTGCCAAATCTACCCATATAGTGTCCCTAATGTCCCCTCATACCCCAATCAACACCCCCTTTGGTAGGGAATCATCCTCTCATATAATCAACCCATAATGATGGTTAGGTGGCTAAAAAAAATCTTAGGTAAGCTAATCTATACAAATACCTATAGGTACACATCAACATCTCATAGTTCCAAACATAGTGGGCACCTCTCTCCTCTATGTATCGCATGATTGATGGCAAACCATACAAGAGCCTATCTATGCCCTTATTTCCTAATAATCAGGAGGTAAGGATATTGATGATGGACTTCCTCAGATTGGGGATCATTGATCCCTTAAATTGAAAAAGTCTCACTTTATACTTTGCACCCATATGGGGTGTGTTAAAGACTTCAAAATGATTGGCTCAGCTATGAGCCTCACAATAACTATTAGCATCATAAATGGAAACTAATTGATGAGTTTTAGGAAGACCATTGATATGATAGATATCTATGAGGGCGATCTTCCACTATCTTAGGGCCTGAAGGAACATAAAAGTGTTCTAGTTAGGGTCATAATAGGTTAGTAAGTTTCATAATGACTAGTTAGAAGAGGGGGTGATCCCCACCCTTTTTATATGAAGTATCCCTGCTCAATCATGCAAGGCCAACTCATCATCTATCAAAAGTGATAAGACTTGAGGGAGCCACTCATTCTCCTAAGTTATACTCCATAAAATATAATCCCCCTATAACAATCAAAGAGACCCTAAGTCAATATAATAAATTAACCTCACTTGTCAGATAAATTAAAATTCTTCACACTCCTTCAATATATAAAACCACCCCAGCTTGTAGGTGATGGTTATGAAACTTCCCTATGATTGTTGTGAAACTACCCTGAGGCGATAACATAACTACCCAAGGTGGTTGTGTAACCACCCCAAGATAACAATATTATAACTACCTCATGATGGTTATGACACTATCATGACAGTTACAAAATTACCACCTTGTAAAAGGTGACAATTTATCCCTTGAAACTCAATCTAATATACCTAAAATCTAAAAAATTATAAATATATGTAATCTACCCCCAAACAATGACCACAAAGCATTTTTTTAAAATTTAGTTGAATTTCAACTAAATTTTTATTAAATTTTCAAATTGGGGCAAAAACAAAGTTATCAAAACTCAACTTGATTGTTCCTGATCACACCTCCCACTGGTATGTTCACCATCCTCTCATCACCCTCATTCCTATGACTAATTATGTGCTCAAAATGGTCACCTATAATTTAGACCTCAATAATGTATTTCAATGACAATGACACAAATGAACTATTTTTGGTAAGTTTTTGAATATATTAGGCCCTAGACTAGTTGTTTTGATTCAAAAGTTTTCCATTTTTGACACAACCTTTTGTTTTATGTTTGTTCTCACATATATAAGTTATTTTTCTTGAATCTTACAACTAGTATTTTATCACTAACATTTTAACAAGTTCTTATTTATTTTATAACAAGTTTTACAATTTTGTAGGTATGCATGGCTTGGTACTGGGTTTAGTCCCTTAATGGGATGATCTAGGTAGTATGATATTTACCACACATATGGTACGTATTCTTTCTATGTTTGATTACATAGTCTAATTTTATTTTTTATTAAAAATTATAATTGAATCTAATATTCTATCTTAAAGTTGCATAGAGTCTCAATAGGCTTCATTCCTTTTTTTGGGTCAGTAAGATAAGTATTTCCATCCTCTCATTTCCTTTATGTACACCTTACTCAGGACTACACCTTGCCAACTCATGACAAGGTGCTTTATTGAGGGGGAAATATGTGTGCACCCAAAATTTACACAATGTGACACTTTTGATAAAAATATGACGATGATTTAATAACCTCTTGTTTCATGCTCCAAAGGGAACTCTCTAGCTCTATTCCTTCCCTATGTTTCCCTATTCTTGTTTTGACCCCTTTTGGTCCCCTTGATTTTGAGTTTCCTAGCCATTTTTACTTTGTTTCAAAAACTAACCATAAGTGATGGAACTTCCACCCTAGGTAATGTAACCATCCTTCTATGTTATACAACTACCCCTTATTTTACTTAACTTCCACGGTGGTTGTGTAACTTGTGAGGCAATTTTGATAAAAAGAGGTGGTTTTGCATTAAAAGTCAACAATATTGAAATGTTTAGCAGAATTTTTGCCACCTTAAGTGGTGATTTTGTAACTAACCCTGCATAAAGTGGTAGTTCTATCACAATTGAAACACCTTCTAGAATTAGCTCTCATAACTCTAGTTTTCATGTATTTTGCATAACTAGCATCACATTTCTTATTTTATAACCTTGTCTTCACCTCCAATCAGTCCCAATTCACTCCTATTTTTATTCCTCTTTTGTTCCTATCAAGTTGGACTCACCATCACACTTATTTGAACTCTTCCATGGAATCTCCTAGCCTTTCCTACAAGAAGGCAAATTTTGGCTTGATTTCAGATAAAAAATTGTGATTAAAAGTTAATATTGAGAACCTTTTGCATCCATAATATTACTATAATTTCTAGGAGATTCAAACTCTATTATTTTCAAGTCAAATACATAGTTTCAAGTGAATAAGTACTCATGGTGAAATTAAGTTAGACTTTGAAAAGACAAGACATTAGCTGGACTTAGTTTAGTTGCTCTCCATTTGTGGATTGTGTTTCCCCTTTTTCTCATCTTGTCCCAAAGTTTGTGTATCCTCAATCTAGAGAGTTTCCATAATTTATATACAAATACATAGAGATAGGATACTAAGGATTCTTCTATCAACAAATCACATGCACTTCATATGATCTATGTTAAAATCATGTTAGATTTTTCTTGATTTATAATATTTGTTTTATTTATTAGATTAAATTAGTGTAGCTTGTTGTTAGGCTAGATTAGTTTTCTATATTCAAAAAAAGAAGAAAATTTAATAGTGAAAGAGATCTATCCCTTTTCATTTGTCTTTGTTAAAAAAATATAGCCAGTTTTGATTTATGCTTGCATCTCAATAGATTAGTTTCCTTACCAATTTACAATACATTTTGTCAATCATACTAAAAATATCCTATCAAGTATTTATATTATTTCTAGCCAAGACAATTTTTTTTATTTCAATATCTAAATGAGTCTTTTACACTCCAAACAATCACCTAATCAAACATAAAAACATAAATAATTGCAGGTGCATATACAATAGTAATAGATTGCTGATCTTATATGTATTGAAGGGTTAAAAGCACTATCATTTTACTCTTTCAAAATAGATAAATCAGAAATTGTATCTCTTTTTTTCATCTTAGAAAATCATTAAAAATAAAAGGGTTTTACTTGTAACAAATTAGAAAGGTTGAAAATCTAGTTTAGTTTGTTTGTAAACAATAAAATCCATAAAAAATGTTTTATTGCTGCTGTCTTAGATCATATTCTCTTCTCATGTTATTTATATGCATAGATTCAATTTATACATTTAGTTAATTTCATAAAAACAACCAAAACAAACAAAAACATCTCATCTAATTTGCACATAAGTAGACTAGGGAAAATCAACATCTTGCATAATAGCATAGGTTCCTTCTCTCTGTCTTTGCATATATTATAAACATTAAAAAAAGAGTTTTGATTTCATTTACTTTTAGTTTTTCTATTATTTTACTTTCATTACTTCATTTTTAGTAAATAAGTTTTTACATATACAAAACCAAGAAAAGTATAAGAATAATAAAAATGAACAAAAATAATATCAAAAGCCTTGTTAACGCTCACAATCCATATAAAAATCATTGACAATCAGTG